>CAWUFW010012386.1:0-545796 GCA_963921515.1 Calotriton arnoldi | reverse complement strand
TCCGTCTGCACGATGCTCATCGAGCCGCTGCCTGCACCGCATCGAGGGACACCGCACCTTGCATCGCTCCGTCTTGCACCGCAACCGCGACGAACGCCCGACCGGCTCGTACACTCCGTACCAGCCACAACGAGAAGGTACTGTAACCGAGTCTGTTCACGACTCTGCTGGCCCGTATCGACGCGGTCGGCTGGAACTGTTAGACTCTGTGGTTTTCAGCATCACGGTAGGCTCGGACGGAGCTACCGACTCGTACGAACTTTGCTTTTGTGCTATTCCTGCAAAGAAGAAGTTAACGTATCAAGTATTCATTCGTAAAGTATAGTATTGTGGATTTTTGTCGTAATTGGTCTTGTCTTGAGTATATAAAATATTGGTTATTTTTCTAAACTGGTGTGGTGTCCGTTTGTAGTGCTTACACTGTATTACTGTTGGTTATGTGCAAATGCTTTACACACTGCCTCTGAATTAAGCCTGACTGCTCGTGCCAAGCTACCACGAGGGTGAGCAGGGGTTACTTCACGAGTGTAACAACCCTTACCCTGACTAGGAAGAAGGGTCCCTACTTGGACAAAGGTGCAAGCCCTTGCCAACTAGAGATCTGTGATCGTGTGGGGAGTGCAGGCCGGATACACAGACGAGGAGGCTGGATGTAATGTGCAATTTTAGGTGTTTTATTGAAAACAACAGGCGATTTCGATGGTATATCGTGACTCTGTTCCTTTTTCTTGGTAGGCGGTTCCTCGCGTTCCGGTTCACTTCCTATGGCCTCTACGATGGGTGGGTCTCCTCCTGGGTTGGCATCTGACGGTGGGGAGGTTCTCCAGAGGCTCATACATAGGGGAGACACAAAAGGAGTCGTCAGCTGTTGTCCTCTAGTCTACTGTGGGGAGTTAAGCTATCCGTCACCACACCCAGTCGGTGAGAAGAACAAATCAGGAGGCGTAACACACAGGATCCGTGTGTTGGGGTGAAGACAGGAGCAGACGTGAACAAAGGGTTTACTGTGCCCGTTACAGAAGGTTATCTAAGGAAGGGGCAGGAAGAATGGTGTCTGTGTAAGGACGTGAGGGTTTACAGGTACTTCAGGACTTGTGCGTGTTTCGTGCGGTACACCCCAACCCTCCCTAACCCACCCCTGGTATAGAACCACCTCCCGCCTCCCGTATTCCAGTGTTCCCTTCCTCTCTCTCTTTGAGACTCACCGGCTCCGCCGCAACTCTCCTGAGTTGCGGCCGCTCTCCAGCATCCTCCGGTGGACTCCACCACTCCTCGCTCCACTCTTCTTCTCTTTCGGTCTCGTCTGCTTCGTCTGCTCGGCTCCTCTTCTCCTCTTGGTCCTGGCTCTCCGATTTCTCTGCCTCTTCTCCAGTCAACGACGCACATGTCGCTTTTCCTTCCTCTATGTAGCGGACCTAAGGTACTGTTTCCGGGGTTAGTTCTGCCTCCTAGCGCCGATCCCTGCGTCGGGATTGGTTCCTGTAAGAACACATGACAAGGGGCGGGGTTAGCCCTGACGGCGTAGTTCTCCGTTCGACTGGGCATTGGGGAAAGAGTGGAATGTCTCTGGTATGGTAGCCCGGAGGATCAGGTAAGGGACTGTCCTCTATGTATGCCGTCTCACATCCCCTTTCCCTAGCTGTCTTTCTTGTAGGGGTGGGGTCCATAGGGTACCGTGACAAGAAGTCCACATTTGATTGTTCTGTCCCCTTCCGATGTTTCGTGAGGAACTTATAGGGTTGCAGGGACAGAAACCACCTTAGAACCCTTTCGTTATGTCCTTTATTTCGGGCTAACCACTCCAACGGGGCATGATCCGTAAACAGAGTGAACTCCCGACCTTCCAGATAATAGCGTAGGGAGTCAATCGCCCATTTTATAGCGAGGGCCTCTTTCTCAATGACTGCATAATTCTTTTCTCTTGGATATAGTTTTCTACTGATGTAGAGGATCGGCTTCTCCTCTCCTCTGGCATTATGTTGGGATAGGACGGCCCCCAAACCTTGGTCCGATGCATCTGTTTGCAATATGAAGGGGAGAGTGTAATCTGGGCTGGTGAGAACAGTGTCAGTAGTGAGTGCTGCTTTTAGGATCTCAAAGGCTTGGATTAACCTAGGGCTAGGTTGTCTTAACAAGGTTTCTGTCTTTATGTTTTTCTGTAATAAATCTGTGAGGGGGCCGCAGTTTGGGAAAAATTGGGAACGAATCTCCTGTAATAGCCTAAGAGGCCTAAAAAGCACGAAGGTCTCGTTTTGTCTGGGGAAATGGTACTTGGGTAATGGCTTCAACTTTGCTACTTTGGGGCCGAATGAGTCCCTCACCCAGAAGAAAACCCAGATATTTAACCGACTGAGCGGCTAACCTGCTTTTGGACGGGTTTACCTTTAGGTTACAGCGGCCTAAGGCATGAATGACTCTATAGAGATGAACAAGGTGTTCTTCCCAGGTCTCGCTGTAGATAATGATGTCGTCGAGATAGGCTCCGGCATATTTCTCATGGGGCTGCAAGACCAGGTTCATGGCTCTCTGAAAGGTCGCTGGGGCACCGTGTAATCCGAAAGGCAACACGGTGAACTGATATAACCCGTCAGGGGTGGAGAACGCTGTTTTCTCCCTGTCTTGTGCTCGTAAAGGTATCTGCCAGTACCCTTTGCATAAGTCCAGGGTACTGATGTACTTGGCGTTCCCTATGCGTTCGACCATTTCATCTACCCTTGGGAGGGGGTAGGCGTCAAAGTCAGAGATTTTGTTGACTTCGCGGAAATCAATACAAAGCGGACCGAACCATCAGGTTTCGGTACCAACACAATGGGTGAATTCCAGTCACTCTTCGAGGTTTCGATTATCCCCATCTGTAACATCTGTTTTATTTCGTCTCTGATCGTGGCCCTGCGTGCTTCAGGTATCCGGTAGGGGCGAAGCCGCACTTTCCTACCCGGTTGGGTTTCTATGGAGTGTTCGATCAGGCTTGTCCTCCTCGGGACTAGGGAGAAAGTCTCTTGTAGGGGAGCGAGAGCGTTTAGTAGGGTTTTCTCTGAGATACGGGCAATTCTTGATCGATACACTGCTCCATCAGAGGAACTGTCTCTACGGCTCTACCGAGCAGGACGGGAAGGGGTCCCACCCACTTTTTAAGAGGTTCACGTGAAATATTTGTGAGGTGCCCCTGGTCGGATCTAATTCTACCCTGTAGGTTACTGGGGTAATCTTATCAAGTATGGTATAGGGACCCTGCCACTGGCCCAACAATTTATGGTCCGAGGAGGACATCATTAGTAACACTGGGTCTCCTATAGCGAAGCTCCTCTCTTTTGTTCCCTTATCATATTGTTTTTTCTGTGCCATCTGGGCGTCTTCCAGATTCTGTCTGACTATTGTGCGGATCTGAGCCAAATGTGTTTTAAGGTTGTCAACAAATTCTACTAAGGGTTTTGTCTGGTTCGGTTCTGCCTCCCACGTTTCTTTGGCCATGTCTAAAAAGGAACGGGGTTGGTGTCCATATAGGAGTTCAAAGGGGGAATAGCCCGTGCTCTTTTGGACCTTACACCGTATGGCGAATAAAGCAAGGGGCAGCATGTCTTCCCACCTCCGTGTTTCTAATGACAGGAGTTTCTTTAGAGTTGTCTTTAGAGTGGAGTTATAACGTTCCACTAATCCATCCGTTTGCGGATGGTACGCTGACGTACGTATTTGCTTGATGCCCAACTGATTGCAGACCTGTCTCATTAGTTTTGAGATAAAGGGGGTCCCCTGATCCGTAAGTACCTCTTTGGGGAAACCTACACGTGAAAACACTGTTATCATGGCCTTGGCTATGTTAGGGGTGTCAGGTCGTCGTAAAGGGATTGCCTCAGGGAAGCGGGTGGCATAGTCCACAAGGACGAGTACGTAGCGGCACCCGCTTCGGGACGGTAGTAATGGTCCTATTATGTCCATCCCTATTCTATGGAAGGGTTCGTCAATAATGGGCAGGGGTTGTAGGGGAACCCGGGAGGGTTTATATCTGCTATTCTTCTGGCATATCGGGCACTTTCTACAATAGGCTCGCACTTGTTGGTAGATTCCTGGCCAGTAAAATTTTTCAAGGATGGCTTGTTCGGTTTTCTCATCACTGAAGTGACCCCCCAATAAATGACTGTGAGCAAGGTACAATACTGTCTCGCGAAAAGGTCCAGGAATCAGTAGCTGTGAGGGATGGGTAGGGCTACTTTTTCGATACAAGAGTCCATTTTTCGTATAGAAATAGGGACCTACTCGCAGAGGGTCTTCATTTCCTAAGGCTCTATTCCAGGCCTCCTGCAGAACGGGGTCTTCTCTTTGGGTAGCGTGGAAGTCCCTGTCAGTCTCCCAGGGATGTTCTTCGACGCATACCGGATAGACTGCGTGGATTTTTCCTTTTTCTTTTCTCCTCTGGTTTCGGCTCTTCCTCTCCTTGGACGGGGGCCATTCGTGTTCCCTCTCTTGAGCAAAGGGTGCTTCATTCCACCAGTCCATTGGTTCAGGAGCAGATCCTTTGACGAGCTCAGACAACTGTGGATAGTCATTTCCTAGGATGATTTGTTCTGGTAAGCGGGTGATGAGACCCACTTTGAGGGAAGAACCCGGATCGGTTGGATGTTGTATGTGAACCTGGGTTGTAGGATATTGTTTTGTATCGCCATGAACGCACTGTATGGCGATGGTCCCATCAACCGTTCCGGGTACGTGGTTAAGATCCTGGGGTCTTAGCACGCTTTGAAGACAGCCGGTGTCAGCTAGGGCAGTCAACGGTTGTCCATTTACTAACACCTTGCAGCGATAAGGGGTACCATTTTCCCTTGTTGTGTACAGTAATAATTACGGGTGAATCCCACCTCCATCGGTTCCTCCTTTTGAGGACAGAACCGCGCGATATGTCCTAGCCCTCCACAAGCATAGCATTGGGGTCCGGGCCCCGGAGCTCGAAACAGGGACGGTCCGGGCACGATGGTAACAGGTTCCGGTTTCCGCGGTACTGAGGGTCGAGGTGGACGGTGTGTTCCGCTGTTTCCAGCTCTCCAGGGAATCTCTTCACGTCCCTTCTGGATCTCATGGGCTCGATTGTACGCTGTTGCAATCTCCACAGCGGTTTCCAAAGTAAGGTGAGCGTGTTGTCGCACCCATCTCTGAATGGGCGGATGCAGGGAGGATAAGTATTGTTCCAAATACACTTTGGTCATGATTTCCTCTTTCGTTGAAGTGGAGGGCTTTAACCATCGGTCGGCTAAGTCTTTTACTCGATAATATAGCGCCCTTGGCGTTTCCTGAGATCCTTCTTTCAGTTGTCGTAAACGTATACGGTATGCTTCGTCGTCTATCCCCAATCGTTCGAGAACACACTGTTTTATATCGGCATACGGGGTGGTGCCATGTATGTTTGCAGCTTGGTAGGCAGCTTGAAGTTCACCAGAGAGCAAAGGACCTAGGTATTGCCCCCACTTATCGGCGGGCCATGAGGCAGCTAGGGCCATTCTCTCAAAGTTGCTGAAAAAGTAATCGGGATCTTCCCCGCTCACGTACTTCTGTAGAACCAGGGATGGAAGAGCAGTACTCCCTCTTTGTTGACCGAGGGCGTCGGTAAGTTTACCCAGGGCGGTCTCATGGGATTGACTCTGACCACTGAGGGTTTGTTGCATGCGGTCGCGGTCTTCTTCCACGACGGTGAGGAATCTCTCCATGGCCTTTCCCAGGCTCTCTTGGCTGTCGGCCATCTTTCTGATTGCAGCCTCCATGTCACCGGCGAGTCCCACTTCTGACACCACTTGTGATCGTGTGGGGAGTGCAGGCCGGATACACAGACGCGGAGGCTGGATGTAATGTGCAATTTTAGGTGTTTTATTGAAAACAACAGGCGATTTCGATGGTATATCGTGACTCTGTTCCTTTTTCTTGGTAGGCGGTTCCTCGCGTTCCGGTTCACTTCCTATGGCCTCTACGATGGGTGGGTCTCCTCCTGGGTTGGCATCTGACGGTGGGGAGGTTCTCCGGAGGCTCATACATAGGGGAGACACAAAAGGAGTCATCAGCTGTTGTCCTCTAGTCTACTTTGGGGAGTTAAGCTATCCGTCACCACACCCAGTCGGTGAGAAGAACAAAACAGGAGGCGTAACACACAGGATCCGTGTGTCGGGGTGAAGACAGGAGCAGACGTGAACAAAGGGTTTACTGTGCCCGTTACAGAAGGTTATCTAAGGAAGGGGCAGGAAGAAAGGTGTCTGTGTAAGGACGTGAGGGTTTACAGGTACTTCAGGACTTGTGCGTGTTTCGTGCTGTACACCCCAATCCTCCCTAACCCACCCCTGGTATAGAACCACCTCCCGCCTCCCGTATTCCCGTGTTCCCTTCCTCTCTCTCTTTGAGACTCACCGGCTCCGCCGCAACTCTCCTGAGTTGCGGCCGCTCTCCAGCATCCTCCGGTGGACTCCACCACTCCTCGCTCCACTCTTCTTCTCTTTCGGTCTCGTCTGCTTCGTCTGCTCAGCTCCTCTTCTCCTCTTGGTCCTGGCTCTCCGATTTCTCTGCCTCTTCTCCAGTCACCGACGCACATTCGCTTTTCCTTCCTCTATGTAGCGGACCTAAGGTACTGTTTCCGGGGTTAGTTCTGCCTCCTACCGCCGATCCCTGCGTCGGGATTGGTTCCTGTAAGAACACATGACAAGGGGGCGGGGTTAGCCCTGACGGCGTAGCTCTCCGTTCGACTGGGCAATGGGGAAAGAGTGGAATGTCTCTGGTATGGTAGCCCGGAGGATCAGGTAAGGGACTGTCCTCTATGTATGCCGTCTCACAAGATCCTATTTCTAACAATCTTCAATTGGGAACTTCAGATATAATCCCATGGACAGACCACACCTTGTAAATGGGTGCTTATAAGGTTTGTCTACAGCATTTTTTTGAAATTCATGACAATCCTCTGAAAAACACATTAGAAGCATGCTTGCATTCTTCTTGCCGCAATGAATTCTGCAATCTGCCCTCTGGCTTTTACTTTCTCCCAAGATCAGAGGGCGATACCGTGGTGCACCCACTTAACTTGGACCTAGTGAGCACATTTCTAATTCACATATATCTTAGCAGTGCGTTTGTCAGTCTACTAGTGAGACCAGTAGTTATACTGCAGTATGCCTTTGAAGTCCGGGGTGGGTCAAAGGGCCTCCCTTTGAAACACAAATGTCTCCCCTACATTTCAGTCCTGTCTGCCATGTGGCCGCGGAATACAGATCTTGATCTTTAGTAGGTCCATGATCTGTCTGCAGAGACCAAGTGTCAAAACCTCCTTCTCCAATCTATCCAGCCAAGCCCGCAAATTACAGATGTCTGTCATTCCAGTTGCATGCCGTATGTTTTATAGATGTCGCTGGGGAATGTCCAGATGTGCTCCCCCAACCTCCAGTGTCGACTGAAGCCAAGCACAAAGGACAAAAAGAGTTTTAGAGCATAGAAAGTTTCTCTTTCTAGAAGTGGCATTTCTACGCTAGTCATGACAAGACCACCTTTAACACTGGAAAGGGTTTGTCACTGCAAATCTAATGAAAAGAAACATTACGTGGTTGCTCCACTGCAATCCACTATTGCAGCCTGAAGTAATTTCAACCCTTTCCCCATGTTAGCCTATGGGAAGAGCAAACCTCATAGGTAGTGAAAACACACATGGGTACCCGCGGGGTGCTCTGGTGGTAGTGAAAGGTTCTTTCAGGATTGCTAGTGATTTAAACAAGCCAGCTTGAGTAGACGCTTAATGGCGCACACACAGACCTGCAATGGCATGTTGGACTAATCACCATCGGTGCAAGTGCGCACTCCAGCCTGCGATGGCAGACTGGACACATGGGTAGAAACACCATTTGTGCAAGTGCACGCCCCAGTCTGCAGTGGCAGAATGAACCAATGGGTAGAAACACCATCGGTGCAAATGCACATACCAGCCTGCGGTGGCAGGCTGGACACATGCTCAAGCACATCATTGGTGCAAGTGCACAGACCGGCCTGCAATGGCAGGCGGGTCACAGGTTTTAGAACATCATAGGTGCAAGTGCACACTCCAGTTTACAACCACCGTAGGTGCGAGTGCGCTCACACAGGCCTGCAATGGCAGACCTGCCCTATGTTTAAAAACCTCAGGTAAGGACCACTTCCTAACGTGTGTAGGAAGGACAAGCACACTTTCACACTGCATTTACAGAGGGAAAGTGTCCCAGGCCCTAAGGCCACAACAAGAGCATCAGTCTCACCCGGGAAGTGTCCCATGGGGAGAGCGCAGCGGCCAGTCAGCCCATGTCACACAGAGGCGAAGTAGCAGAAAGGTGCCTTCACAAGGCCTGCGCATGACCACCTCCTCCTGTCTGCTGCTTCCCTGTCCAAGTGCAGTGGTGCCCTAGCCCCACAGCAGGGCACCTCTGCTGTCCTTCAGACCCCAGCCTGCCCTCTCAATGCTGGCTCCCCCGGAAGCCAACGTGGCCTTCCACTGGTCAACTGCATTGCAGCAGGCAGCGTCACTTTTCCTGGTTCCTTTTTTCCCGTTGATCTCCACCCGTAGGTTCTTTGGCTCCTCAACGGCCACTGCCTGGTGCCGTCGGAACTCCGCACACTCATTTGCCAGCCCGGGCCACCTCCATTCGATCATACCCTGCCTGCACCTGCTCTCCTGGGCCTGGTTTGGCCTTGTTTGGCAGTCACTGTTCATCCTCCTCAAGGCCTCGTTTACTGGCCGCACCCTGCCACAAGCCCCGACTAGGCCCGCAGCCCCAAGCAGCTAGCACCACCGTCCCAGCCTTTTGCCAGAGTGACATCTCATGTCAGGCTCCATAGTGGTGTCGGGCCAGATATCACCCCGTCCCCTGGATTACGTGAGATGCACTGGTTAGGACAGGATCATTCAGCATTACCACAGGCGGTGCAGAGCACTCTTGTCCTGCGACCGCCATCTTCTGCGTCTGGGCCACACCCCTATTTTTATGTTTTCTTATTAACTTTGATGCCATTAGACAAATCTGCATGAAACTTTCCCCCAAAAAATTGCATCCACTTTAGGTTCTTCTTGGCAAGTGATCTGCAAATCTTTCCAATAATGAAAATAGGAGGGCCCCAGAAGTGAAATTACCCGTTTTAACTCCCATAGGATTCTTTGTTCTTTGATACAGAAAAAAACAGCTGAATGTAAATTCACCCAACTTAGCTTGTAAATAACTTTTACTCTCAGAAGTGCATTGCTTGGTTTGGTGTAAATCAGTACTATAGTTTTCAAGAAATTTGTGATTTAAAATGTTCCTGTCTGGACATGATGTGGTTACATTTAAGAGCTATCTAGACCCTCAATTTGTGTATCCTCGGAGAATTTGCGAATCCACAGAGGATTCACGGATCCAGTTAAAAAATGACCATTGGACGAGGGAGCTGTTTCTTCCGTTGTGATGGGAAAAATAAAAGAATAAGGGCATAAGGTGGCAGGGTGAACCTACCCTGAACCTTGACCCATATTTGGGGCACCTAATGGACCACCCCAGAATGAAATAAATATAAAAAAATGTATTTTTGTGGCGGTATATGCACATCAAAAATAGAGCACTGTTCTGTGAAAAATAAAAAGAAAGAAAGAGGGAATTGGGGATTAACCTTCCCTGAACCTTGTTGATGATGGGGAGCGCCAAAAATATCACCCTGGCTATGAAATAAATATTAAAAAATGTATTTTTATCACAGTATATGCAAATTCTATGAGTGAACCTAGCATAGGATTTGTCAATCCTAAACTGGATTTGTAGAGCTGCATTGCATACTGCCCATACATGATTCTTACAAACGTTTGCACATAGTTTTGCAGGCAGATTCTGGACTCATAAATTAACAAGGGAATGGGAGGAATTGTTCGGTCCATCACAGATCCTTCCTATTTTACAGACACTCAAAAATAACGTGACGTTCCATGTGATTTTGCACCTACATGAAAAAATCTTGTTGTACGCTGACTGAAACTGAGTCCCTAGGGGTATGCTTTTCAGGATGCACTGACCCTCACTTACTGAGGTGGTGTGCTTCATCAGTGGATCGGGCTTCATGTTTGGTGGGCGGCACCGTACCGAATGGGCCCCTCAGAGGAGGCCCTTATTCCCACGGATTAGGGTTGTGGTAGTTGATAAAGGATTGTGTGTTTAGTGATAGTAAAATCCCCTTCAGGTAACCCCAAAGAAAAGCTTCTTATTCTTGGATTTATCTGTCACAAGATTAAAAATAAAGGTAGACCATTAAAGCTTTAGGTATTCGTTGGTCCAGTTGGTGGTTGACATGTTTCATGCCTCCCTGTCCAGGAGTGCGTTTCTTAAGGACCTTGTGATAGAACCCTAATCTACTCTTATATAGATTATTTCTAAGCGGCATTAGTTGTAGTTGTAGTGTATCTAGGAACATAGTCACTTAAGTTTAGAAGGAGTATATGGCTTGTCCCTAGTTAAGGAACTCACATGTTATTTTTTTACCTAAAAGACAAAATACCGGAACATAGTCGGACACAATTAAAAAGACATTACTATATGACGTGTTTCCAGTATTACAAACATCACTTAAGAACTCTAGAATACTCTGGCGTTTAGCATGCTAAAAGTGAGCACTGCGCCCCCACCTAGCCCTAGAGAATCGTCACGCACTCACCCCCTATCTGCTAGTGGACTTTGAAAAAGCCTTCAACACAGTTGGCAGTATCTAGATAGCGTGCTGATCACAGCAGTTCTAGGCCTTTATTTCCGCCGCCTCGTTCTAGTCCTATACTCCAAACCCCAGGCGCGAGTCCCCATAAACGGGGCACTTTCAGAGTTGTTCCTGGTCGGTAGGGGGACAAGGCAGGGATGCCACCTCTCGCCCCTTTTCTTCGCCCTGGCGATGGAGCCACTGGCATGCCTCATTCGGCCAGATGAGCAGGTTCAAGGTTGGAAATGGAGGGGTTCCCACACAGACAAGGTTGCCCTGTACGTGGACGACGTCTTGCTCTTCCTAGCAGACCCAGGGCAGCCTGGACCCAGATGCCTCCAGCTCCTCTGCGCTTTCGAGCGGGTATAGGGATTACGTCTGGATCCCGCCAAATCGACCTTAGTGCCCCTTCACATCTCAAGAGATGCTTCGACTGACAGTCAACCATCCCCATAAGGCGACAATCATTCAAATAACTAGGGATCTGGATCCCGTTGCTCCCAGACTTGGCATGGTCACTTAACATCACCCCGTTAGTCAAGAAAGCCAAAGAGAACCTCAGAAACTGGCAAACCCTGCCACTCAACCCTCTTTGAAGAATAGCCTTATTTATAATGATGATATTGCCCCAGTTTTTATACATCGTCCAGAAAACCCCGTTCCACCTTCCACGTAGTTGGTTCAAAGAACTGGACAGTATGGTTGTTGGACTTGGCCCTTTTTGGCTAAAGTTCCTTAAACTTTTTGCCTTCCTCCTAGACCTTTTTCTGACATGGTGTTGCCGACTTAGATGCTTTGGGCACTTTGCCACTGCTGACCAGTGTCAAAGTGCAAGTGCTCCATGTATAAAGTGTTATGGTAATTGGTTGTCCCTAATTGGTATGTTTGTCTTACCAGTAAAGTCCCTAGTAAAGTGCACTATGTGTGCCAGGGCTGGTAATGCAAATGCTACTAGTGGGCCTGCAGCACTAATTGTGCCACCCACATAAGTAGCCCTAAAGAGAGATCTCAGGCCTGCCACTGCAGTGCCTGCGTGCAGTTTGTTAACTGCCTGGTTGTCCTGAAAAGTGCACCCACTTGCCAGGCCTTACCCTTCCTTTTTCTATGCACATTAGACACCCCTATAGTAGGCCCAAGGTACCCCCCTGGGCAGGGTGCAGTGTAAATGAAAGGTAGGACATGTACTGAGGTGTGTACCATGTCCTGACAGTGAAATACTGCCAATTTCGTTTTTCACTGTTGCAATGCCATCTTGCCCATAGGACAAAATGGGAAATGCTGTGTCACATGTTTCCAACATATCTTCCCATCGGCATAAGATGGAGAGATGGAGTTTAGTGTGCCTGAACTCAGAATTTAATAACACATCTTTTTATGAAGATGGTTTTTAAATTGTGTGTTTAGAAACCACGCTTTTAGAAGTGGCTGGTTTCTTGTTCTAACCATCCTGCGGGCCTCTGCCTGGTTGTGTATTGACTGTCTGGGTTTGGATGCAACAGGGTCTGGGGAGGTGTCCTGACACCAGGGAGGAGTAGGTGGGACAGCAACAGGCTGGCCTGCATTTGGTGTGATGGGAGGAGTAGCCCCCTGGATGTGAGGAGGGCTGTGCTGCTGCCACAAAGGGATGGCACCACCTCCTGCGGAGCGTCTGGGGCCCAGACCCTCACTATCAAAGGAAGAGGGTGTGCACTGGCAGGAAGACACCCAGAACTGGTTTGGACCGGGCTCAGAGCTCCCTGAACACAAAGACTTCAAAGGCATTTAGGGGTATAAATGTGAGAGCTGAAGACTGAACTCAAGACTGAAAAGGATTGAAACTACTTCGTGAGCAAGAGGAACCTCTGCCAAAGAAGAACAGCTGAAGAGAAGGACTGCCCTTGCTGTGTGTTCTGGGGCTGGCCTGCAGTTTGCTGCTTCGACTAAGGCGAGTATAAGGGACTTTGCTGTGTGCTGTGTCCCCCTGCTTGAAAGGACTTTGCTGTGTGCTGTGTCCTGAAGTAACTTGTCTCCAAGGGCCAGAGGAGAGCTGGTCCCCTGTTGTGGAAACTCAGGAACATCAAAGTTTCCAACCGTGTCTCAGCGATGCTTGGTGCGTGTGCTTTTGCACGCCTGAGACTGCCGTGTGGTCTGTGGTGCCGTTTACGAGGTGCCCCGTGACCGCATTGTGAAACATCGTCCACGCTGCTGCATTGCCGTTTGTGGCCCGAGCCGTTATCGTAACATAGGCTGTGAGTAAGGATCACTGCCGCCTGCCCGAGCCGCAACGTGCTAAAGGATTTCTTGAAGCTAAGGAAGCTGCAAGGTGAAAGGGATCGTGATCGTTGTTCGCCAAGAGGAATCTGCCCAAGATCGTCAACAAAGGAGAAGGCAGCGCCGTAACCCGCCCGGCTACAGCGTCGCCTAGCCACGGAGCTGCAACGTCATCGGGGCCGCCCAGCAGGACGTCCGATGAGTGGGGAGAGAGAGAGCGAAGCAGCGCACCCCCCAGGTAAGGCTTGGACTCCGGTCGGGAGCCGCAAGCGTGTGTGGCCTGGGGAGGCGTGCAGGAGGGGAGTACAGGAGTGCTCCGATCTCTCTCCCGCTGCACCGCGTTAGGCCCGCTGAGTCCCCAAGCGGCCCGTACCTGCCCAGCAGTACCGGGGCCGCCCCTTTAAGCTTACGACCATTGTCTCTGTTGTTGGGGCCTAGTGGTGCACGAGCTGATCGCGCAGATTGGCTTATTGCATTATTCCTTGCATTACGAACTGCATTATTCGTGCATTACGAACTGCATTATTCTTGCATTACGAACTGCATTATTCTTGCATTACGAACTGCATTGTTCTTGCATTACGAACTGCATTATTCCTGCGTTACGAACTGCATTAGTACTTGCATTAAGGACTGTCTTATTTCTACATTACGAACTGCATAGCATTGCATTAGGACTGCATTAGATCATCGTGAACTGCTCATTAATACCGCAAGAACCTAAAAGTGATTGTTGGCCTAATAACCGGCAAAGTGAAATATTACGAATACGCATATGTTGGATTTGTATCGTTTGGTCTCATCGTATTTCTTTTGATAAAGATACCGCAATTTTTACAAAATCAGTGTGGTGTCCATTTGTGGTGTTATCACTGTGTTGGGGCCTTGGAGGGTTTCAAGAGGTGGGACCTCATTGGCATCTCGCAACTGGGCGACGTGTGGGTGGGGATCACCTACGATCATTCCAGGATTTACAGACTCGATACACCCTTCATTCCTCTCAGTTCTACAAATATTTGCAGTTGCGCCATGCCCTTAATTCACATATACTGGCAGGCACATCACTTCCTGAATTTAGTCCAATGGAAGCACAGATTATGATGGGGAATTTAGGGAAGGGGGGGGGGGTTTCAAGGATATATCGCACCCTAACCAACAACAGTCCAATAACGCTCGACCCGCTGAGACACCGGTGGGAAGCCTGGCTGGGACCCCTGGAGGACGAAGACCGGCGGGATGCCTTCATGGCCCCTAAAACCATCACTATCTCGGCCAGGCTCCGCCTGGTCCAACTGTACTACCTCCATGGCGCATATCTCACCCCTGGTCGTCTCTACAGGGCGGGCCTAAGAGCCACTCCAGCATGTCCACGTTGTGGGTCGGAACCGGCCAATTTCTACCATATGGTGTGGGCATGTCCACATCTTACCCCATACTGGGAGGCGTTTGAATCGGAACTTACGGGCGTCCTGTGCTGGGAGGTACCACACGAGCCCCTGAACCTATTCCTGGGGGTCATGGCCGGATTAGACGGATCCAGGGCAGACAAGCTCCTCCTAGGTACCGCTATCATGGTGGCCAAGTGAGACATCGCAGCAGCCTGGAAAAATCCACTCCACTGAGCATAGTAAAATGGCGCAAAGGTGTAGATTAGTGCGCAGCACAGGAAAAACCGCTATAAGAGGCCAGGGGATGTCTGGCTAAACACAGAAACATTTGGGGCAAATGGTTGGGCCAAGTAGAATGAAGAGGTTTTCCCTTCCGAACTGTAGATGGGTATGGGTCACTTCTTATATCTGTGCCCAACTGGTGATAAAGGTTCATCAATGTATCAAATTGGAAATGCATATCAGTGCTGTGCTACTTTAGTTTTTCCAAAAATCAATAAAATTGGTTATCAAAAAAAAAAGTGAGCACTGCAAACAATAATAACCAATCACACGAATACTACATTACTCCTTTGATTATATATGTGTGGTATATTTCATATTTATGGGGTCTTACCCTATTCATAGTTTATCAGGGCCCGTAGGATCCAGGGATATGGCACCCTTTAGTCCCAAAACCTAGCCAAAATTAAGGGACATTTTTTACAGGCCAAATTCAGACTTTGAATGCCCTTAATATCCTGTACAACTGGTAGAAATACCTATTTCTTATTAGAAGTGTTCAGCCCTATAGGCATACCCATGCCATCAGCTCCAGAATAATGCCAGGGAGCGGGAGTGGGTGTTTTTGAATAGCCTGAATCGGTTGATTTCATCTGCGTTAATTGGTTGGGTGAATGAACCAGGCGCAGATTAGCACCATCATTTGTGCATGCCTTGTCACCGCCTGCAAGTAACGGGGCTTGGGTAGCTTATTCACCATCTTGAAATAGTCACGCTTGCAACAGATGGGGTCCTTTTCGCTCTATTACCTTAAATATTAATTCATTTAAGTTTGACCGTGTGGATTTAATTTAATATGATTCAATTCTATCTTTGAAGGATCATTAAAACTGGGCTCACAATCTGTCATAAGGAGAGCAGTTCTTTTGTCGATACAATGAGTCAAATAGGAGATTACCTGTATATTCGGTACATAAACAGGATTGATAGAGTAAACCAAATGTCATGTCAAACCTATGGATTTCACCGAACCGTAGTAGAAATTGTTTATGTAGTTTTACTAGTTCAACTGTTCAATTTGCTGTGCTTCATTAGTATTTCGATATATATATATCCCTTCGTCCAGGTATAAATGGATTGGTGTCAATAAAACCATCTAGTTTTAAGGTAAAAGCCTTATTTGATACAGACTCTGTATTTGTAGTGGGCAAGGATAGGCCGTACGATTGTTCATTAGTTATTAATAATAAAGGTGTGTGTTCCGAAACCAGTCTTTTAAGGCCAGAGTGACAGCCGCAATTCAAAGGGGCCCCCTTCCTTGCCCCCCCTCGTAAAAAAAAAAAAAATAGCAATCTCCTGGGTGCAAAGGTTTTTAGCCCACTGTGAAATGTCCACAAATCTTCTAAGTCCACCCACGTGAGATCTTTGGTGTATGGTTATTTTCTTGAAAGTGTGCTGTATGTCTTGTGGTGGTACGTTTACAGTGAATGGTACTCTTATGCTCACAGACATTTATTTTTACTGGTCAGGTGGTTATCCTCACCTGGCATAGCCTGCAGGAGCAGGTTACCATGTAGATACAATCAGGCGTATTGCAGTTGGTGTGTTCGCGTAAGCCCAATGGTTTGTGAAGACCCAAGCCTATTTCCTTAGCCTGGGTGGTAAAATGGCAGAAGTTGCAGTCCCACAATGGAAATTTCCAATTATGCGTGGTAGGTTCCAACTCCTTTTTACAGTCAGTATGTTTTCCAGTTATCGCTCTATTATATACTACAAACAAAGAACTATGTGAAGAAATTATGGAAAAACACCGATTAAGATATGAGTAGTTTAGTGATCCCATGAGGGAAAGGAGTAGTAAAGGAAGAAAGGCATTAAGAGAATGGAGAAGGCAGAAAAGATGAATTGGATGGGATGAAGGGATAATGGAGAAAGGCTGGAAAAAATAAAGGAAATGAAGAAAAAATTAAAGGAAGGAAAGATGAAAGGAATTAAAGTGGGAGTGAAAGAAGGAGATGGCAGAAGGAAGGAAAGAAAGAAAAGGGACAAGATTGGTCCAAATGGCTAGTTTCCACATTTGAAATTCCTCTCTCTCTCTCTCTCTCTCTCTCTCTCTCTCTCTCTCTCTCTCTCTCTCTCTCTCTCTCTCTCTCTCTCTCTCTCTCTCTCTCTCTCTCTCTCTCTCTCTCTCTTTCTCTCTCTCTCTCTCTCGTATAAAAGTGGATCTTGTACTGTTCATGTTATGTCCCTTTAGCCAATGGCAAAACCTGGGGCTGAGTGACCCCGATACTTCCTGAATAAAATGACTCCTTTTTATTAGGTCCATGCAGCTATTCTCCATTTTCACCCAAACTCAGAAAAGCTGAAATGTAGTGTAGAGATACTGGGAGAATTCAGAGATGCCAAACTGCGGTATTCACACACCAAATTCAAGCAAACCCATAGTGAGGACCAAAGTGTTTTAACACAGATAGATTTTTTTTGTGTATAAACTTTTTATTAAACAATTGTGACAGTATAGTAAGGCACATAGTAAAGTCATAATACATTCGAAAGTGACATTGGCACCATAGAAATCAAATACGGTAACACAAGTTGAGTACATTTTCTTAACGACCCTGGCTCAGATAAAGACCACCATCTACCCTTGCACCCCGCAGTTCCTCCGTTGGGGACACACAAATCCACTCGTGATGCATTCCATTTGGCCCATTTTTGATCCCATTTCTTGGGACAGCCTCGATGTTTAAATACCTCTTTCTCTGCAATCATTGCACTGTCCATATCATTTGCCCACCTCCGATACTGCGGTAGTTCTCCGACCCCCCACATCTGGGCAATGTTTCTCTTGGCCAGGGTGAATCCCAGTAAAGCCCACGTGCGCTCGGTCTGGGTCAGATCAGTGGGCTCCGAGATGTTTAGCAGGCAGTGTTGGGGGGAGCTGGTGATATCCTTCCCTCCCACCTCCTTAAGTTTGGAAACAATTCTCTCCCAGTATGGACGGATGTTTGGGCATTCCCAGAGTATGTGAAAGAATTGTTCCTTCCCCGGCGCACCATCTAAGGCACATCGGGTCAGGTCGTCGTCCCATTTTGACCAGTGTATGTGCGGAGAGATATGTTCTGTGTAGGATTTTTAATTGGATTAATCGAAGCCACATGGGGATAGCCACTTCTTTGGGGGAGGAAAGTGCCTCCTGCCAATCATCGTCCTCTATGTATCCAATGTCTATTTCCCATAGCTGCCGGAGCCGTACTAGCGGGTCTGGTTTGTTATTGAGTAGTTTACGATACGTGAGGGATATGGCTTTACGTTGCATGGGCTCTGTCAAAAGTCTATCTTCCAATGGGAAAGCCTCGGATAGAGTTTCGCCACTTGCCACCACAGTTGTTATGGCGTGGCGTATTTGCAAATATCTAAACGTCTCCGCCGCATTCATTTGATACTCTGCTTGCATGTTACTAAATGGGACTATTTCGTTCCTCTTCCACAGGTCCCCGATCGAGGAGATGCCAATGTCATCCCATTTGTTGAAACCCGGGCATTTACTGAGCGTGCCAAGTTGCTCTGTCTCCCATAAAGGAGTGGTCAGTGTTAGCTTATTATGCCACCCCAGCGTTTTTGTAGCCCAGTGCCAGTTTGCAACTGTTTGAGCCGTGGGACCTGTGAGACATTGACGTCTGGGGTTAGAATAGAGTGCCCTTCGCTACCCCCCCGGACCCATCACCCATTTGTCGGTTTGAAATGCAGGCTCCAACGGCGAGGCATAGACCCATTTATTAATGACTGTGAGCTGGGAGGCCCAGTAGTACTGCTTAAGGTTGGGCAATGCAATACCTCCGTCGTACCACCCTCTCGTCAGTTTACACAGATAGATTTTAGAATACATTATAATGATTTAGAAAGTAAATGTTAAGTGTGGTTAGTGGTTTGCTATGACTGAGTTTTTCATACTTAATTTATCTGCACAGTTAGAGAAGAGCCAAGTTTTGTTCCTATGCAGCTTTGTTTGTATGCAAACCTATTATGATATCATACTTTCTTCTCATTCTACAGGGCTCCTTTAAGATACTCCTGAAAGTGCTTCAACATCAAGACGCTATCAATAAGCCATGGCGACCGATGACAAAGTTGCCATTTTATCTGACGATGAGGAGGAACAGAAGAGAAAGTATGTGCTTGCTGACCCATTTAACTCTGTTTCATTGGAACACACCCAGACACCGAATGAACCTACTACCACTGAAACAAGAACTACTCCAGACCCTGACATGGATTGGATAGAAAAGCACTGCATCAAAATAAACAATGACCTCCTTATTTCAAAAGTTTTTTATTTTTTCTTTTATGCAGCTTATGGATCACTCTATCCACTTTTACCTGTATATTATAAGCAGTTGGGCATGTCACCAAGCCAGAGTGGGTTCTTGGTGGGAATCAGATACTTCATTGAGTTTTGCAGTGCTCCATTTTGGGGAATAGTGGCAGATCGCTTCAAGAAAGGGAAAATCGTGCTTCTCTTCTCAGTTTTATGCTGGGTTCTATTTAACCTCGGAATAGGATTTGTTAAACCAGCAAGTTTAAGGTGTTTACCAAAAACCCTTTACCAGTAAACCCTACAAATGGAAGTCTTTCAACAACCATTACCCCAAATACCACTTTGACTTCTCTACTTACCATGCAAAGTGCTACATCTCAGAATGTTAGACGTAAGAGAGACTTACTGGCCCACAACCCCATGCCGTTAATGAATTCCTTCATGTCTAACCATGCTGAAGGTGATGCCCTGGATTCAATGCGTCGAATAGTTCGAAGTACTGGTGAGAACGTTTCTAGCCTACCTGCAGATAAGATGACTATGAGTGCAACAACTACAACAAAAGTCACAACTAAAACTGCCACCACTGCTGCTACTACTACCACGGTACCTTCAGATCAGTACATACTTGTGTATGATGAAGAAAATGTAGAAACTATTTTTTTATTGATCCTGCTTGTTGTGATTATTGGCGAGTTTTTCAGTGCCCCTTCTGTTACTATCGTAGACACTGTGACTTTGCAATATCTTGGGAAACATAGGGATCGCTATGGGTTGCAACGAATGTGGGGTTCATTGGGATGGGGGCTTGCCATGCTGTCTGTTGGAATTGGAATTGACCACACCCACATAGATGCAGTTTTTACAGGCATTGGGTGCAAAGCGCCAGATTATAAAAACTACCGGATTGCTTTTATTGTTTTTGGGGTTCTGATGTCTATAGCCATGATAGTGTCAACCCAATTCCGTTTCCATTATCACCAATTAACACAAGAAGATGACAACAGAGAGGAGGTGATAGCCACGCAAGGGGAGGGAAATACTCCTGCAACATCCCCAGAAGGCAACCATTCCAACACTGGTGAAGTAGTAGCCTCATCTGAGTCTTTCCGGGTTTGGGACCTGATCAAAATCATTTGCTCTGTGCGATATAGCTCTGTGCTTTTTGTAGCCTGGTTCATGGGATTTGGCTACGGCTTTGTTTTTACATTTCTCTTCTGGCATTTGGAGGACCTGAATGGCTCTACCACCTTGTTTGGGATTTGTTCTGTCCTGAGCCATGTTTCAGAGCTGACTGCTTACTTCTTCAGTCACAAACTGATTGAGCTGATTGGTCACATTAGGTAAGTGAAAAGCTACCCCAGCATGAACATAATCAAAGATAATTGTTTAGTTTAGTTGAAATTTACACTAGTTGTGGAGCTAGATGTACTTAGGCTTATCTGGGCATTTCGGATTGTAGTCGGGTTGAGGGCAGTACCTTATGCCACTATCACAAGACACACACTGTATTTGTTTTCTTTCTTCTACAGTCTCATAGTTTCCCCACCATTGTTTCATGAGGTACAAATAATCACTCTGAAATACAATAAATGTGGGATTGGTATTTTACCATTGAGATTACAGCATATGTTTGTGTCTGAGGATCTTTAAATGTGTGAAAAAGATGCCAATTAGGAATTAATACGAAGGAGTATATCTGTGAAGCACAAATGGCCTTGTAATGTGTGTATGTTTACTTTTATAATATGTTCATTTAATACATACACATTTCCAGTTTAGAATTCTATATACTTTGTTGGTTTGTGTTTCTCTGATTGTTTTCTCTTTTGCTTTCTCAGTATTCTTCTTACCCTGGGGTTTCTGGGCTATGTTTTAATTTTGTTTTCAACAGTCCTCTTTTTATTTCCATGGGTCCTGCCTCTGCCAAACCTCCATTTTGAGGTGGAACCACTGACTCTGCCTGCAGACTGGCTTATGGGTCTTTTTATGAAGCATTAGCTGTGCCAGAAGCAAGCCTATCTGCACTAGTCCTTGCCAGGATCATGCATTTTGTAGGCTCAAATGATTCCATTGCCCAATCACGTCTCCTTCTAGAGAAGTTTCTCCTTCATGTCATCATATGTATAACAGGGTTTCCCTTTTAGCTCCTACACCTCAAAATAGCAACACTTTCCTGCCCTCTTCACCATCTGTGGACCTTGCAATGAGGCTGACTACTTGGCACTTCAAATGTAATGTTTGTACTTCCTTATTGAAAGCCATGCTATCTGATGTCAGATCCCTCCCTAACTTGTCTATCTCAATTCGCAACCTCTTTACTGACCATGATATTGATCTTTGTGCTTTAGCTGAGGCTTGGCTCAGGTAAGCATTCACCTCTTGTGTCACCTTAGCCAACCACCTGGATGTGAATTATTTTATTTGAATTGCTCCACTGGCCATGGTAGAGCCATGGTCTTCATGGTTAGGGTCACTTGTAAGATGTGATAGGTGCAACTCCCTGCCTTTGTATTGGCTGAAACCCTATAAAGCATTCCCTTCATTGTGCTATCCCATGGTTCCTCGTTTACCGGTACCCGGGCTATGCTCATAACTGTGGCAAAACTGTGGCCATCTTTCCTGCTATTGTATCCGCTTCTACATCTATTATTGTCAATTTTAATATAAGGGCAGACTGACTTGATCACCCAAAGGTCAGTCCCATATTGGATTTATGTGTTATTAACCTCTAGTAAACCTCTTTGGTCTGACACACAAATTGATCTTATGTTTTCATCTGTAACCCATTTAATTACAGTGCAGGAAATGTTCCCTCTTTCTTTCACTGACTAATAATATGCTTTTTTTTCATGAATCTTTCAGCTACGACCAGTCACTCATCCCTGTATTGCTTTTTCCTAGTTTTAACTTTCCACTTCGGCTTCCTTTAGACAACCCGATCTTAAGCCTCCAGAAAGCCCACAGCTTCCTCTCTAAAGTCATGAAAGACCTCCCATGAAGGACACATGCTTTAAGAGATCCTGTTCCTCAGTCCCCTGGTTCTCCACTGAGCTCACATCTATGAATGCATGCAACTTGGTGGAATGCCACTGACATAAAAATGGTGCCCATGCCACCAAACTGGAACACTTGACCCTACTTATAGAAAAGTTACCTTCCATGACCAAAGCTTATATTTTCTTGAGAGGATTTGTACTGCTCCTAATGCCATCAAGGCATTTTTGATATAGCCAGAGAATTAAGTAACATGATTAGCAGCAAATAAATTACAGAATCCCTCTTCTTGTACGGCCTTCGTTTCATAACAAAATCTCAGTAGTCAGAGAGACCTTTACCTCCTCCTACTCAGTTGTCCCCCCTTGTCAGAGATGTGCTATCTCCAGAACTACTGTCACACTGTACCATTTTCAGCATCTTTCAGTTGATAAGTTACAAGGAGACTCCTGTGTTAAATTTGGGTCCTCTGCGAACTCCGGTCCCTCTCAGACAGCTTAGGAAACTGTAGGTGTGTTGGCACCAGTTATATGCCAAAATATGAAGTGCACTTTGGCAACGATTCCTGCATTAGATAAGCTAGAGTCGTACCACTTCTGAAGAAGCCCATGGCAGATCCTTAAGAGCTGACAATTTCAGGCCTATCTCTCTAACTCCTCTTTTGACTAAAATTATTGAAAGGTAAGTTAGTCAAAGCTTTTCTATCATGCATCTACTTTCAGTTTTGATCCTTGTTAATCAGGCTTTTGTCTGGCCCATGCCATCGAAAATGACCCCCGTATGGTTTGGATGGTGGCAGTTTCTCGGGCTCCAATTGTTTTAGATCTCTTTGGGCTCCTTGCTACACTCGACCATTCAAGTCTAATCCATAGGTTCCAGGAAATATGTATCAAATCTTTCGCTCTCAAATGAATTAGGTCCTCTCTTTATGGCAGGGCCCAGGTGGTCCCCACTCCTCCATACCGCTCTCAGTACATGTATTTATAAAATGACATTGTGCAGGAGTCATCCCTTAGCCTACTCTCTTTAATGCAGTTGCCGTCCCCATTGTCCTCCCTTGTGAAAACATTCTGCCTGTTTAGACTGATTGTGACTGATTGGGCACTACCTTTTGGACAAATCTGCTTCCTTTTGGAATGGTATGCCACCCACTGAGATTTGTTGTGTGATCATCTTGGATTTGACTAACAACAACAAACTGTTTTGTGAGTGCCTACGAGTTGTGTGGATGTTCATTATATTTTTCAGGGCTAACATCAACATGGAGTGTCCCCTTTCTTGCTTCTTATGCTAAGTGTACAGTGATGGATAATCCACCAGACTGATAAATTTTGCACCAGTGTTATGTGCACTCTGTAAGATCTGTAATTTACAGTATGGCAGCATCTTTTGTCAATCTGATCTCTCTTTTTTTTTGGCAGGTTCTTCTGATAAGAATATATTTTTCATGTCATTCAGTCATTGTCTATTAAGTGCAATACCTTTTTGTTTTAAACGTATATCCCCTTGTTTCATTATGCCCCCATTTGTCACAGTTTTAACCCCTATGCATTTAGGATTTGATCCTGAGATAGCCAATTCTGAATTATTATAAATTGGAATTTGATTGTAAGGCAATGTACCAAGACTCTTTAGAACATGCACACTAGTCTATTTGCTCTAGTTCCTCATTATTTTGAATGCTTGTGATTTATATTACCCTAGTCTACTTGGTTGGGTTACGGATTACTACATTGCATCCCCTCTGCTACATTGCCTAACGTTACACTGTCTGGGGTGAAGACCCAACCCCTCTGTATTTATAAAAAAAGATCAAGTTGCTCTTAAATAAATGCCCCTTCCCATGTCCTATTTTATATAACTTACCATTGACATTATGTCAGACGATCAAGTACTAGCAATGTGGAGAGGATGTACTCTTTTTTTTAGTGTATTCAATTTTTCACCAAGATTTGGATATTATTGAGTTCGAATTTTATCTTATTTTCAATTGAGGAAACCCATGGAGTCACTCTGGAACCACATGTGATAAAACCTAATGGACTAAAAAAAATCACATTGTAAATCACAAGATGCTGCTTACAAAGGGTAATTTTTATATGATGATGTATACTAACAAAATAGACTTAGGTAATAGCACACCATGTAATTTCTCATACACACTACTCAAAATACACAGTCCCTTTTGCCAGAAAACCAACTAAGACAGATACACATAGGCAATCCTGTATCTCCTCTAACTTGGACTTATCATTACTTATCATTATCATTAGTGGAGAGGTGTGGTGCAGCGGCCAGGGCAGCTGACTTCGGAGCACAGGGTTCATGGTTCGATCCCCGGCTCCGGCGGCAGCTCAGCTCAGCACCATGTGACTCTGGGCAATAGCTCACTTAATTTCCACTACGGCCCCCAGCGCCTTGAGACCCGTAAGGGTGAGTAGATGCGCTATATAAAAACGGACTTACTGGACTACTGATAAGATGGAAGTGGTTGTCTGCTCCAATTGCAGTATTCTTTTTGTGTCACATGGCTTCTGTGGCATTACAGCACTTCATTAGGGAAGCATGGAGAAGAACAAATACCTAAAATCCAACTAAACTGAGGAAGGGAGATTGGTAAACAGGAATAAATAAGCTCACTTGATATTGTGCTGCTCTTCATAGGGAAAGTCGTTGTATGACCCTAGAAGCCTTTCTGCTTCATCCAGTTAGCCAATTCCATTGACGACAGGGAGCAGGATCTGTACGCATTAAGGAAGGTGTGATCACGCACACATTTAGGGCACTCCTGCACCATTACCTGTCCCTGCACCAATGTTCAGGGGTACAATAAGGGATAGATGGCTGAATTAAGCTTTGTTCGGATAACATAGTGCCTAGGCTTTAATTCTGCCATTGACCAGTGTTGAAACAATGATATCAAGAGGAGAGCTACATAGCACTGTGGTCAACATGAAGGTCCAGTTCACATTTCAGAAATTCAAAGTGCATATTTACTATTCCTAACGAACATTTGTTATAAGCATGCGAGTGTTGTCTCTTCATGAAACTAGACCTGTCAGGCTATCTTATGAAGTTATCCAGGTATATGTCTAAAACCCTTTTACCATTTCTGTGGTCTGCAACACTTTCCAAGTCTAGCTGACCTTTACTTTTTTTGGACAGTGAACACCCAGAGACAAGGTGGTCTTTTGTCACTGAGGGAGATCTGTCTGTCCAGTGTTTTGTTTAGTAATGTTTCATATTAGGTAACGGGTAATACAAGATATTTCCAATGACTTTGTGGATCTTTGAAGTGTATTATGTGAGGATGTTTGTGTCGAAAGTCTCTGTGGTTGCACTTGTTCTACTGGATGAGAGTTATGTTGGAGTTACTCTAATCGGAATATTTCTGATATCTATGTTGGTGAGTAGATGTTCCTTTGAGATTGTGATACAGCAAACTATATGGCTTGGTGGCATGTTGTACGCAAGAAACTTCTAGGTGGCATGTCTGATGTGTACTGTTGATGAAGCCTCACTTTTTGTTTTTCAGGAATCAGTACTGTTATTTAGGAAGTGCTACATCCTGCTTTCTGAAATGGCTAAGAAAATAAAAATGTTACTCTTTTGATAATATAAAATGTCTGTTGATTTGGCTTCATCAATAACAAATGGGTTTGCATTGGCACAGTATAGAATTTGGTGCCTTTCACTAGGGCAATTTTCTTTTGGACACTTTTCCTCTTTCTCACAGTTAAGGCCAGTATGCCTTTTGAAATGATTATGATCTGTTTTTTAATGGCCAGATCCAGTGGTATTAAATTTGAATGTTTGTCTCCATAAAAAGAACAGGTATTGGCAATGCCATTTGGTTTCGCCTATGTGAGATCTGTTGGCTTTCACGTGTTTTTTAGACATGTTGCTAAGAGGGACAAGGTGCATAATGATAGCGTGTATAATAAAACAATTGTGTAACAATGCACTTAAGCATGTATAATCTTTTTCATACGTTTTTAAGGAGTATGTGTCGTTCATGTTAGTAATCAATGCGAAATGAAAGGGAACGTATTAGCTCACATGTAGGCCACTATAACAGCTCAATTATTACATTTTCTCATTTCCTTCAGTGCAGCAGACATTAATCTAAGATGGCCAGCGCGTTATCGAATTAGAAGCGCTATTCTATTCCAGTTTCGTTAAAGCGTATAGTTAAGGGTTTGTTGTATGTCTAAGGTTTTCAGACTTTCTTGCTATTAAGACAATTAAGAATATCTTTAGACTGTACCTGTCCGAGTTCAGTGCCAAAGCCAATAGGTTTCGTCTATAGCACCAGATACAGCAGATATAAGCAAGTCCTTCATTGAGATTTACAGCACAGAATAAGTAGGCCCTGCAGTTGGATGCATCAAAAGAACTTTAGATAACAGTTTGCTCATTTGTAAATAACACCTAGAGAACAGCTGAAGTCAGCACACCCTGCAATGAAGTGCTTTCAATGGACGGGGACTGCACCACCTTCATTCAAAAAGGGCAAACAGGTACTGTGGTATTGTGAGCACCTGCAGGTTTTTTCATTTCAAGCCCTGCTGCAATGAGCTTTTAGATATCAACATGCCATACGGTGAGACATGCAGAGAACTACAGCATTCCCTGCAGTTAAACACAGAATTGTGGGCAACAGCATACGCTGTTATGAGCCACAGTGAACCACAGATACACGTATGCGCTGCCCCTGGGGGTGTTTAGTATTTGCACAGCAAACACAAACTCACAAAAACATGATCATTCTGGCAACGGTACCACCTCACTGCACATAATTCACTCAATAGCACGTCTCAGATATGGGTTTTCCAATCAACTAATGACGGGGTGGATTTTAACAACAATGGAGTTCAGTGGAGTGCCAGTATGGCTTAAAAGGAAAGGAATGGAATCTAAAGACCAACCTCCGTATACTTATAGGATGCCAGAACAATATTCGAGGGCTACAACTGCCACAATGCTATGCATGATACAATAACCAGGCTACTTTTGTACTTATGACTAGTCACAACAGCCCGTGAAAAATGCTTTAACTTTTTAGGCCACTGTGACTATTTGGCTGAAGAATCAAGGAGAACGGTTCGGCACCAATACACTGTACACAAACATTGTGAATTCTAAAAAATGTAAAGCATGCTCAGGAAATCGGAAAGGAAGTGAATGCTCATGAAACAGAGTAACCGGACGGGAGAAACCTATACCTGAAATGCGCATGGCTACCTCTTTGCGCAAGTACAGTGTGTACATGTGCCTGGCAAATTTGTAAGACTAAAACAAAAGGCATTGGCAAAGCCAATAAGTTTCACCTACATGAGACCTACTAAGTGTAAGGTAAGGTCATCTTGTATTATGAATTATTAATTAAAACCATTGCATATACATAGCGGATATAGTTAACATGATTTATACAAAGTTATAAATAAAATAAAAAATCCTTATTTAGTCTATAATAACAGATTACTAGGGATTTGAGCTTAAAACCAAGGGAGAGCGTCTCTGGATTCAGAATCTTAATTTCACCCAGTGGTGTTGTTTTGGCTACGAAGGAAACCTTCAAAAATTCGAATAATGGGGGGCGTGGCTAGCAGCCAAGCAAGATGGCCGCAGCCTAAGAGAGCTCCGTGCCCGAGGGAATTCTCCCAATTAATCCGCTCACTAATCCTGCACCAGCACGGCCCAAATGAGGCGCTAACGAAATCGGAGCACCAGCGGAGCGGATTGTGATGTTCCGGAGCTCCGGGGTCCTGACGGCTGCCGACTTCTGAGAAGCGTCGCATTAAGGCCTGCAAGAAGCACCGGAGCCGGGGCCTCGCGTAAGCTCCCTGCCGTATTATAGCGAAGACGTGAGAGATATACGGCGTGGCCACGTGCGACTACTTGCGGTGGCTCGGACCGCGAGATCAAGGCAGCGTAGAGACACAAGCTGAGCATCCTACATTGCAGAGCTGGGTGAGTCGCAAAAGACACACACACAGACGCTCCTGGGGCTCCAACCGGCAGAGGCGACATACCTGGCGCGGCCGCGCGGAAGCGTGCCGAAATGCTGTGAGAAGACGGAGGCCTTGCCCTGCGAAGTGAATCGCATCGGGGCCACGCGGGACCTCCGGAGGTCTGGGAACCCGCAAGTGAATTAGCGAGACCAACGGCTGAGGGACTGCCAAGCCGGATGGTCCAGCGCGGTGCAGAAAGAAGCTAGAAGAGGAGCGCTTCAGGTCAACACCGGCTGTGAACTCAAAGTGTCAATTACTTCTATTGTAGCCCGTAACAACGAGCCGCCGCAACAGAAAGCCCTCAAAGCAAGCGCAGGTCACTGGACACTGCACGGCTGCGCCGCCACTGAGCCATTACCACCAAGCTCCCGCCATTACTCAATTAAATCCACAGACTCCCCCCGCAGCCACAACAAGATGGAAGTTTAAAAACAGGCAGCACTGATGAGATGCGATAGCCAACGGTGGGCCGCATGAATATGGAATTGGCAGCGTGACACTACACAATACTGGCCCACAGGCCCTGCACATCCTGTGGCGTACTTCAGCATTCCGGAGCAGGTGACACCTTGTAACAGCGCCACAGACAGGATCCCAATTCGGACTAACGCCGCCTACGCCCGGCGGCGCAGGAGGAGCAGGTAGGAAACCCAAAAGTCTGCGCGTGGCAACGTAACATGCAGCAGGCAGCGGCGAATACTGCCCCCTCCCCCCCCCCCGCCCTGTGTGCCTGGTGAGACCCCTGGTGCGCGGGTCGAGATGGGAGGCAGGGGCCAAAGGGGCCCACCAACCGTGAGACTGGACAAAGATGCTTACAGCAAAGACCAGGCTGAGAAACCGCCAATAAACACTGCTCAAATGGAGGCCCCTGCACCTAATGACTCAGCTGAGGTCACACTGGTGGACATTATGTCCGCCCTACAGCAGGTCCAGTCTTCTATCGGCAAGATCTCCACAGATATATCCCTAATACGGGCAGACTTTTCCAAACTATCCGAAAGGCTAACGGAGGTGGAATCTACGACAACGGCACTCTCCACAGATACGGCCACACTACAACGCCAGGTACGCCACCTGGAAGCTGATAATAAGCTTATCCTGGCTAAACTAGATGACCAGGAAGGCCGCTCGAGGCGCAACAATGTGCGCCTTATTGGAGTACCCGAGAATGTGGGGGGGCCGGCCTTGGACCTCTTTGTGGAAGACCTCATCAAAAACCAGCTACAGCCACGAGGACTATCCAGCTTTTTCTCCGTAGAAAGAGCTCATCGTGTACCGGGAGGGAGGCCGAGACCGGGTGCCTCCCCCAGACCAATCCTGGCGCGCATATTCAATTTTCGAGATCGCGACGCTATTCTGCAGGCGGCAAGAATAGCTCCCCCTATTGGGATAGAAAATTGTACTGTTACGCTCTATCCGGACTACACGGCCGCAGTAACCAAACAAAGACGCACCTTCATAGACGTAAAGAAAGAACTACGCGCCAGAGAACTTAAGTACTCGATGCTCTTTCCAGCGAAATTAAGAGTAGAGGCCGAAGGGAAAACCTGGTTCTTTGCCACACCTGAGGAGACCCGAGAATGGCTGGAGGGATGGCGCCCAGCAGCAAGACCCGGAAAACCGAGAAGCCAGCAACAACAACGACTGCATGACTCACAGAGGTCCAGGTCAACTGAATCCAGCAAAAAGGGGGACTGGACTGAACGCACATAAATGGCGGACACCATGGCTGACGCTACAAGACACGATATCGGACCCAGTTAACACTTGGACGTTACTGAAACAACAAACTGACATTCTGACGAACTAACCCCACGGGGGCTACGATTTGTCATGTCCGTGCCTTACTTGTCTAGAATGCAAGGGCAAGTAAGCCGCCCTAGGCGGTTGTGAACTGCACATTTCAAGTTGGATATTGGCCGTTGCTGTAGACTGCTAAGGGAGGACTTCTGAGGGACGCTGAGAGACTCGCCCCCCCACGCAAGTAAAAGTTCTGGGGAAAAAGCACTCTGCTCAGTTGGGGTGGCGGGAAGTTCTAGGACCGCCGGGCAGGGAGGGGGGAGGGAAATGGGGAACAGTTTAAAGTTTTATGTTTGTTTTCGTTGGACTCTTTAAAAGGCATGCACAATGACAAAAGCGAATGGATACTACAAGGTGCATTACACCCTTACATTGCCAAGATCACAGATGGCGCACACAGACTCACCAAGAGACACTGCAGATAACCCTTCCCTGAACCCCAGGGGGCTGCCTCCTCCTTTTACAGTGCTGTCATGGAATGTGAATGGACTAGGGGACAAGATTAAAAGGGGGCTGGTCCTCAGTACATTAAACGTTGAGGTCCAGTGGTGGCATTAATACAGGAGTCCCATTTGACGGGCACAGCATGCAAGGCCCTAGATAGATGGGGATATAAAATGGCAGTACACTCTGAATTTACCTCTGGTTCTCGAGGAGTAGGTATCCTGATTAATAAACGTTTCCCACTGATACTCATGGGCTCACGGGCAGATGATCAGGGGCGGTTCGCAGCGCTGACATGTCAATGGGAGGGACGATTGTACAACCTGGTCTGAGTCTATATCCCGCCAACGCTACAGCAAATAACCCTCCCAGCACTGGGAAACTTTTTACTCTCCCTCCCACAGGCAGAAACCATCATAGGTGGAGACTTTAATGCCACAATTGATGCAACCATAGATAGACAACCCCCTAGGGTCCCCAGTAGTGCAAACCTCAAACTAGTGGACTTTGTGGAAGCTGTGGGTCTCGTTGATGTCTGGAGAGCTAAGCACCCGCGTGTTCGACAATATACGTTCCATTCGGGGGTACACAATAATCTTTCAAGAATAGACTATATATTCGCATTAGCAACAGGGCTAGAAAGGATATCAGAGATCCAACACTTACCCCGGGGCATCTCGGACCATTCACCAGTATACATGACATATACAACCCACACTACAACTCGACGTAGACTGTTCCCACTATACCCAGGATATCTTAAAAACCAAAAGATAGGAAAGAGTCTGCTCAACACCACAAAGCAATATTTCGCCGAGAATGAACACTCAGTGTCCTCACCTCTGATGTTGTGGGAGGCGTATAAAACGGTGCTGCGGGGTCACACAATTTCATTAATTGCTGGACATAAAAAGACACAAAGACAACAGATTGAAGTATTAGAACAGGGAGTAGCCGAGGCAGAGGCGAATTATGCACTGGATATTAATGATGACACAACACATAGGTTACATTTAGCACAGGAGGAATATAAGACATTTGCACGGGAAGAAGCTAAGGCCAAGCTCACAACTACGCAACACACTGTCTATGAACTAGGCGACAAGGCAGGTAAGCTTCTCGCCTGGCTAGATAAAAAGGACAGAGCAAGCCGATGGATAGCCCAACTTCGGTTGGAAAATGGAGATATGACCTCAGACCCTCAGCAAATAGTCGATGCATTGGCCTCACATTATGAAACTGTATTCAAGCCCACAGCCAATAATACCATAGAAGACAATTTAGCCTTCCTGAAAGATATTCATATGCTCACACTATCGCAGGACGCTGCCCTGGCGCTCGATGCTGATTTGACCTCAGATGAGCTTACTTTAGCTATAGGCACACTACACACGGGAAAAGCCCTGGGGCCTAATGGTATCCCGGTGGAATTCTACAAGAGAGCAGCTACCCACCTTACACCACACTTACTTAACATGTACAAGACAAGTCTACAAACTGGAGAATTGCCCAGAGATCAGCGCCTTGCGACGATAGTAGCGATCCCCAGCCTGGCAAGCCTCCGCAGGAATGTATGTCCTATAGGCCTATATCTCTGATAAATGCGGAAGCAAAGATACTGGCTAAAACATTGGCAATGAGATTACAGCCCTATCTCACAACAGTGATCCATCTGGATCAGTCAGGCTTTATGCCAAACCGGAGCACAGCCTTAAATCTTCGGAGGCTCCATAGTGTCATGGCACGCAGGTCCACTATTGCGGAAGACGCAGTTATCCTTTCCCTAGATGCACGTATGGCATTCGATATGGTCGAGTGGCCCTTCCTCTTCGCTGTCCTCCGTCATATGGGTTTCGGGCCCAAATTCTGCGATTGGGTGCGCCTACTCTATAATAAACCCCTGGCACAAGTCGTGGCCAATGGCCGCATTTCGGCGGATTTCCCCCTCGGTAAGGGGACGAGGCAAGGTTGCCCTCTTTCACCGCTCTTATTTGCCATAGTACTGGAACCACTGGCGGCTTGGATACGCCGGGACCCGGTCATCCGAGGGATGAAATGGGCCAAGGGTTGGGAAGATCGCAAATCATTATATGCAGATATATTGCTATATTTAACGTCCCCAGCACGCTCTATCAATCGCCTACTTGACATCTGTGCGACGTATGGCAGGGCCTCGGGTTATACTATTAACTGGGCAAAATCGCTTCTCTACAGCCTACACGGCCCCTCGCCCAAAATGCAGCGCAACTGCGACATTCAGATTGCAGAACAGGGATTTAAATATCTTGGCATATATGTCACACATCTGGACACGCGTTTTACTGAGGAAAACCTTGAGGCCCCTGGAAAGGCTACGCCAAGATGTCAAACACTGGCGCTCGTTGCCGCTCACTCTACTCGGAAGAGCGGCCCTGTTTAAGATGATGTCACTTCCCAGATTCTTATACATCCTACAAAACACCCCATTCCCGGTCGGCCCCACATACTTCACAATGATCAGCGCGGAGGTAACCAAGCTACTATGGGATGGAAGATCTGCCCGTATCGCCATGAAGAAACTAGTGAGAGGCTGGTACGACGGTGGTATTGCCCTTCCAAATATACAAATGTACTACTGGGCGTCACAGCTAGGTGTGATAAATCAATGGCTTCATGCATCACAAGATGATCCAGCATTCCGCATGGATAGGCATCTTCTAGAAGCGGAAGGCATAACGGGGGCATTATATAATAGATCTAGAAAACCGACATACACAGGTCCCACAGCGCACACACTATACATATGGCGAGCGGCACAGAGGGCATTGGGATGGGAGGGGGTTCTCACACAAGCGACACCACTGTGGGTCACCCGAGAACTGGGACAATTGCGAAACACTAAGGGATTCCGACAATGGGACCCGATAGGCATCTCCAAGGTGGGTGACCTGTGGAAAAAAGGCGCTGTTATCCCATTCGCACAGCTGCAAACTACTTATGGATTGGCACAGGCGGAAACCTTCAGATATATGCAGGTTAGACATACGCTCATGGCAGCAATTCCACCAACCACGCAACTCCCAGAGGCCTCGCCACTAGAGGACAGACTTCTCACAGAACACTTAAGTAAAAAAGCCATCTCCCTAACCTACCGGAAAATAATCAACAATCAGCCGGACCCCGCGGCAACCCTTAAGGAGAGATGGGAGGCGGACGTAGGCGATTTAGATGAGGGAGACTGGCAGGAAGCCCTTGCGTCCCCTAGAGAAGTTGCTATACCCTCCACACTAAAACTAATACAATTGAAAATCTTACATCGCGTGTACTACACACGAATCCTACTACATAAGCTAGGCAGGGCGGACACTCCGCTCTGTCTCAGGCAATGCTGTGCAATAGGCACCTTTTGGCACACAATTTGGGAATGCCCAGCAATTGCACTTTATTGGGAGGCAATCATGCATACAATTACACAGGTGACTAGAGTAGAGGTCCCACCAGAACCAAAGAGATGTTTGCTTAACATTTGGGAACCCACAGATCTCAATCACGCAGGTCAAGATTGGGTGACACTGGGATTGGCGCTGGCGAAACGCAATATAGCACAACATTGAGGTTCTGGAACGACTCAGACTCATCGACAATGGTGCTGTGATATGGATGGCGCAATGATAACCGAGAAGTCGGTTTATGTTAATCGGGGATGTCCCAAAAAATGGACCCGGGTGTGGGGAAGATGGAACACATTCCGTGGCAATATTTGCGAACCCCCTCAGGAGGGGCAGATGTCGGAAGATAGCGCTTAGTTAACAGGGATGGGGTAACCAGGGGCTGGGTCGCAACACGCAGCAGATCAATAAACACTGAGTGTGAGTTGTAATTTATTGCACAAATGTAAGAAATGTACTATTGGTAAATACTGCCTATTAACAATCAAGACTAATGTCTTGATTGTTAAATTACACAAAATGGCAATAAAATGTTAAATTGTTTTTTTTTTAAATTCGAATAATAAAATGTCTTGTGCAAGTTACCGCAGTGCAAAATAGGCTTTTAAAAGTGTAGGTCCAAGTTCCCCCCATGACTGTCTTGCACCCACAGTCCTTGTCCTATTGGCTCGAGGTTTGCAGTTCAGTTCTTTCTGCTGTAATTAATGGTGTGTATTGTGCAAATTATCTGATGTGCAAAACTGGCAAAATTATGCAATACAAGGTTGCGGGGTTGCTCATGCTTATCAAGCTTGTCTAATCTTATGTTTGTGAGACCTACTCAATGTCAATGTTTTTTAATGATGTTGCACAGCAGCGCCAGCAGCATTGCCAGCATTGACTGCGCCATAGCGCTGTTTTTGTTTACTTTAATCCATGTTGCACAGCAGTACGAGCTGTGTAACATATAAATAAAAACAAAGAATTCCAATACCTTCAGGTCGAGTTTGCGCTATATAAATGTGGGGGGAAAAAGCAGCAAGAAGCTGGGAAACAAAGAATGTGTAGCTGGAGGGGGCGGGATGGGTTACAGAGAAGGACGGTGGGGTGGGAGGATTGTTCTAAAAAGAATGGACAACCGGAGGAGAGCAAGTTAAAAAGACCAGACAGCAGGAGGAGCGGGATTGCAGGGGTAAAGGAGATGGAGTGCAGAGGCATGCACTTTCTAAGAGTGTGTGCTGAAAAGTAAAACAAGAGTACCTGAAGGAGCCTGTGGAAAGACACTGGCCACAGGAAGCAGTACTTAGTCCATGCTCCACAGCAGGGACGAAGACTGAAATCCAGGAGTAAGCTGGAGGCATGGAGGAGGCGCCGACCAGTAGGAAGCAAGGCAGCAAGAGTGACGTTGGAGCCAACCAATGTTAAGTAAAGGTAAGTAATGGCTGGGCTCCAAGCCCCTTTTAAGTTTTTTAGGTCTCGCCTGAGCCAGCGCAAGCTGGTCTGTCGAGACATTTAGTGAGTGGGGGCTTTAGAAATGCGACCACAAGTTTTTGCTTGTGGCCTAAGGCGTGCTGTTACGCGCGGGTGCACGCGCTCAGCAGCCATCTGCCTTTCCTATCTCTTCCTCATTTCCTCGTCATGGCTCATTAACTCTCTCGTCATGGCATATGCAGCTCTGCCTGGCATCTGTCACGACTCTGATGTTTCGATCGCAGCAGCAGCTCACATTACCAACTGACGGCCCTGGACTACAGTCACATGAAAAACAACAGCGTTCTGCTGTTCTGCTTCCCTGTAAACCTCAGTCAGGTTTTTGAAGTGATGTAGTCTCCCAATTCTCCTCTCTGCCCCATCTCCAGACTGATGTCCCCTCTGGAACCGGACAGAAAAGTCAACTCTTTTCTACAGGCGCATCTGCAAGTTTATTCTTTTTATTTTTTAGTGTGACTGTGTTCAAAATATTCTGACTTCATGTTTAGCACTGTTGAAAAAACATTGAAACCTATATCACCGAAATGCTTGCTTATTTAGTGCATACTTATGTATATATTTATATTTAACATGATTGACTAGTATTCGCTTCCATTGTGTGCGGTGCAGGCGTTTCTCCATACCATTTGTGAGAAAGCACTTCTGTGAAGTACCTGGGCCGTGTGCTCAGCTGAATGCACTTAAGCAGAATTGGGAACTGTGCATTGTAATAAAATGGCTTTAGGACTCTCAGCAGAAATGAAGTAGCCATAATTTCCGAAGCATGATATATATCTTCACTCTCTCTCTCACTCGGCAATACCACAGCATCACTCAGCATCACCACAGCATCACTCAGCGCAACCACAGCATCAATCAGAGCCAGCACAGCATCACTCAGCGCCACCACAGCATCACTCAGCACCAGCACAACATCACTCAACGCCATCACAGCATCACTCAACGCCATCACAGCATCACTCAGCGCAACCACAGCATTACTCAGCACAACCACAGCATCACTTAGCGCCACAAGAGCATCACTCAGCGCCACCACAGCATTACTCAGCAGCACCACATCACTCCGCGCTACCACAGCATCACTCAGCACCACCACAGCATCGCTCCGCACCACCACAGCATTGCTCAGCACCACCACAGCATCACTCACCGCCACCACAGCATCACTCACCGCCACCACAGCATCACTCAGCATCACTCAGCACCACCACAGCATCACTCAGCGCCACCACAGCATCACTCAGCGCCACCACAGCATCACTAAGCACCACCACAGCATCACTCAGCACCACCACAGCATCACTCAGCACCACCACAGCATCACTCAGCACCACCACAGCATCACTCGGGGCCACCACAGCATCACTCAGCGCCACAATATCACTCAGCGCCACCACAGCATCACTCAGCGCCACCACAGCATCACTCAGCGCCACCACAGCATCACTCAGCGCCACCACAGCATCACTCAGCACCACCACAGCATCACTCAGCACCACAGCAGTATCACTCAGCACCACAGCAGTATCACTCAGCATCGCCTTTGCACTAGTACACCACCACATCATCACTCAGCAAGACCTGAGTATCATTCAGCATCACCTCAGCATCGTCTCCGCACCAGTCACCACCACCACCACTACCACCTCAGAATCACTCAGCACCACCTCAGCCTGCTCTCGGAATCTGGCATCTGTTAATTCTCCCCTAGCGTCTGGCCGCTGCTAGTGTTATAATACAGGTACTAGTTCCCAACCTTCACCCTCCGATTGTTTATGCCCCCTCAACAAAAAAGCTTTAACAAACAACCATTGCAATAGGCAGAAACAAGTTGCCAGCATTGCAAGAACAAAAGAAAACTGAGGAAATTTTTTATTGTAAATACTTTTTTAATATGGTCGTTCAGTTTTACATAATGCCTACTTGGTCATATATAAAGTAACAAAAATGCTTCTGACACTTTTTTATTATAACTTTTCAGCATGCCGCACAGCAGCCACACTTCTCTACAGCACAGCTTGAAGACATTGGCAAAGTCAATAGCTCTGGCTAAACACTTATAACGCCCCAAAGGCGAGACCTATTGGCTATGCCAATGCTTGTTTTTCTTTACAAGAGATTTCACAGAAAACAACACAAGCACTGTGCAGGTGAAACCTAAAAACTATTGAGACAACATTGTAGCCCAGAGGAAGCAGAGATGCTACCGCCAGAAAAATGGAGATGAAGTCAATACAGTAGTAGATGGAGTATGGGGCAAGGTTGTGGGAAATAGAATGAAAAACATTGAAGGAGAAAAAGTAAAGCGAACACAATGAGAAACAGTACTTTGAAAAGTAAAAAAAATAACGTAATCTTATGCCCACAGTGTTAATGCTTCAGCATGCAGTCCCATTAGGGGTTAACTAAGAAGAGAATAGGTGAAAGACAGAAGTCTCCGTCAGATAAACCTAGTCTGTGAAAGATGTCTCAAGCGGGTAGCAGGGAGCAAAATCCATAGTGGCCTTATTAATAAGCATGAGCAAAGCCAATAGGTCTCACCTTTGCTGATTTTGAACTCCATCGGCAAGGCAAAACACACAAAAACAAATCTGGCTAATTGCAGAGCGGTGATGTACAGGCATGCATGCATTACTTATGCGCACGTGTGCATCATGAAGCTGTTTCCGCCATTTTTCTAGTATTTTTACTTTTTATCATTTCAAGATGGCTTCAACCACTTCGTAGCAATATATTAAAAGAATTCCAATTCCATGAAAATGCATGGACCAGCCAGAAAGTAATTTCCAGCTTCTGAGCCCTCCTGAAAAAATATAAAAATCAAATAGATGTTGGGGCGAGACATCGGAACAATGGAGAACCAAGGGGGAAGAGGGCCGGAGAACCAAGGGAGGAACTGGGGGTAATGAAATGAAAACAATATTAAAAAAGATGAGCGGGATGGGGAGTTATGGGGGAAGCAATGGGCAAGCTGGAAGGGAGTGAATAGATAGTGCAGAGGGGCCGGGAATGTGAGCGGAAATCACCAAACAAGGGGGAGAGCAGGTAAACTAGTGTCATTATACAAATTAAAAGCCCAATCAGCAGCCTTATATGGTGCTGAAATTTCGGGCCATGTGAACACAGACCCAACTCACTTTAAGTGAAAATTAATGTATCCGTTCTCTTATCCACCTGCCCAAAGGTACCCTGTTAATACCTATGATCCTAGATGTAGCGTTTAAACAGGTGGGAGAAATTGCCTGGCTAAGGCCACTAGTATACAAGGTAAGGATCTGGACTACGGAGAAACTCAAACCATACAGGAATGCAGTGGAGGAACTGTTGTCCTCTGACAAAGGCCTTTCCTTTCCATGGTTCAGGCATGTCTAATCATGGCTGGAAAAGCTGGACCTTGGATCTTTTTTGTCGGACCCTAGATCACTGACTACTACTTCCAACAAGCAGTTAAAATCTTGCTACTGGGAGTTCATTCAAGCTAGTCTCCACCAAACCTGAACCCATGGGAGTCTGACATACCAATTCTTTCTCATTTAAGATTGCCCCTCATATGAAGCATTCTTAGACATCCCCCAGCAACAATTGGCTAAAACCTTTTATTTGAAGTTTCATTATGGCACCCTTGATCTAGGACCTTTTACCTCTGTTTGGAACTCTGGCATCTTTTCTAGTCTCACTAACTCCTGTCCAATGTGTTGTTTGCAAGCAGAAGAAAGTGTAAGCCAGTTCTTGTTTTTCTGCCCTGCTTACAATTACAGACGTACATGGATCCGTCCCCTTTGTAATCACCTTGGCATTAGGAGACATATTGAGGAAGAGTGAAACATCTCTCTATACAGTGACAAGGAAAGAAAAAAGATCTAAGACTTTCAACTCCAATGCTATGGGCGTTTGAGGAACACACTGTGGCACAATAGACATAGCCGTTTCCTCCCCATGTATATTTTATGGAGTGTCAATTCCGAAATAAACATCAAATAACTACTTGGAAGTAAACTCATGCACTGCCATAGGGTGCTGAAAGCACAAGAAAAAAATAGCAATTTGAATGTAAGCATTGAAAGCATACAAGTCATCCAAAATAAAGGCTGGCTAAGGAACTATACTCCAGTGGAGGGGAGAAACACAGTAAGAGGTACGCAGTACACCAAATGAAAATCAAGTTAACAAAATGGGCAAGAAAGGCAAGCAGTGGGCTGACCCAAAACTCACTGTAACCATTGATATTGAACACAATAAATGTTTTGCCTACAGACAGCTAAAGCTGTTTTAGGCCAGACCTAAAAGCCAGTAAATCTTTCAGGGTGCGTTCCTTACCTTTCTGCCCCCACTCCTCTTTTGCAGAATTGACCCTTCCAAAATAATTGTGCTTAAGCGTTGTTATAGAATAACTATCCAATGTCCCGTGGTGTAAGAGTACATAAAGTTACATTATCGCATACAGGTCGTTGACTGTTCAAGTAAGGGTAACCCTTTGCTGAGAACACATAATCCAGAGAGTGAAATTAAAGGGAACTGAAATGGTGGGTGTTAGAAACGGGTAGCGTGGTGCAGAGCGGGCGGGCCAAACTCCGGAGGAAATGTGTAAAGCATCTGCGCAGCACACTCACAGGCGACACACCAGGCACACTACAAAAAGAGACCACAGCAAGTGATGTGAAAATAACTTGTGTATTGTGAAATAAACACGTCAGAATGTAATCACAGTGGCATATACATTGTGCCAACCGGCACTGGGAAGCAATTTACCCGGGGATTATTTACAGGGCAGCGCCAATCGGGTCGCTGCCAGAACCATCATGAGCACAGGTTGCAAAAGATAAATGAAAGTTCATGAGTATTACTAAATGTAATCAGTCCGTACCTTCTGGTAGAGTAATGAACCTAGCATCCTCACATGAGCCTCGATCAGAGTGGGCCTAAACATGTAAACATTAGACATACTCCCTTCACATCACCGTAGTCATGGAAACAGTAGGCCTAAACAGGTGCTTGGGGCATTTCCGTAGGCGTACAAGCACATTAGGCATTTTATCAGCATACATGAAACATGAGGCAGGCCAACATGGTGCAGGAAACACATTAGCAATTTGGGGAAAAACATTACCAGCATAAATGCATTAGCGTAGACCCCTTAGCGCAGGCATAGCCTTAGCATAAATCACCTGTACATAAATCATAAGAGGCGCTAGGCCTCACAAGCATAAGCCCCAGTCGTCCCGATCGGGGGCACAACACTCTAAAACTGGGCCCAGGCCAACTGGCCTCTCTCAGGGGCTCAGAAGCCCTATATCCCGCAAAGTCAGGGCTGGCTGCAAGGGCAGCGAAAACAAAGGTGCGCAAGCGCTAGGGCAGGAGGGGCCCTCACTCCTCTCTCTTTCCCTTCTGGGTAATCCAATGCCCCCAATGCGTGGCAGCTGCCCCCTGTCCTGCGGGGTAGCTGGGTAAACCCAACAAGCACTGGCGCCAACAATGCAGCGATGGGAGTCCCACTCCGGGCTCTAACAGGAATCTGCCCACAAGAACACTGGCACGGTGGAGCCCCTCTTCTGGGACTCTAGAATTTCTCAAAATGCCTCTGTCGTGCAGCTGAGGGAGGAAACAAGTACTGGGCACGTTGGAGCCCCCCTCCTATGGGACTCTAAACACAACCAATGCCCTCCAAAGAATACTGGCACCGGGGGCGGGCACCGGGGGCGGGCACCGACAATGTGCCCCGACATACCCCACAACCACAGGATGACTGAGCCCCACTCACCGGCAGTCTGAGGCCCCTCTGGATGTCTCTGCAGTCTCCGGGCACCGGCAATGTGCCCCGACAGGTCCCGCTTCTGGGACCTCTCCTGGCTTCACCCTCAGCGGAGCCTTCTCCTCGTCAGCAGTGCGGAGGGGCAGGCACCGACAATGTGCCTCGGGCCCCCTCCGCCGCAGGACTCCTCCTTGGCAATTTACATATAGCACTCATGAGGCGCTAGGCAGCAGGAAAGTTCTTGGGCTGAAATTAAGTTGTAGCGCCCACAAAGCGCTAGGTCCCACACCACAAAGTGGTAGCGCTCCCCTTCACTGGCAATGAAATATAGCCCTCCCGAGGCGCTAGGGAGCAGGCAGGAAGGCACAGTCACTGGAAATATAGCGCTCGCGCAGCACAGCGCTGCAGATGTCAGCTCCTCACCTCCTGGGCAATAAGATAAAGCGCTCTTCTTCTCCAGGCGCTAGCCAGCAGGCAGGGATGGTCAGTCACTTCAAATGTAGCGCTCCTCTTCTGCTGGGCACAGTTATAGCGCTTTCGCAGCAAGCAGAGCACAGTCAATGCAAATATGGCACTCCGGCAGCCCAGCGCTGCAGGACCCACGCACCTTCTTCTCCTGGGCAGGGCTGGAGGCAGCGCTCTCCTGGTGCAGGAATAAGGTTGTAGCGCTAAGTCCCACAAAATAAAGTTGCAGCGCTCCTCTTCCCCGGTGGCACAGTTATAGTGCTTTAGCAGCACAGCGCTGCAGGCATCAGCTCCTCTCTTCTCCTGGGCAGACCACGTACTCACAGGGTGCTAGGCAGCAGGCAGCTGGCAGTAAGATATAGTGCTCACCAGGTACTGGGTTTAGGACGGCAGGAGAGCAGGCAGGCAATACTGGGCAAGATCAGCAGGCAGTGGGTACTCATCAGGACAGGACAGCAGCTCCTAGAAGCAGTCATCTCCCATAAAGTGGCACTCCTCCTGACACAGCAGTCTTCACTCCAGTAAAGGGCTCTCACTGGCCCTGTGGACAGCGGAGGGGTGCAGATGGGCACAGGGGCCAGCACACAGGCCCAATGTGGCGGTACCTCCTGGCAGAGTGTCCCCTCTCATTCAGGTCCACGCTCAGTCTGAGCACATGGAGGCACAGCCCCCTCACCCCACCTACCAGAAAGGGCTGGAAGCTTCTGGAAGGTTCCCTGGGGAACCGGTCCCAACTGGTTTAGGGGAGGTGTAGAGCACCCTGTCTGCCAGACTTCCTCCAAAAGCTGGGGGTGCTGGGAAACAAACGACTAGACTGGTAACCCACCTCTGGCAGGCAGGCACAAGCACACAGCCATGGCGTCCATTTTAAAAGTAACATTTTACAAAGGTGCATTTCTACAATGGTGGAAATAAAGGTGCGTACACCATTGCACAGCATTTATTATTTTCAGTTCAGACACACCATGTCAGTAAAAAGGCTAGGGGGAAAAGCGAAAAAATTTAGGACAATAAGGGCCAAGTCCAACAGTGGGGTAGGTGGGATATGTTAAATGTGAACTTCTCTACCTGTAAGAAGGAGCCCGCACCCTGTTGCCTGCCCCTGATACCGAAGGGTGCACCAAGAATCTGCACTGGTTCTTTGGCCAGATGGCATAGGAATGGAAACTCAGAAATGGAAGATGTAGCTAAGTCTAGACATAGTGAAAGGACGAAAAACAACAGATAAAAAGTGAGAAAACAACTAAAAACAGGGTGGCGGAGCACTAACTGTAAAATAGCAAATACTGTAGGGTTCTTCCAAGTGGCACATTGGAGTAATGATGACTTGCGTTCTGCTTTCTAAAACAGACAAAATACTTGCTTAATAGGTAAATGCAGAATTGTATCTATCCTCAATAAACTTCATTAGTTGCCCAGATAAGAAATTACAATTTCAAAGTTATGTCTTGCATGCAAATAATTGAATGTTTGCTAGCCTTAATTTTCTCAGATCCAAACGTATTAAATACAGGCTCTGACTAAATACTATTCATGTCGGACTAACGGTCTACTTCAGTGAATCTTCTTGCTGTCCCTCATTTTAAAGAATCCTTTTTTGTGGCAAGGCATTCTTCATGCTAGCACCTCTGGCTTTAGAATAGTCTCCCTTATGTTTTGAAAACCAACCCTTACCATCTGCTTTTCAGGAAAAAGCTTATTTTTTTTCTTTTCATTCAATAACTTCTCTAATTCTCTGATGACCCCCTTACTACCTTCAGACCCAAGTGACCTAAGGGTGTAAGCTGTCCTCCTCAATTACTATACATAATATAGCAAAGTGATGAGAGGTGATGTGAATTTCACGCTGTAACAGACTGTCACACAGTGCTATAAAAAGGAAATTTACTGATACTTATTAAATTTGTGAACATTCCATCTACCATGTAGAATAGCTGATAAAGATTTGCAGAAACACTAAGTTGTAAACCGTTAATCCTGAAGCAGCTAGACTTTGTACACTAGCTATGTTAATTTAGGAACAGAAGGCAGAGTTTATCTTGATTTGCAACATTCCACAGTCTTTGTCTGTAAAACATAACGTGACACCTAGATGAACTCATTAAAGGACCACACCTAATTAAAGCATGCCATGGGAATAGTAGTGACATATGAGCCGTTCTCTTTCCTCTTTGCTTTCCTTGGTCCCATTCATGGGTTTTGTTTAAAATGGATAGGTAACATGTATGTAGTCACACATAAATGAGAATCTTGGTTATTACAAGAATGCTTAAAGTTGTGAAAACTTTCTGCATTATCATTTGTCCATCTCTCTTAACAAAAGAGGAACCAGGAGCTTGTTAGGTCTAGCAAGCGTGCTCCTTGTGTCAAAGAATAATAAGAAAAGGAGATGTGCAGTTCCTCAAACCACTAAAGAAATAAAAGTCTGAAGTTCCAGGGAAAGGAATGCACTCCAATAGGAGCACGGGCCCTCACACACCCAAATGGGTGTCATGCTTCATCACTGGACTAGCTCCTCGTCGGGCCGGCACTGCAAAGCCCGACGGGGACCCACTAGGGGGCTCTTTACCAGAGATCTTTTCTTAGCCGTCTGATCAAGTGAGGGTGTGTGGGTTCAAGTGGTGTATGTAAAGTGGTGATGAAGAGTGGGTTAAAATAGGTGCTGTGATGCTCAGAATCAAACTATTTAATGAATGAGCTCACTAGCCTAGTTAAAAACTCAGCGCTGACTTAGGATATAATAGTCCTTGTTAGCATAGTGAGTTAGTTGGTCTAAAACAGGTCAACATGTTTCTCACCTAAATATGTCAAAAGCGATCATGTGGCGATTCTTCAGGACCTAAAACAAGAAACCTCCACTACACTGTGACCGGATTCAGTAGGTAAAAATACTGCGTTGGGATAACTAGTCACACAAGTCAAGTGGTAGTATTTGTACTGATGCAGCAGAAGGGGCTTTCGCCAAATTTTACCATCAGGACCCAGATTAATACTTAACAGTCCCTTTCACGCTGCATGAGTTTAAAACATGTTACCAAATTATATTATCGATATTGGTCCTCTCTCTCTCTCTCTCTCCAATGAATCTTGTATAGTTGACAGGGTTGGCAAAGGATTGACAGAATTCTAACAATGAGGACCTAAATAAAGAAATAATTCATTCAATATAACCAAATTGACATTAATAAAGACAGACTCCGATTACTTAGTAATATGATTTTATCTAAATTAATGTGAATGCTCATCAAGTACAATACATCTCAAATCATAGATCATCACACAAGAGGAACAGCAATATGGTAATTCATAATAACATCTCAAACTGTGTCATGAGAGAGTGAATAGGCAAAGAAACAAAAGAGTAAAGAACATTTGCAAATAAAATAAATGCAAATTCAGAATATCATACGAACCTAATAACTATAGCACGAAATGCTAATAGTCTGATAAGCTACCCTCCGGCCGGAAGAGTAAGCTGGGGCACCCTCAAGAAGGTATGAGGAGCAAAGTCAAGGAATCGGGATCAGCAGAACAACAGTCAGCCAGTTAAGTTAGGAAACAGTAACACAGCTCTCTCCTCTCGCAAAGTCAAAATCTCACTCCCAAGCCTGCCTAACTATAAATTCTAACACTATTAAATATACCCTAATTCATTAAAGATTCAACCCCCCATGTATCAAAACCCAAGAAATCCTCAAATCCCATTGGACTATGCCAGAGGGTGTCTGATCACTCCACTTCCAGTGTACCTAACTTTCAACAGTTCCTTTGTCTTTAGAGAACTTTCGTCATTGTCCTTCAGCAGAGGAAACTCCGATAATCTCTTCCGCGGCTTTCACATTTCTCGAACTTGCTAATGTATCAAACTCGTAGCACATGTGTCCACATACTCCGGTCGGCAAGGAAATTCCATCAATAACGTTCATTACTTCCTCCACATAGCCTTGGCCATCAGGAACTCACGAAAGACAAAATAAATTTCTTTGCAACCTACGTTTTAAGAAAGCAAATTAAATCTAAAAAGACTCCTGAGGCCTTCTCTGCAGAACAGTAAAATGTGCTCTAGGAAAAACAAATACACGTTATTATCGTAGTCACTTTATAAAACTTCATTATTAATACTCTATTAATGCTTTGCATTTCTCTTCACGTTATGTACATTATTTTCAAACAGTTAGTGAAAAGGAAAATATGTCTTCTATCGTTATTTTTCTTTGGCTGTTATTTCTGCATTAATCATTCACATTTGCGGCCTACTACAAAAGCACTGGAAATGCTGATTTCTTTCCCGCACGCATTTGTGCAATTTCATCTCCCTTTTTAGCTTTACACTGTTAATTTTCACACCATTTTGTTAATAATCCACACAATGAGAAGTTTGATCCAAGCAGGTTTTATTTCGCAAAACCCTGCTCCATCAGTACCTTAGAATTAGCAAAGATCAACCTGGAACACAATGATGGACAAACATAACAAATAAGTTTTTGACTCACAAATGAACACTTTATATAAAGAGGCATGCGCAATGATTCATAAGTATATGCCCCAAGTGAAACAAAAAACACTGACACCACCATCTATTCATAACATAGTGCTAGTGACTTTCTAGCAAAACAGCGCGGCTTGATAAAAAAATAACTAGAATTTACCCAATTTGGGTATTGAATAAAGCCCCATGAGGAGAAGGCAGAGGAAACTCCTATTAGCGTCTTAAATAGGGGAAAGATAAAGCTTTAAATGACGGGAGCTTCTTACTGCGGGCCCGGTAGAGTTTTTGTGATTGAGTCGCCATACTTACTGGGATGCAGTGTAGCATCTGCTGTGAGACCTACCCCGGCTCTGCTTCCTCGAAGGGAAGCAAGGGCGGGGTTCTTATGGACGCGCCTTTGGTGTGCACGGGTCTTCCGTAAAGGCAATGACTGGTGTAACCCGGTTGCCATCTTGGGACTGGGAATATTAATGGTGTTTAATCCATTTTTTCTTACGAGAATGTTAAAAATTGGGCACAGTTGTTGACCAGAACAATCAAGTTCATATTGTACCTCAAGGGGTTTGATTCTAAAAAGTTTAATGGTACTCAAACTGATTGGTAAATGTAGGTAGTGAGAAAGGTTTTTTCCCCTCTATCAACCGTGAAGGAAGGATGGTCGCTGTGTCTGTGTGCAGAATACCCAACTATCTCCCATTAAGTAGGGTCGGGGAGTCCAGGCACACTACACGACCAGATTACTGATTGCTCACCTTGGAGGCCTCTAGACTGTGCCATATTTCTTTGCATATGGAATGAAAGTGTGTTAACCAGCATCTTTGGACATTCACATTGTGTGTAGACTATACTAAAAAAAAACTTTCAAACGCCCAAGTTGTCTGACAACAAGTGTACTTCTATCCTTTGGAAAAGGCTTGATAATTCTTTTGGTGCCACCCCAGCCTTTTTAGGTTTTGCCTAGACAGCGCTTGGGCTGTCTCTGCGAGACATGTTGTTTACATACAGTGGGCTTACAGCCTGCCCATAGCTTACCATTTGTTAGCTTTAGCGTCGCTCTCATTTAATTTCCTTCGTCCCCGTTTGTCACAGCACGCAGGCGTCATGCCCCCTTCTTACGTTTGGCCCTCCCCTGGTGCATGGACCAAGTACATCTGTCCATCCACTGCTCCTGTTTTTGGAGCTACTTTTTCCTTTTGTTCAAGCACTCCATATGAGTGCTTGGTTTTCAGTCCATATCCCATATCCCCATCCATGTTGTTGTACGGCTTGTACCAATTGTAGTAAAACTGTGCATTTGTCAGACAACATAAAAGTTGGGATGGTGCGAGTCTGATTCCCTGCACCCCCTCAGGAGATGTTGGCCTATAGTCCTGCTAGCTCACAGTGCACTATCCGATCCCCTAACCTCACAGGATAACAAATGTGTGTGCAACCTCAGAACATGACAACCCTGACCCCCCAAGGAAATCGTGGTAACGGATCTAGAACCTTTTCGTTTGGATTCTCGTGCAGACCCAAAGAAGTACACAAGAAATACTCAGCAAGGCTTTACAGTATTTATTGTAGCATTGTGATTCTTGCATGAAATACGTGTGCTGCAATTATGAGTAGAATGAAACAGATTAACGTAACTAGCATTACAAGAACAGTGAAAAGAATGAACATTTCCACCATTGTGCTAATACAGTGTATATATGCAGGCATATAAGTACTGGGTATATGTGTACTCCTAACAGGTGCTCCCTAACCTAGTGGTTGCCTAGAGTGGGTCATCTGCCAAATCCCTGCTGAGTGCACTAACGCCCTGTTTCCTGTGGGTAAGTGTCATCAGGCTGTCCGTGTTGGTGTACGGCTGGACATCCCTTGTGCTGGCACACTGTAATCAGCTGAGCTGGAATTCCGACATGTGGTAACCCTGCAGTGTCATCTGAGTGCTCCTCTGCCTACACAAGGAAGTGGTTGTGTATTTATAATAATAGAACCCATGTGGCTATGTCGCAGTTGTTTATTCTCGTTGGATAGCCGTGTCGCCAAACGGACAAATAACAAATATGTCATTTGCGCAGTGAACTTTAGCCCTCATACTAAATGTTCAAGGTGTTGTGATAATGTACCTACAAAGTAGAAATGCAAGCAGTGCAAATTGAAAGAATGTTATCCTGCATTGACACACACGCAAATGTATGTCAAACGTCATTGTGTTTAAAAGAGAAGGCAACTTAAGAAACGCGAGAATGTAAATGGCAGTGTTTCTGCTAGGCCTATCCTAACCACATGACAATGTAGCTTCTGTTCCTTCAACTCTGTCCCTCTTCCATGTTGCTTCTTTTCCCGCCCACCCCCTACCTTGTACTCTACCCCACTGCACTCAACTCTGCACAACTCCACTCTATGCCACTGCACTCTGCTTTGCACCTCACCTACTCTACGCCACTGCACTCTATACTACTCTAGACCACTGTACTCTATGCCACTGCAATCTACACCACTGCACTCTACGCTATTCTTTTCTTCTCTTGCACCACTCTCTCCGCACTGCTCTATGCCACTGCACTTTACTCCACTCTACTCTAATCTACACCACTCTACCCTGTACCTCTCTACTCTATGCCACTGCACTCTGCACCACTCTACGCCTCTGCTCTTTATGCCACTGCACTCTACGACACTCTGCTCTGTACCACTCTACTCTGCACCACTCCATGCCACTGCACTTTATGCCATTGCATTCTACGACACTCGATTTGTAGTACTTTACTCTACTCCATTGCACTCTATGCCATTTCACTTCATGCCACACAACTCTAATCTAGACGACTGCACATTACACCGCTTTGTTCAGCACCGCTCTACTCTATGCCACTGCACTCTGCCCAACTGCACTTTACTCTGCCCCACACCACTCTATTCTACACCACTGTACTGAATGCCATTCTAATTCGCTCTGAACCGCTGTACTCTGCGCCACTGCATTCTACACCACTCTACACTACTGCACTCTTTGAAACTGCACTCTACTCTGCATCACTACACTCTACGCCACTCTACTCTACAACACTGTAATCTATGCCATTCTAATCTACTGTGCACCACCCTACTCTATGCCACTGCTCTCTACGCCGCTCTACTCCGCACCACTCTACTCTACACCACTACACTCTATTCTGCACTACTCAACTCTGCGCCGTTCTACTCTGCACTCTGCGTACTCTACACCACTGCACGCTACTCTTTAACCACTCTACGACACTCCATTCTGCACCTCTGCACTCTATGCCACTCTAATCTGCACCACTCTGCACCACTGCACTCTACCCCACTGCACTCTGTGCCGCCTCTCTACTCTACTCTGCACCACTTTACTCAATACGTCACTGCACTCCACTGAACTCTACACCACTGCACTCTACTGTACGCCACTGTTCTCTATGCCACTCTACTCTACTTTGCACCCCTCTGCTCTAAGCCACGGCATTCTACTCTACTCCACTGCATTTTCCCCCAGTGTACTATATGCCACTCTACTCTACACCACTCTACGCCAACGCATTTTACACCACTGTACTCTACTCTACACCACTGTACTCTAGGCCAGTCCACTCCATACCACTCTATTCTACACCACTACACTCCACACAGTGACACTCTGCGATACTACACTCTATGCCATTCTACTCTACCACACTCCACTCTACAACACTATACTCTACGCTACTCCAAGCCACTCTACTTCGCTATTCTACTCCACTCATCTCCATGCCACTCCAGGCCTGTTTACACCGCTCCACTCCACTCTACTCAGTTCTACTCTACACCAATCCACTCTACGCCCCTGCAATGTGCACCATTCTATTCTACACCACTCTAATCTACGCCAGTCCACTCCCCTTTACTATACGCCACTCCACTCCACTCTATGCCACTCCAGTTCTTGCCATTCCACTGTAGGCCAATCTACACCACTCTCAACGCTACTTCACTCTACTCTACACCACTCCAAGCCACTCCACTCTACACCACTCCAAGCCACTCCACACCATGCAACTTCACTTGACGCTGCTGTACAGCACAGCTAAAAGACATTGGCAAAGCCAATAGCTCTCACGTAGACAAAACCTATTGGCTTTGTTGATGCTAATTGCCATGAGTTTATGCCTGGATCAAGGCATGCTTCTCCAGCCTTCAAAGCTGGCAGACATGCAGAGAGTGTCGCGTTCAATTTGTGTCTTATTTCTGTGTTAGGTAGGCAGTGAGGTCTTTCCTCTCCTAGCACCTGTGTCCAGCCAGGAACCTGTGTCAAGACTCCAAACCAATGTGCCGGTGATCAACAGGCTGTGATGAGGTCGGGTCAATGAATATAATCTGTGACCAATTTAGTGATGCTGAAAATGGATGCATGTTTTTCTTTCACTTCCACAACAATCCGACTAATGCATCTGGAATCAAGGCACTACTCTTTAATTGGAAATGTCAAGGATAAAAGGGTAACCCATGCGAGCCTATTTTATCTCCGGAACAGGGGCTACCTGCCTCTGGTCTTGGGATGTATGTATTGTCTTGCAAAGGCCTTTGCTGGCTGCTCATGAGATGGGAATAATTGTTCCTAAAGGGACCTGCTCTTTACGTACCCTCTCAATCAGAAGAGGTGTGTTTTCTGTGCATAATTGAGATGGTGTGAAAATAAGTGTCCAGAAAAGGCCATCATCCACTTCAGGTCACCTATCCATGCTTTATAAGTAACTGGTCTGTAATTTACAAGAAGTGACTAAGCATAGGATCTAAAGGATATAACTAGCCATAACCAACAAAACTAGCCTTGGGGTGGGATAAAATGTAACCAAAACCCATATTACTACGTTTGGGAAAACAGTCATTAACTTATTATTTTATATAGATGTTTTGGAGATCTTTGAAAAAAGATTTCCTTTCTCAGACTACCTTAATATGCAATCCCATGCCAATGTTAGGTCTGGCTGAACAGTGTGGCTTTGTTTGTCCCTTTGTGATCAATAGAAAAAAAACTTTCATAAGTACTACTGAGGGAGGGGCTTAGGCTCTGCCCACCTGTTGATTATCTAGAGTACAGCATTTGATTGGGCAGAAGTTATGCGCATCTACAAAAAAATAGCGCTTGTGTTGCACTTTTTGTTTGTGGCAAAGCTTATGCTCAGTACAACAGGGCTATGTGGGTTATGGTAGGAAGCCAATGGTAAAGGCTATAGGCCTGATCTGTTCATTACGAAAAGTACTGATAAAGGCAGTAGGCCTGGCTTATTTACTATGAAAAGTATATGTTAAAGTCAATATGACCTTAAGAGTGGAAATTATTCTATATTAAGTTCTGCAAGGAGGTATATTGTTACATGGAATCTCAAAGATTACCCTAGTAGTTAAGGGTTTTGGTGTTGGTTACCCCGTTTCACAAATCGAGGGAATAGAACATCTGCATTTTGATAATCCTTGTTAAGAGAGACAGTATTCCTCTTTACCTACTGTTATTTTGTATACATTTGGAATTTTATAACTATCTGCCTGATGTTCACCCTATGCAAAAGCTTACACTCAATACAGTAGGCTAGAATTTGTTACGGTGACAAACCAATGATAAAGGCTATAGGGAATATTTATGTTTGTTGCCATGGATCTGATGTGTTTATTCTCAAAAGGTATGACAAATGCAATATCCCTAGCTTATTTATTGTGAAATGCATTTGTTAAAGCCAATGGTACTGTCATGGTGGATTGTTATCACACTGTGTTACAGGCTGTAGACAGGTATTTTATCACATGCAATCTCACAGTTAACTGTAGTAGGCAAAGGGATTGGTGTTGGTCATCTTGGCTGACAAACATGTAGAGAGAGGGATGCGGGGGAGTACGGTAGAAGGTTTTCACTGCAATAATCTATGTTAGGCCCTTTTGAAAGAGATTGTATATTGTTTTGTTAACTGTAAATTTATACATTATTGTAATTTTATAACTATGCAAAGTAGTTACCATTTTATGTGTTTTTCAGTAGGCCTGCTTTAATTATAGTGTCAATCTAATGGTAAAGGTTTGACCTGTTTAATATGAAATGTTATGATTAAGCCAGTAGGCTTGACTTACTAGATGTGAAAAGCACGTGTTAAAGGTAATAGGCTTGTAAGCAGGTTTTTTAATATATTCACAGATTGCCATAAGTACCCAAGGGTTTTGGTGTGGTGAACCCACTTCAACAACCCTTCAGAATAGAAGATGTGAGCTATGATGATCCTTATTAAACCTTTTTTGGGAGGAATTTGTACTGTTCTGATAACTGTAGCTGTAACTTTGTGCATATTTGTAATTTTGCTATGCCATTCCTGATAGTTGAGTTGTGGGAAAGCTTATGCTCAATGCTGTAGGTCTGAGTTAGTTATGGTGGTAAGCCAATGATAAAATATATAGATTAGATTGGTCTGATGTTATGTTATATAGATTTGTAAAGCGCACTGTTACCCAAGGGTGTCCTGGCGCTGAGCAATGTATACCTGGTAACCTCCACTCCTGAGCCCAACTGAGACTAAGCTGAAAACAACCAGGTCTTCAGACCTTTCCTGAACGAGAGGAATTCCGTACCAGTCCTTAGATATAACGGAAGATCATTCCAGACATTGGTGGCTCTAAGGACAAAGCTCTTCCCACCCTAGTTAGCCTTTTTCGCTCTAGGAACGACCACCCGCTTTGCTTCCATTGAGCGCAACGTTCTCCCGGGGACATACCATTGAATGCGCTTTTGTAGGTCTTCAGGGCCAGTCTCCATCAGGGACTTAAAGACCGTACAAAGAGCCTTGAATTGAGCTCGTTGTTTGATTGGGAGCCAGTGAAGGTAACGTAGGCCATTTCTGACCGACATAAACCTCGGAGTGCCCGTAAGCAACCTAGCTGCCGCATTCTGCACCATCTGTAGTCTGTTGAGATGTTTCTTATTAATAGTCAAGTACAGGCTGTTACAGTAATCCAGACGGGACAGAATGAGGGCTGAGACGACTGTTCTGAAACTTTCTTCCGTGAGGAAAGGTTTTATTTTCCTCAGGGTTCTCAGAATAAAAAAGCTTGTTGATACCACCCCGCTGACCTGGTCCCCAAATGTGAGGGTGTTATCCACGATCACCCCCAAGTTCTTAACTTTCCGTGAAGGGAGTGGGGGGAGGCCCATATCACTGGGCCACCATGCTGGAGTCCAGAGGTTGGGGTTGTTCCCAAAGATAATCACCTCTGTTTTGCCTGCATTTAACTTCAGGCAATTAGCAGACATCCAGCCAGTTATTGCTAACATACAGTCGTGGCAGATAGGGGCCTTTTCCGCTTCTTTACCTCTCTGCAGGGATAACACGATTTGAGTATCATCTGCGTAAGAGGTCAGGAGTAGCCCAAAAGATCTTATAAGGGCAGCCAGCGGTCTCACATATATATTAAAAAGCGTCGGACTAAGGGAGGACCCCTGTGGGACTCCACAGGGGATGGTAGACGGTTTCGATCTGTCCCCACCTAGTTCTACCGTTTGTATTCTGTCGGCCAAAAATGATTTCAGTAGGTTCCAGGCCATACCCTAGACCCCAGCCTCCGATAAACGGCCCATCAACACTTCGTGATGGACCGTATCGAAGGCTGCCGACAGATCCAGCATGATCAAAATGGCTGAGCCTCCCTGGTCCACCGCCCCGCGAACCTCCTCCGTGGCTTTGATCAACGCTGACTCCGTACTATGTCCCGCTCGGAAACCGTACTGAGAAGGGTCCAACATGTTGTTTTTCTCAATGTACAGACTTAATTGCATGTTCATAGCCTTCTCCAGTATTTTAGCTGGTAAGGGGAGTCGGGAGATGGGTGGGTAGCTATTAGGATCGCTAGGTTCTAGGTTGGGTTTCTTAATCAGTGGCAGAATTGAAGTAGTTTTCCATGCTATAGGGTAGTGCCCTGCCCCCATTATGAGGTTCAATAAGGAGGTTAGGGTGTCAGAGATAACTTCCGGGGAAATTTTGATTACCGCAGCCGGACAAGGGTCCATAGGGGAACCAGATCTGCAGCCCATAAGCAGATTGGTAACCTCTTTGTTCACCAAAGGGGTGAAACTGTTAAACGTGGGAGAGTTGTTGGTTACCATTGTCTCGGCTGCCAGATCACTGGCCTCACCCTGTAGATTGCTGAAGGTGGAGAAAATGACCTCAACTTTGTTCAGAAAAAAAGAGGCTAAGACGTCACAGAAATCTGGACTGCTATGAATAATAGGTTTAGGGGGGTTCATGAGATTAGTTACTGTTCTGAAGTGTTCCTTCGCAGAGGATTTGGCTCCAGTGATCTGTTCGGAAAAATAGGCCTTTTTCACTTCCTGAAGTGATTTTTTGTAGATTGTTAGACTGGTTTTATATACTTCCTTATTGGCCAAACTGTATCCCTTTCTCCAGAGCCGCTCCAGCCTCTTACAGTCTGATTTATGCTCCTGTAGGTTCTGAGTAAACAAGGGGGCAGAGGGAAGACCACGTCTGGGGGTACACCATTTGACAGGGGCCAGTCTGTAACAAGCAGCATTAATCCAATTCGCATAGGCCGCTGTGGCTTCCTCTATATTATTGGAAAGATTTGGGACCGAGTCTATCAGGGTTTTAACAAAATTGACACTATTAATATTCTTCCAGGCCTGTGTGGCTATTTTTTCCCTGGGCTTAAAGTTGGGCGTTTTAAGGTGGGACATAGCGATAGCGAAAATGATGGCAGTGTGATCTGTCCAGGGAAGTGGCAGTATATCCAAGACGGAGAGGCTGGAGGAATTTGAAAAGATTCCGTCCAGGGTATGACCAGCTTCATGAGTCGGGCCATCTACCTGCTGCGTGAGGTCCCCTCCCGACATAATTTGCATCAGTCTTGAGGTGTCTGTGTCAATGGAGTCCTCCAGATGGAAGTTAAAATCTCCAAGAATTGTAAAAGCTTTGGCACACAACCCCTCCTCCAGCAGTGAGCCGATGGACTCCAGAAAACCACCTCTGGGGCCAGGGGGCCGGTAAATAAGCATAGCCTTAAGCGTGTCTTGCGGCGCAAGTCGCACGCTGACTGACATTGCCTCACAAGCTGTATTGGAGGCAGTCTCGAATGAGGGCTCTAGGCTCTTGTGGTAGATAACAGCCAACCCCCCTCCTTTCCTTAAAGGTCTATCCAACGTGTGGCAGAGGAAGTCTGGGATAGAAGCCTTAACAATGTCAGGCCCCGAGGCGCTATCCGTCCAGGTCTCCGTAATAAAAGCCATCTTGATGTTGTGTTCTTCTATGAACAGTGAGCATTCCACGCTGTGTTTAACCAGTGATCTAGCGTTTAAAAGAAGACATTTAAGCTCAGGCCTACCCATCAGCTTCCCTGATCCCTTTTTGATACTAGAGGGAACTTTACAGGGGAGCGCCAATATGTGGGGGAGTGAACAGTGGCATTTTAAGCAATGTTTCGCCATGGCCGAAGGTTTAGCACAGGGCAAAAATCTTGGACACCATGCTGCACCCCCTAGTGGGTCCAGTTTCCTCAGGGTGTCACTGGTATAGGTCCGGCCACCTAGAGGCAAAGATCCAGGGGTCCTGGCCCTGAGCCTGGGCCGAGCGCGGACGGGCGCAGACGGGCTTGCCTTAGGCGCGCCAGTGGCGCGCCCGCTGCGCAGTCGCGTCAGCATGTGTATTTTATGGCGACCCTGAAACAGCAACTAGCCTGCTAACCTCCCAATGGCCGTCGCTCACCACCCCCAGCCCCAGCAGCAGTGCCGGCCGGCATAAGGCGGCTTCTGCGATCGGGCAATTAGGAACGGGCAGAGTAGCCGAGCTGTCAGGTGGGTTCTAAATAGAGTCTAAAATCCGGTTATTTTACAGATTAGTAATCACCAGTAGTACAAGTAGCAAGTTTGAATGTGCAAATGCGCAACGTTATTGTGATTAAGACCTAAGCCCAAATGTGTTGGTCCTTGCAGTTGACTTCTCAATAAATTTATGAGAACTGTAACACTGACGGACTGTGGTCTCTTCATTAGAAACTAGATGGAAGTCTGACAAATATCCAAGGGGCTGGCAGCCTCCCTGTGAGCTGCACTGGTTGCCTGAGTTGCTTAGCAGTTTCCAACTTAAACTGATGGTAAATATCTATATATATTTCTCCACAACAACCACTCGTTTCCAATGGTCCAGATGCACCAACTCCAGCAAGCAGCAAACAAAACGCCAGGATTTTCCGTTCTCGTCAAACATGAAAGGTTTATTCCAATTTCAAACACCCAACACGTGACGCCTACACGTTTCAGCTTCCGCCTTCGTCTGGGCAATCCCGTTCCCACTATCACCGTGATTAAAAACAGTAAAAGGACATCACATGAATCACTCCCATTTCCTGTTGACAGCATCTAGATTGTGTCTTTCAATTCCTATTGGTCATTAGCGACTGCCATGTTGAAGTTGCTAATAATAATAGTAGTATTAGTAGTAATCGCCCCAACTGACATTGACCACTTATGGTATTCAGCCGTACATAAAGTACGCTCTAAGTGATTACGATAGATTTATACTGACCCGATTTAGATTTGGGATTTTTCATCGCTTCATAAGTTTCCCAGAAATAAACAATTGGTCGAATAAGTTATGTAGCTGCCCGTGCGACAAACAGTCCCAGCAATCGACAATTCATGTGGTTTTATTTTGTAAATTTTATAAAATGCAAAGAAGGAGATGGATCCTACCAATTTTAAGATTAGGGGGATTGTTACAATGTAGAACAGCATTTTTATCTTTGCAACTATTAGAAAATGAATGTTTTACAAACTCAATTGCCTCCTTTTTAAAAAGCACAGTGAAATTCTGAAAAACTATTTCCGTATAAAATTAATTGGGTTAATATAGCTAAAATTTTGTGATGAATCTAAACCCTGTGATACCGGATAGCCTGTCACAATTGTTACTCAAACCATTTTTAAAATATGTATGTTGATGTGTTTTAACTTAATTGTCTGCTTTTATGATTTTCGCACAAAAAATTGAATAAAGCTTGTTTTGATTTGATTTAGTAGTAGTGGTAGAACTTCATGATTACTAAAACATATATATACTATTTTCATGTCTGTTAATTCTAACATAGTTCATAAATCTATTTAAGACCTATTGTTGCTCATTCCTTGAAATCATCTCTGCTGGAGAAGTTATCTCTTATCCAAAGCTAATTCCGTTCACATGTCAGAAAAAGTGAAAACATCCCCTTATCGTGCATAGCATTCTCATCATCTTCCGCTACTCATAATAGAGAACGTACTTGCTTATTTCATAAAGTGCACAAGCTCATATCATTGTACAAAGTGCAAATGCATAAATAATTATATAAGTATACATGCGAAAAACAAGTCAGCGTAACGCTGAACCAAGACAATATCTATGAAGATGCACATATATCAGCATATGTTCCTGTACATTTAAAATGTTTATATAAATTTATAAATAAGAATATATATATATATATATATATATATATATATATATATATATATATATATATATATATATATATATATATATATATATATATATTTTCGCTCCAGGCTCCACCTCCAGTGCCGAACTCATAGCGGGTGCTACCAGCAACGTGAAAGTGGACTCACGTAATATCAATGCTTCAAAAGAATTGTGGAGACACAGGCTGCCATCTCGGTATAAGTGGAGCGATCACGCTAACATGGCGGCTGAAAATTACTAACATTCAGTATTAGATCGTGCAGTCTTTCGTTTCTGTTGACAACATAAAATTGTCCAATAGGAGTGAGACTTTAACATTCAAAAGATCATGATTTTGTGTACCAGCACATTTTTTATCGGAAAATCATTGAGGAAGGCATTATAGCCGAAACGCGTCTGCTCAGATTAAATAGATTTCTTTTTTTATAAACAAATTTTATTGTGTCAACGGTCAAGCATCATGCAGAGCTCCTTAACACAGGAAACATCTGCCATATTATACATTGCAGAGCATTGTCATTGACATTTAGTTTATACATTATCATAATTATAATTATGTAAAACAAGACAACATGAACGTAGTGAACCCCCCTGTTGCACTATTCCACTACAGCGTCTTGATTGCCATCACATCGCCCACCCCAACAGATGAATTTCATCACTATATTGTTGGTCCCTCAACCAATAAGCCCGCATGGCAATACGGATGCATCTGCTGGGGGCACTGGGTCCAGGTATAGTCCCCGGTAGTCTGCCCATCTTTTTCAGATCTTGGGGTGCTTTTGCGGGCAACACCTGGCCTTAAATATTGGTATCTCCACTCCCATACAAAAGTCAAGTCCATTCTTCCATGCCGAAAGAGAAGGTGGGGCCGATGCCTTCCACAACCTTGCGATATCACTTTTAGCCAATGTCAGCCCCTAACAGTAACCTCCATGATGTGCAGGATTACCAATCTTGGTGAGGAGGGGAGCTCCCACCCCAACACCTCTGCAAGACAAGCCAGAACCCCTCGCCAGAATCTCATGAGTGCTGTGCAATGCCAAATCGTGTGTATGAGGGATCCCTCCTCCCGACCACACCGTAGGCATATCGGGGATGACACTAGACCCGCCCTCCACAACCTTAGCCTGGTATAATAAACCCGGTGTAGGTATTTAAATTGGATAAGACGCAGCCGCGTTGCTATCGCTGCCTCCCGAGGGGAGACAAGTGCATCCATCCAATCATCTAGATTAGATAGATTTTTAATGGACCCCGTGAGTGCTCCGCAATTCTTTTGAAGCATTGATATATATATATATATATATATATATATATATATATATATATATATATATATATATATATATATATATATATATACACACACACACACACACACACACACACACATTTGTCGCATGATGAATACCTATTTCTGAGAAATGATTTCCCTACCATACCAATTCTTTATATCATTCTGAAGGTGCACAAAAACGTTGACTCTCCCCCAGGAAGGCCAATAATATCTGCAATTGGGGGGTTATTTGAGAGCATCTCAAAATACTTTGATTATTTCTTGCAAGAATATGTGCGTAACCTTACTAATTACATTAAAGATACAGGTGACGTCTTGAGAAACATCTATGATGTTCAATGGGAACATGACTTTGTATTAATGACTATGGATGTAACATCATTGTACACTAGCATAGAACACACTGATGGGCTTGGGGGCTATTGAATACTTTATCAGCACTAGACATTTGACCCCCTTAAACATATAAAAATGCTGTTATGTATGGTACATTGGTGTCTACATAAAAACTTTTTTATATTTGACAAACAAGTGTACAGGCAAATCAGGGGGGCAACTATGGGCACCTGCTTCGCCCAAGTTATGCTAATTTGCAAATGGGCTCGTGGGACAAGCAGGTGCTCGCTGAACAATGTGCTGAAGAATGTGCTCATAATGTGGTTCTGTGGACCTGGTATATTGATGATTTCTTTTATTATTTGGAGGGGTCCCAAGTTCCGCAGAAAAAGTTGTCAAGAAGATCAAAGATAATTGGCTGAATCTACAATTTAGCAGCTCTGTCAGCGCTCATGAAGTTCATTTCCTGGACTGGAGAGTATATGTAAAAAATGGAAGGTTGAACACAAAAGCATACAGAAAGCAGACTGCGGGCAATACAACACTACGTGCACTGAGTTGCCATCCACACAAGCTAATAAATAGCATTCCCTATGCTGAAAATATGTGCATTAGACATCTTTGTAGTGAAGAGGAGGAACTGTATCAAGCACAGAAAGATTTGACCAATACATTTATCTGGTGGGGCTATAGGCAAGAGATCATTCAAGCTGCCTAAAATAAAGCTAATACTAGAATATGTGAGGACCTCTTTTCTAAAACGAAGTCCAACGTAAGGGTCCAGGCCAAAAGATTAGCATGAACACAGAGTATTGCTCAGAACATCGTGCAATAAGGAAAATTCTTACCAAACATTGGCATTCAATTAAACATGATCCAGACATTAGGAAAATTATACACAAACGGCCCCAAACGACCTTTAGGAGAGCTAAGGCTATGAGACAGGAACTCGTTAACAGCAGCCCTGAGATGGAGATTTAAAAAAATTGGCTAAAAGGGTTTTGTCATAGATGTAAAGCTTGAAACTATGGCAATTAACATGTTTGAGTTGGCATCAGCCCTAACCAATATCCCATTCAAGGTATGAAGGGCATTCCATTGCAAAAGTGAATTTGTAATATATGTCTCGGAGTGCCCATGCCCCAAAATGTATGTAGGCAGTAAAATTCTCCAGGTACACAAGAGAATATTACAGCATGTTCAGGCTTTTAAAAACAAGGATCAGAGTTACTCTGTTGCCAGGCACTTTCAAGAAATACATAACAGTAATGATCTACAACTGAGATATTTTGTGATTCAGTACCTTTAAGCATTAGAGGTGGCGACATGGAAAAACAGTTGAGAAGAATAAAATCCCGTTACATATTTAATTTAAATACCAAAACACAGGCTGGCCTGAATATTGAAGAGGAACTGTATTTACACCTCTAACCTCCTTCCCTTCCCTGAGTCAATAGAGCCTATTGAATATGTAAGCCATGACTTTGAACGCTCACTGACTAAATGTGTGTTTGTTATTTTTCCCCTTAAGGATATTATTGTTAATGAAATTAATTATTTCATATTCCGCACATAAATTCAATGACGTACTTGCTACCCACCAGGGTTTATTTTAATTCAACCAGTTGACCGCAATTTGTTTTCAGAACACCAGCAGTTTAAATATGGTGCCCGATTGTAAACTAGAATTTAACCCACTTGGACATAATGCTGATCCGCTATGTAGAGGGAACACGGAGAAAGCGCATGGCTGATATATCACAATTTTGTGCTGTAAAATATGTAAATAGTAGAATTCCAATAGTGCATTGAAACAAAGATATTGATATAATGATGTGCTCTATGCACATCATTGGAAGGACATTTAAATCTGTTTATATATACATTTTCATTCTGAATTTATTTTATTTTGGTTTTAACTGCCCTACAAGGGTATGAACCAATAGAATGAAAGTATTTTTTTCCATGCCGAGTATGGCCAAATGTTTATGAATTGGAAAGGTTGATTATACTAGTCAATAGCGGGTGGGGGCAGTATCCCAATGGGCAGCAGCGGAAGAGGAAAGTTTACGCGAGGAAGAGGTGAAAGGAATGCGTAAACATCCCATCTCCATGGAATGGGCCCTTCTCTTGCACGACTATAAACAAGCAATGCCCCGGGAAAAGGTAGCCTACGATTCACACGCACCAGCGACCCAACAATTGACGACTTAAGTCCCAACTGAGCATATCGGTTCCCCATCCGCAGTCCACACATGACGTGGTCCACCTCTAGCATCACATTCTACATCCCACCAAACAGCTAGCAGTCGGCGTAGAGCTGACGGCATCTTTCCTCCTCTCCCCCGGCAGCACTAGCGGCACTCCGAATAGTGAATTAAACGTCTCCCTGATATCTCACTTAACCTTCGTACCCAGAACTCCATGAACACTTCCCCAGTTCTGTTCCCCAGTTCAAATCGGCATTCTCTCAACACTGGACCTTCATATTATTTAGGGCCTTGTATGATTACTAGCAATACCCCTGTATTTTGATGTCAAGAGAGAGAAATGTAATTTTACTGAAATGTATCCTAACGTATATATTGCGACAGTAAATGCTAAATGCCAATAAAAAAATGGTTTAAAAAAAATACTAGTCGATAGCGGGTTATTGGTTTAATTTCATTCTGTTTCATTTGCAAATAATTGTTTTAATTTCAGTGTGCACTTGCACTAATGGAGATGTATGTGTTTAATTAAAGTATTTCTTCTATGTTGGGTATGGACTACCACAGGCTCTTTTTAAGCATTCTTCACCTAGGTGGGCAGCCTTTTTGGCGTCATTGTATAACAACGTTCTGGCAAATTAGGTTACCCATCGAAAGCTGGAAGGGCTCAATAATCCATCCCATTTTTAAAGGTGGAAAAGCATCTTCTCTCACCAACTACTGTCTAATTGCACTTTTGGATGTGGATCTTAAATTCTTCTGAACTCTACTGTTACACGATCTGGAATCTTGGGCACATGAAAACGGTAGACTCCCACCAAATCAAACTGGTTTATATAAGGGTCAAGGTGCTATTACCAACATCATGTCTGTGGGCCTGATACTGAATAGAGCAAAGGCAACTGGTACACCGCTTTATATGTGCTTCGTTGATTTCAAGGCAGCCTTTGTCTGTGTTCCACATAATAGTCTATGGGCAAAACTCCAGCGATGGGGAATTCCATCTAACCTCCTGCGAGCAATTAGATTAATATACTCTGATATGTGGATTAAGATAAAGATTGGAGATGGTACTCCTGTATCAGAGAAAGTTCAAACATCGAGGGGCTTAAAGCAAGGCTGTGTGTTAGCACCCCTTTTGTTTAACTTATATATTGCAGATCTCTCAACGGAGTTGGATGAGCTTGACAGTGCATGCTCCGAGCTTGGGTGGACAACTATTGTCAAATATTCTTTATGCAGATGACTTCTTACTACTCAGCAACACACGAATAGGCCTTCAAAGGCTTCTTAATTGTCTTGGCGCTTACGCAGATAAGAATGGCCTGGAAGTAAACCGCAAAAAACAAATGTGATCGCTTTTAACCGGCGCATTAAGAAAGAAAGTGCAAATGGTACCTTGGCGAAAATAGTATAAATGAGTCATCCACCTACTTATATTTAGGGGTAAAAAAAGATGAAAGAGGAACATTTGTACCCTAAAGAAAGGCAATTAAGGGAAAAGCCCAAGCAATCAATTATGCCTTTTCAGAGTTGTCAAGATTCATTCGAGGCCACGACCTGAAACCTTTGGAAGCAGTAATTAAGGCTAAACTTATACCTTCCATTGCATATGGATCTGAGATAATGCTAGGCAATGATGCCAGCCTACTTGACAAACTAGTGACAGGATCATATAAACAAACCTTTCGGCTACCCAGATCTGCCTCGCCTGCCCAAGTTCGGCTGGAGATTTCAATCACCAAACAGTCACTTGCCAGACCTTCAGCATTTGTAAAGCTTTGCTACAAACTGCATGCAGCTGCTGACAAGACGCTGCCTAAGCGAGTTTGGACTGAAATCAATCTCCAACGGGGGAATGGAGCCTATAAGAAATATTTGGAGAATAGCATTGTGTTGCTAGAACTGGGAGATCTATGGAACGCTAACATCTCTGGTCAAGTTTTTAAGAAAATGGTAAATAAGTTGATTAAACTCCAAAGCTCGATTGCAGATAAAGAAATGCTGTCAAAGTGCCTCCCTGGATGGTTGGTATTGAAATCCTATTCAAGCCCAAGAGAATCTTTACTTTTGGAAGCACCTTACCATTGGAAGGTAAAACAGATATTCCTGGCTCTAAGATTTGGTGAAATACCTACACTAGACTTCGTCCCAAAATGAAGGAAAGGCGGCGCAGGTGAGAACAAGAGTTGCCGCCTATGCCATCAGGCGGTAGAAACTTTACAACATGTTATATGTATCTGCCCTGTTCTGGTAAATCAGCGAAAAAGCTTATTAAGACAGGAGTTTAACGGCCTAGGAATTAGGACCTGTAGGAATGCAGTGCTGGAGTCATTGGACCCAAGAAACACAACTCTGAACATCAGATTAGTGCAGTTTCTGACTACTTTTAAAACCATAACAGGAGCATAAGTTTAGTTATGGGAGGTGCCGGGGTGGGGGATGGTAAAGTGACCGGATAACTGTTTTACTGGGGCCATTGATACGTATGGGATGGGCTGCTAGAGGAATAAGTCATAAGGTTTCCCTATCCCGTCAAACTACATAAACATTTGCCTAGCACATGGTTACTCTTGGCACACCACTCCCCAATTTGCATACTGGTATTTCTATGGCATTATATCTTGCACATTGGCAGTTTATTTGTAAATCGACAACCTGCTATATTATCTGTATGACTATTTAATTATCCAATGCTCTCGATTCCAACTTGCACATTGTCACTTTAACTGCATTTTACTGTATTTATAGGCATTTTACATATGTGCTCCTTAAGTAAGATATGAAAAAGTTGGTCCATGATCGATAAATTCTTTTAGATTGTAGGTAGGTGTGGTGGATTACTTGACTTCTGAACCATCCCAAACTGTGCATATTGGTGCATATTTTGATTATGAGGGGACGCAAATAATGAAATTGTTTGTAAAATCAAGAAATGAAATGGTTTGTTGTCGATGGTTGAAATGTTTTTCAACCTATTTAGGTAAATATTTTTAAATTGTGTGGGTTTTTTAAATGTTTATGGTTTTAATTGACTAATAAACTACTTATTCATTCATGTGATCACTTGGATAGCATTTTCAAAGATGATGCTCTTTATGTGATCAAGGCTGTTGCATCAGCCGCAACGTGTTATAGTGGCATAATGCAATTGATTAAATTACACACAGCCAAAGCAGCGTCGGAGCCTTGTTTCAAGTGGCAAACGTGTCATATTTTAACAGGACTACTGGCACCGTATTTCAACACGCCCCCTCGGTTTCGAACACCGCTGCACCCAGTGACGGTTATATATCAATAACCCGCTATTGACTAGTATGTGTGTGTGTACAAAGATATAGGGGTTTTGGGTCAGCCCTTTAATTTCTATCCCTCTCCTTTTTAGGTCTTCCCTACTAGACAGCGCATGTTCATTATTCGTTAGTGTGTGTGGGCTTTCCTTCCTCTTCTTGTGTTTGTCCCTCCCCTGGGGCATGGTTGCATTACTTGTGTCCTTCGACTTTTCCTGCAATACTTTTTTCCTTTGGTTTAAGCATGTCACAAAAGTGAATGTGTTTTCCTGATGTCTTCCATCTATACTATTCTCTCTGTTTACTCATTAGCTCTAGGGCTTAGAGAACCTCGTCTTTTTGATGATTGTAACCTTGTTTGCTCAATATGCATCATGCCACCTAGAAAACCACTGCTCTCTACTTCTAAACAAAGACGACTGAGAGATAGAAAGAGAGAGATGTTCAGGATTGAAGCTGACCGACTGCTTGTGATGTAGTGTTTGGATCATGCAGTGTGCATAGGTGTAGTAGTTTGAAATGCAGTACCTAAGAGAGGAGAGTAGTCAGTTCTTTAGGTTTACCTCTTGACCGCAATGTGTAAATTAAGCAACACAGTATGGTATGTGTAGTGCGAAGTGGAATAACAAGTACTTTGAAGTTAGCAGTCAAGTACGCTGCCGATTGATCGCATGTTTGCTGAGAAGGTAAGTGTTACACTAGAAAATATGAAAAAGTATGGGGCTCCTTAATGAAATTGGGATAAGCATAAATGAAACTGGACCCAACCTCATGTTGGGGAAAGGGTAATACAGTAGGAAAGGAAAATTAAATGGTGACATCTGAGACATGGAGTTATTATAACTTAAAATGATACCCTTGTTGATCATAATTGCGAATAATAAGCTTTACTATTAAGATTCATACTATTAAACTTAAAAACAATGTACATTTTATTCTTGTTTAAGAAATAAAACAAAAAAGTGTTTAGAAAAGTGGATTTAAAAACTGTCAAGTCAAGTCAAATCAAGAATAACTTTATTTTAGTTGGAAGAACCATAAAAGTTTGATAATATCAGAAAATTTACAATTCATAAAACATCCACCATGGAAAAGTTAAAAAACAATTCACAAAATTTCAGCAAGAGCAATTAAAAAAACAAAAAACATCATATTATTTCCTTAAAAGAGACCGTTTAAGCAGCAAAATGTTACCCTGATGATCTTATAGAAATTTTACTCATAATGCTTTCTAATCACGATAGAGCCCCTTATATAGTTGGCTACCGCGATACAAATGTCAGAGGAATCCAATGTATGCAAAAAATTAAAACCATCAATATATGAACAAGGACGAATATTCCTTAATAATGGAAGCAAAAATCTAGTTCTCACTGAAAATCCTGGACAAAAGTGGTAAAGTTCTTTGCCATTAACATAAAATCAATAGAACTAACCCTACCACCACCAACATAGGTTGGGCACTGCGAGGAAAAGTTGCAATCATAATTGTTAAAAGAACTTAAATCATTTGCTTCCAAAATAGATTTTGGGGCTTCACCCTGCAGAGAGTGAATAAAGTGAACCAGGGGCTGACCCTCAGTGCCTGCCAGCCCACACACACGTTGAGAACTGTACTTACAAATTGTGCAATTAAAATCCCCAATCCATAAAATACATAATGGCTGCCACTTCGCGGAGGCTTGGGTAATTTCCATTTGCAGAGACTCTATTACTTGGCAATTACTTTTGTCAAAGATATTATAGTACCAGTTCACCAATAGTATTTCAACCTTGGCCAGACCCGAAACGTTATTAATTGGTACCAGGGAGATGAGCTTTTACGGAACCATATTTTACCGCAATAAGCACCACAATACTCCCTTGCCCTTTCCTGATGGAGACGGGATTGCAGGGATGCAGAAAGAGCGATATCCGTCTATAAAAATATCATCTGTGAACCAGGTTTCTTGTAGGCATAAAAGATCGAGACCTCTAATAAAACCCAACCAATCCTAGTTCCCCAATTTTGGACGAATTCCCGCTATATTCCATGATAAAATTTTACAATTTGTGGCAGAAATTTCTTGCTGAACTAGCCCCCGATTTATATTAGCAGGTACATCAGAAATACCAAAAACTGGCAAAACCACTTTTTCTGATACATTTTCCTCCTCACAATTCACTTCCCGTTGGTTATTATATAAATATTCCAGACCTCCCACATAGTCTACCTGGCAGGGCAGAACCTGTAGTCAATCAATATCAGTTAGGCCATAAAGTGCTTCAAAATGGTTTGACTGGTTGATCGGCTGTGTAAGGTTGGGTTATTTGAACCCAGTTTGATCTAGCCTTTGTAGGGAGATATTCCAAAGTAAAGGGTACCAATCCTGGAATGTGGACGATTTTAATATGGTTCACCCTAGTTCACCCTAATTCTGAAGAAGACCTTTAACTTGCGTACGCAAGAGACCAAAACAATTGTCTACATCAACAAATAGTGATCTACTGGGGGCAAATTAATCACTTCAAACAGACTATAAACCACCAATTGCTTTGTTATGTAATGATAATCAATGGCAAAAACGTGTTTGATTCATTTTATTTCTTCTTTGTCTACATTTGATCTTGATCGTGCTACTTTGCATTAAAATAGAACTGATTTCCAAAATTGTCTACAAAAATTCCTTTATAACCTATTTCTTTCCATGACAAACAATGAGCAGCAAACTAATTTGACTGTAACACTGTCACTTACTGGGCTCGAAAAATCCACTCACAATGGCGAGCATGATGTAATCATGACTAGTTATTTTTAGGGCGTACTCAGAAGTTCTGCTTCCTCACAAAGTGAATCAGCAATAAAGGTGCCTTTAAATCTTGTTATCTTGTCACATTTGCTCAGCTTTCAAAGACAGAGGTCAAAAGTCAGTTTGTCTTCCTACATTTACTTTTCCTTCTGTGACTGAAGTTAGAGGATTTTATAAAGTGAACTGTGACAATCACACTATTGAAAGCATGTGAAATGAAAGGCTATAAGATTTCAGGCTTTTTTTCTAACACATACTGAAATAACTAATAAGTGAACTGTTCAAACATTTCAAATATATTTCACTAGATATGAAGACACATTCTTAGGTCGAGCCTAGCGGCAGCGCGCATGCGCTGCTCGCTCTGCGTGACTGCTATAGTAGAGTACGAGAGAGAAGCCGCGCCCACTCACCTCCCATATTTTTCATTGGCTTGTCATTGTCTTTCGTAAATGCTGCCTTCAGATTCGTTAATAAGCTTGTTAGTCCCTCCTTAGTATGGCCTTGTCTTCATTTGTAACCTCCCATGGCTACTGGCCCTTTTACTTTGGTTGTTACACGGGACCTGTTATTTAGTCTGTAAGCACTATTTACTTTATTGAGTTTCTCTTAATGCAGGCCGGACATGCGCTGCTTCAGCTGAAACCGCTTGTGTTTTTTTAAGCAGCACAGCCGCCCCGTAACACGGGCGCCCGCTTTCAATCACTTTAACCCGGCATTTTCTCGTGTCTGTTTCAAATCCCACCCCCCCCCCCCGAAGGAAAATGGATTTAGAAATGATTAGCGAATTAAGTCATTTGAATTCCAGGTAGCACATAATCGTGCACTAATGGGCTGAAGCTGACAACAGCACATCTGTGTTACATGTCATCTGTAGTAAGCCACCTGACTGGTTGTTTTCAAAAGCCTGTTTTATTAACACAACCACCACCACCAATACCACCACCAATACCACCAGCACCACCAATACCACCACCACCACCACCAATACCACCACCAGTACCACCACCACCAACAGCACCACACCAACACCACCATCAATACCACCACCACCAATACCACCACCAATGCCACTACCAATACCACCACCACCAATACCACCACCACCAATACCACCGCCAATACCAATACCACCACCAATACCACCACCACCAATACCACCGCAAATACCAATACCACCACCACCACCAATACCACCCCCAACAATACCACCACTACCAATACCACCACGACCACCACCAATACCACCACCACCACTAATACCACCAACACCACTAATACCACCACCAATACCAGTACCACCACCACCAATACTACCACCTACCAATACCATCACCACCAATACCACCACCTCAGCGCCTCTCGCTCACTAGTAATAGCAGGGGCACTGTACGAGGCCAGAGCTGCAGCCGAGACCATCCCTCCCTCCCTCCATGCCTGCCATAAAGCAAAGCCCGCCCTGCACCAAGAGGTGAAGCCAGGGCCCTACTACAGCTGGAGTGTTTTTATTATGCCAAAGATAGCAATGACATTACGCAATGCCACACTGCACGCTCAAATCACGGAGAGGGCAGGAAATACCCCCCCTCCCGCTCTTCCTCCTGTGTCGCGACAGTGTAATCACAGAGCGAAAGGTGTTGGAGCGCTTTGTTAGTGTTTATAGCTCGGATCATATGTAACTCTCACTTCACACTTTGTGTCTGTGTAATTTACAACACTTACACATCTTCTTCGCTGCACTATTTATCACTACTTTGAAGACGTCGCAGGCCGGTCTCTTCCTCTGATATTTACAATCTAACAAGCGGTCGAGAAGGCCCTTTATTGCAATGCAATATGTCTCACATTTGCGAGAGTTTAAGCTATTAGTATTGTAAATGATAATGCCTTCTATTTATGTTTTAAAACCCAAAACATAAATAAAAGGCATTGTTATTTACAATGCCAATAGCTCAGACTCGCGTGAATGCGCGACCTATTGCATTGCAAATGCTTGTTGTAATTCTGTGGTGAAAAAAAATATTTTTATAGGATCAAAACAAATCGGAACACTTTACCTAATGATGTGCAAATCTTAAATATTTAGCTGCCCTTTTCAATGGAAAATGTGTTATCTGTAAATTACAGTGCTCTACCACATCATGCTTTGGTAATATATTTATGAAAAGTGAGTTTTGAAACATGAACTTGGAAATATTCCTGCTCCTGGCCAGATGACAATGCTATTAGTGAACCAAGTCAAGCCAGGGATCATGTGTACCCTATATGTGGGCTTGATTCTTATTATACATGGAGCAAACGCTGAGTCTAGTAAGTAAAGAGTTTTTTGTACAGCAGAAATAGTACACTTGCATATTTAAAGGTGCTCTCATGCGATGATTAAGAAACGACGCTCCATAAGACAAAATATTTGCATAGGATCACCAGTTCATGGGTCAAGTACATTACAGGTAGCCCGAGTAGATTGTGCAAGTTACTAGACTTGCAGGTCTTGTAACATTTTTTTGATTTTTCGAGCCCTGACTTATATTATTGCTTTGGGGACAAAAAGGTTTACCTATATTTTTCCCACTTATTTCGAGGATACCGTCTGGACTCTTTCAGAGTAAACTATGCTATAGTCTCTGTTTTTCTGGTGATACCTTCCATTGTTTCCTCTACTAGACCATATATTCATATTCAGCCAGCAATTTCCAAACGTCGGCATGGGTGGACTGTGATTAACTCTTACACATCTATAAAGCCTCAAGCTTACTTAGTAGCTCATTTCAGCGTTGAGTTAAAAAAGAGCTTTATAGATTACCGGTTGGGCATGCACGATTCGAAAGACCTACAGCCATCTTGGAAAAGCAACCAACAAGCAGCGCACTGTCGATTATGTGGCTTTCTTAATGAAACATTAACTCACCTGCTATGTGCATGTCCTGCAGTTAAGGATCTGAGGAGACTGCTTTTGAAACCCATTTTTAATGAATTGAACATTTGCACTTGCAGGCAAGCCGTGATACGCTGGATGGAAGGGTCTTCCATAATCTTGTCCTGCCGGGGTGTAAAATATTTGGCAGAAGTAAGGAAACTTTTACGGCAAGCCGATCTAGAGGAAAATAAAAAAGTATGAACAATGCCGACATGGGTTTAGTCCAATCACTGCAGCAGCTCACAAGCCCATGTAACAAGCGGACTAAATGCCTAACCTATCATGGGACGATTTGAACAGTAGAATTTTTGAAGATTGTTTTAAATTTTAATGTAAAGCTTTGCACTTTTTCCAGGCACATCTTACTTCTATAGGACTAGTTAATTTAACATCATTTGACAAACTCAGCTGCTTGAGTTCCCTTAAAACAGTGAACGCAGATGGGTTCTGCTTTGAACCCATATTACGGTATTTTGCCACTCGGAAGATCTACCCAGGAAAAGTAACTATTATTCAAATAATAACATCTCATGCCGGTGGCTCAGCACTTCCACTTTAGTTAATCAACTTATGTGTATCATCAATGTCGTTCGGATCTTAAAAATTGCATATTTCTTTGTTATTGGGTGGTGACTTAGTTGGTGGTTTTTATCATTTGTGTATGTTAAGATATTTTTATATATTATAAATTGCAACGATTTTAAGTAATCACATACAATAATCTATGATTGATTGATTGATTGATTCAGCCAGTAATTGTACTTTTTATCTTCACAAAACATTTGTATTTCTTTTGTGCAAAATAAAACAAAGAGCAGCAGAAATATATGAACAGAAAAAGAAAGTAAGAGAATTCTCCAGTATGCGTCCTTGAATATTGTGCTTGTTAGCATTTAGTATACTTTATACATACATTTATCATTGATCTGGAAAAAAGGGGGGAAAGAGGAAGGGACTGGAACATGGAATGCGCATTAGGAAGCACTCACAAGGTCAATAAGATAGATTCTCAGGAAATACCTCTTCACTGTCCTAGTTCAAATAGATCTTTGTATGGGGGTACTGTTGAATGTGAGTGTTGAGTAAGAAGGGTAGTGATTTAAGGAGGTTTGAAATTGGTGAAATAAGTATCTAGTGAGTTCCATATAGCTCTCATCGGGCACTTCCAAGGGCAGTGTTGTCCGGAGATGTTGTCCACACCTCTGATAAACGAAGGCCATTCTTCCCAGGCAAAGAATGAAACTTTATTTGTTTTTTTTTCTCAATTATTGATTGATTTACAACCTAAAGTTGGTATTAGGTCTGGGGGATATATGTCATTTTTGGTATCTCCCATATCTAATTCACAATTCCAGCACAGTGGATTGTCCACTTAAGCTTCTGTGAATGGTGGGGTGTGTAGATTGATCTGCGTAAAAGTATACATTTGGTTTGTGCTAGTATTGGGGAGCTTTTATACTTAAAAGGAGTTTTCCATACGTGAGTATAGTTGTGGCCGTATCGGGCACTCACATTGTCCTTTCTGATTTCAGTAGCGTTTTGTGTATTGATTTTGACATTTTAGCTTGCAACTGCTGTAAATCCTTGAAACAAAATAACCACGTTTATTTAGTTTGCTTGTGAATTGAAGAATAGAAGTTACTTGTCTATATTTGGAAGCTTATTCAAACAGACTTTGAGTCTCAAGTATTGATAGAATTCGAGATTATTGAGGTGATGTAGAGCTTGTATATTAAATCATTTTTGCGGAAGATTTATAAGATCCTAGGTGTTTAATGAGAAGGATTCCTTTGGATGACCACTGTGGTTAATTTAGGTAGTTTCCATCAATTAATCTTTTTGTTATATCAAAGGGAGGCTATGTGTGAGTTCTGTATTGTAATATCTAATGAGGTGTCTATTCGTAAAACAGCTTTTTGGTGTTAAGGATAATGTATTTAGAGAAAGGAATATTTCGGTTATTCATTGATTTAAAAAAAAAAAAAAAAACTATATGATTAAAGCCATTAAGTATTGAATGTTTTATTTCTAGTCATAATGGCATGTAGGATTCTGAAGGTAAGAACCATTTGGTGCCTTGTTTAAATAAGAAAGCAGTTAGGTCGTTTTTGAAGTGTGATACGCTGACTCCCCCAATCCCCCTCCCCAATTTCTTTAAAAGTCAGAATTTTGTAAGTGAAATTCTGGGCTACTTGCATGGCCATATACACTTGTTGAGTACAAAGTCAAGTTTGTGATGAAATTCCTCTGACAAAGTTAAAGGAATCATACCTATTAGGTAGTTTATAACAGTTGCAGTCAATATTTGTATAGTTTCAGCCCTTCCCCACTGGGATAAAAACTTTGGCAACCAGCTGTCCAGTAAATCCAAAACTTGTTTGAGTATTTGTTATGTCTAGTGGTATCAATTAGGTTGTCAGCAAATTCTACACCCAGGTATTTCAGGTGTTTTAGTTGCAAAGCTAGTCCAGAGTTACCTAATATTTCTTTGGATCCTAGGTGGTTTAATAGCTTGACTTCTCATTTATCTCTGTTGAGATTGTACCTGGATGTAGCAGAATTTGCTTCTATTGTGTCCATTGAGGTTTTAATGCACAGGGACGTATTATCAGTAACTACTAAAATATAATTTGGGTAAGCTGCAATCTTCACCATAGTCCCATTAAATCCTATACCTGAGATTTCGTCGTTGTTCCTAATTATATGATTTAAGGGTTCAAAGGCAAGAATCAATAGAGCTGCGGACTGTGGGCAGCCTTGTTGTGTAACTTGTTTGAGGAAGAAGGAACCTGAGACTATTCCACCTGCTCTTACTCTGGCTTTGGGTTCAGCATATAGGGACATTACCATTTTGGTATAATGTTATATCCAAGTTGGAACTTGTGAAAAACCATTTTCAGGAAGGTCAATGAAACCTTTTCAAATGCCTTCTCGGAGTATAGTGTAATTGCTACAGTTTGTGAGGAAGAGCTCTTAACTTTATCAATGTTACTCGACAAAACAGTTTGTTTTTAAAACACATACTTGTATTTACCTATTAGTTGTGGTTGGATCGGTTCTAGTCTTATAGCTAGTATTTTCTCATAAATTTTGCAATCTTTATTGATCAGTGAGATTGGTCATTTTTGGTGTAGGGAAGACCTTTGCCATCTTTTTGGAGCACAGCAATTATTGCTTTGACCAGAGTTCCATTGATGATACCAGAACTGGCAAATTTTTCAAACATTTGATTAAGAGGGTCAATTACCAGTGTGCTGAAGGTTTTATAGAATTGTGCTGAAAACCCTTCTGTGCAGGGAGCTTTCCCTAACTTTAGTTTTTTTTAATGGCATTTGAGATTTCATCTAATTTAATTGGTGAGTGTAATGCTATTCTGTCATCCTTTATTATAGTTGGAAGTTGCAGATCATTCAGGTATGGTTTACAGTCTTTGAACGTCATAGTTCCATATTGGAAAAGAGTTATTTGTAAAGTTCTGTAAAAGTATCCATGATTTTCTGGGGGGTTTGTGTGGGAAGTACCTTTGTTGTCCTTAAGGGACGTTTGCTTCACACATTCTTTCATTTATTGATCCAAAATCCAGCTCTGGAGCTTAGAATTTTATTATACTTCTAGTTCTTATTTGTGAGTGTGTTTAGCAATGAAGCGTCCCTACAGTTAATTTGCTGAATGCCTAGTTTTAGAAGCTTGTTGTTTGTTTTTGTTCATCCCATCTCTAATACTTATTAGTTCACCTCTAACAGTGGATTTTATAGCCTCCCATCTAATAGAGGGTGATAACTCAGGATTAGAGTTTTTTTCAAGGTAGTTTGTGATTGTGGCTCTTATTTTCTCAATATTCCAGGGGTCGGTCAAGATTCCGTCATTAAGTATTCATATATTATTTTCTGTTTTGCAGATGATTCCAGTTCTTGATAAAATAATTCCAGAGTGGTCTGAGATTAGTAATGGTTCTTCTGATATTTGATCAATTGTATGTACATAATCACCTGATTTAAGGATGTATTCAATTCTTGAATAAGAGTTGTGAGGTGGTGAGTAGAATGTGTAATCTTTGACATCGGGATGCTGTTGTCTCCAAGCATCTTTAATGTTGAATCTAGTGTAGAAGTATCCCATCATCCATCTGGACAGGAAGTGACCTTACTGGTTTTCCTGCCAAAACAGTCTTTAAAAGAAGAAACCAAGCAAGAGGACGTATTTTCCCATCACCCATCAGCACAGGAAATGACATCACTGAATCTCCCCTCATCCACCTACACAGGAAATGACATCACTGATTTTCCCATCATCCATCTGGACAGGAAGGGACTTTACTGGTATTCCAGCCAAAACCATCTTTAAAAGAAGAAGTCAACCAAGGGGACTTATTTTCCCATCACCCATCAGCACAGGAAATGACATCACGGCACCCTGCACTCCTCCCCCTCCCAGGACCTACTTAATGGTAGCTAAAAAACGGACTTGCAGTGAGCGTGCCACTGGTGCGTCAAAGGTGAATCCGTCTGCGCCCATCCGGGTCCAAACACCGTTTAACGATACTCCACAGCACTCCTAAGGAATCTAGACCCCGGACGAAGTTCCTCCAACTGCTGTTGTGCCAAACCTCACACCACGATAGGAGCTCACACCTGCATCCACTGCTGGTTTCCCAGCAGCCACCCATCCACACGCCCTACGCAAATACTAGTAACGCCCTCAACACCCCCTCCCAATGCAGAAGCACCCACAACACTTACACCCCCACTTCCAAATCAATACACCTCAAGTCAACACCCTGCCCCGGTTCAGCATTCCAAGCTGCAGCTGGGACAAAATCATAGAAGCAGACTGGCTCAGTGCCCTCAGTACCAATCAACTTAGCCCCACAGGCAACTTTGACAAGGACTTCAACAACTGGATCAAGTACTGTGCAGACTCCCTCACTCCTATCAAACCCAACAAGCATAGTAGATCAAACAAGCAGGCCAGCTGGTACACAGAAGACCTCTGAAATATCAAACAACACTGTAAACAGCTAGAAGGAAAATGGAGAGCCAGCCACAACACCACAGACAAAACTACATACAAGGCTGCACTGAGGCGCTATCACCAGCAAATAAGAGGCACCTAGAAAAATCGAAGGAAGCTCCAACAGCTGCAGGGGATTTTTGCGATTGTTAAGGATTTTATCTCACCTTTAGCCACTGTCAACATCACTGCTCCCAACAATTCTGTGACGACGTATCCAACTTCTTCCAAAGCAAAATCGCAAACATCTACAGCAACTTCACACAGCAACCCAACCCCAGAGAACTCATTGCTAACCTACCCACCTCCAACCAAAACGGCCACCTGACTGAATGGACAACCCTCACCAGAAACAACACATCAGCAATCATGTGGACCATCCACTCAAGGAGCCCAATGGACCCATGCCCCCAATACATCTACAACCTGGCAATATACCAATCGGCGCCACCCTGACCCACATCATCAACACTTCCATCACGTCCGCCACTTTTCCGGATAAATGGAAACTTGCAGAAATCAGTGCCATCCTCAAGAAGCCCACAGCCGATCCGAATCAACTGACCCTCTTCCGATCCATCTCTCTGCTCCCCTAACCAGCCAAAGTGATTGAGAAGGCCATCAATAAGCAATTCACAGCCCACCTCGAACATCACCGTCTTCTAGACAACACTCAATCAGGATTCAGAAAGAACCACAGCATGAAAGCAACACTTATTGCAGCCGCTGATGACATTCAAATCTTCCTAAACCGAGGAGAAACACCAGCCCTCATCCTGTTCGACCTCTCCGTGGCCTTTGACACTATCTCCCATAACACCCTTCTCGGAAGACTCCATGAGATTGTCATACAAGAATCTGCTCTCAAATGGATCTGTTCCTTCCTCACGGGAAGAACCCAAAGCGCCATCCTTAAAATCAGAGACCAAGAGATTGATATGCGGAGTCCCACAGGGATCGTTCCTCAGCCCCACCCTTTTCAGCATATACATGACACCACTCACCAACATCATCCAATCACAAGACATCACAGTCCTCACCTACGCCAATAACACCCAACTAATCCTCTCCCTGACGGACAATGCAACCACCACCAGAACTAACTTCACCAACTGCATGACCATGGTAGCAGACTGGGTGCAAACAAACTGCTTGCAGCTCAGCTCCGACAAGACAGAAGTACTGGTTTTTGGCAACAAGACCTCCTTATGGAACTGCACCTGGTGGCCGTCGGAACTAGGACCAACACCCACAGACCAAGCAGGAAATCTAGGGATCCTTCCAGACGACAAGATCAACATTAAGCCTCAAGTCAACGCAGTGTGTATCTCCTGCTTCCACATCCTACGCATGCTACAAAAGATCTTTAAATGGTTGCTTCAGAACACCAGTGTGACCATCACACAAGCAGTCATCATCAGCAGGCTGGACTTTGGCAACACTCGCTAAGCTGAACTCTCCAAGCAAATCCTACACAGACTCCAGACTATCCAGAACACCACTGCAAGACTCGTATTTGAGCTCCCATGCCTCATACACAACACACCATACCTCAAGAAGCTTCACTGGCTCCCCATTCACAAGCACAACCAATTCAAACTTATCACACACACATACAAAGCCCTACACAGCACAGGACCAGAATACTGAACAGCCGCATACAATCACCAAGCCACCAGACACATATGCTCTGCCTCACTCGCACACATTCTCTGCATCCGCAAAAGCAAAATTGGAGGTTGCTCATCGCACCCAAGATATGGAACGACCTCCCTCAACACATTAGAACCTCCTCCTCACTTATTGAGGTCCGCAAGAAGCTGAAGACCTGGCTCTTTGTATAATTAAGCACCTTGCACACCTCACACCTGCCCAAGCACCCGGATATCCTCTCGGGTGATTAGAGCGCTATACAAATCCGTATAACATAACATAACATTGGTTTGTGTCATTTGAGTGGTCTGTACCTACATAAAGATTTTCTATCAGTAGTGCTGTCCTTTTGGAGATTAAAGTAATCTCCTACCAATAGCATAATTCCATTAGCGATAATAATTTTATTGCAGAGGTTTAACCACAATGAAGAGTTTTCGCAATTTGGACCACATATATTAACTATATAAATGTAATTCCCGTCTTTATGAAATTTGGAGATGATCCATCGTCATCAGTTATATTTGAGATTACATTGATATTGGCTTTTTCAGCAATTAATGTATGTCCACCTAGTGCTGTTTATGTCTGATTTGCTCTTTATAGCCGAGTCTGGGTTTGGCCGATCCACCTTTGAGCATTTCAGACTTGATTTTTGTTATTTTCCTGTCACTGTTGAATGTGTGTTAGCCAAAACATGCAATTGAAAATTGCAGGTTTTGGTGGTTACCTGTAAAGGTTGCTTGAGACTTGTTTGGTTGAGCTTGGGTGGCCTTGTTTGGCCTTCCGTGGCAATATTGAATGACACAAAGGTCTTGTTTTTCTTTATTGGGGTATCTGTGAATTCTTTGAGGACGATTCTCTGGCTCTGTTGTTGTTTGTTGAGCGTGATTCTACTGATAGCCTTACCTTAGCTTTACATAAAAGGTTCAACATTGTTAACCTTCCATATTTTTTTATATTGGGGAAATTCAATGATTCCTGAGCTTGGTTCTTGCTTAGCTAAGGTATGCAAAAGCTATTGAGGCTGCAATGCTGCCACCATTTTGACTGTATTTGAACATAAAGACTTGTGGTTTGAAATATTTCAGATTATGTTACTTTCCTCAATTTGACATTTGTTCTTTGCCCGTCTACCTTTGTATACACTTTATTTTGTCTCTTCATGCCACATAGTATCAGGCCTCAAAAAATCATAAAAATGGTACTAGACCTGCAGGTCTAGTAACTTGAATAATCTACTCGACCTAACTGTAATGTACTTGACCCAAACACTTGTCTCATTATGTCAACCTAGACAAACATTTTATTTTTCAGAGATACCTTTTTCTTCATTATCACATAGGACAGCACCTTCAAATATGTGAGTTCAGCATTCCTGCTGTACAAAAAAAACCTATTTGGTTTGATATAATAGACTAAACGTTTGCTCCATGCATAATAAGAATCTAGCCCACATATAGGGTACACATGACCCCCGACTTGCCTCTTAGTTCACTAATAGCTAAGCCTTCAGGGCAGGAGCAGAAATGTTTCTCTGTTCATCTTTAAAAACTCACTTTTAATCAATATATTACTAAAGCATGAGGTGGCAGTGCACTGTCATATACAAACAGTACATTTACAACTGAAAAGGCCAAAAACATTCGCACTAACATGCATTTTTATTTGTAAGACTATATAGTGTATAAACAATAATCTGTGGAAATTGTGTTTCAGCAAATATATTTATCCTTTTCACATCACCAAGTAAAGTGTTCTGATTTGTTTTTATACTATTAAAAGATTTTTTTCATCCCACAGAATTACAAATTAAGGGCTTTTATAGCTACTGAAATGTATTCTGAAATGTTTGCACAGTTCACTTTTTAGCTATTTAAATGTGTATTAGAATAGAACATGTCACCCTACAGCCTGTCATTTCACATGTTTTGTACAAAATCCTCTGCTGCTTTGCAGTCCGAGAAAGAAAAGTAATTGCAGATGAAAACTGACTTTTTACCTCTGTCTCTGAACACAGAATAAATGTGACAGGATAAAAACAAGACCTAAAGGCATCTTTAATGCTCCTTCACTTTGTAAGTGAACAGAACACCTGTTGTTAGCGCACCAGAAGGGGGCAAGTATGCCCTTAATATAGCTCGCCCTGATGAAATCTGACTCGCAATAGCAAGTAGGCGAGTACTATGCCTCATATAGTGTGCGACCCACAAATGTACTAAAGACAATCCACATGTGGTGTAGCCAGAGGGGGTAAGTTGAATATTGGCTGAATACTGCAAAAATATGTTGATTTCCGCGTATCTATGGGAGATGTCCAATTATCTGAGCACTTAGGGGTTCCAAGCTGGAAGTGACGCTCAAGAGCTCCACACAATAAATATGTCTACATTAGGGGTCTCTAATCTTTTCTGAAACAGGAGCTGCTTATGTTCAATGAAAATCATCCCAAGCTCTAATATTATTACTGTTGTAATAGTGACCACATCGGACAAGATTAAATTATTGGCCACCCCATGCAAGATTATCAGCAGTGATCACACTGGGTGCATCAGGTTGGGTCCAGCAGTAATGTAAAAAAAGGCTTTGCTAATTTGGATTGCCTTTACAAGTGTAATACACAACAGGCATAGCTGCAGTGCTCCTGGCACCAAGTAACAATATTAACAGTAAGTCTCCACAGTGCCAGATGCTTTATCACTGACATACCAGCTTTAAAAATATTTGAGAAACTCAACCCTTTTTTAAAAACATCAGCTTATGAGTTCTGAAAATACACACATTTTCTCCTCCAAACTTACTTTTCAATATTGGGATACATATATTAATTCATTCAAGCAAAAGCTTCTAATTTTGTTGGGTGGGCTGCACACATGGGAGCTACTTGCAGGTAGCTGGAGAGCTAGCAGTAGCTCACGAGCTACTCGTTGGAGAAACCTGGTCTACATTGTGCACATCTTGCAAGCGAGCGGGTTCTTGCCTCCTGCAGAATTGCGGCTCAAATATGGAGGAAGGCATGTGATCGGACCCCTTTTCACATAACAAGCGCAGAACTAAAGCATACTTAGGGGATCCAAGCTGGAGTTGCTGCTCGGGGCACCACATGTTCTGTGGGGCTGCATCATGCTTACCATGCAAGCGAACCAGTTCCTGCCTTCTGTAGAGTCGCAGTCCAGTTTTAGAGGAGGTTGGGTGATCCGACCCCTTTCTCATTATAAGCACAGAACTAATGCTCACTTGGTTTCTTACATTTTACTTGTTGGGAATGCCAGGAGACATTAGGATGTTTGTGTTGGTGCGTATTCAGCCGTTAGCATTTGTCGCTATTACTTACAGTTCTTGGGATTCCATAACATAAGGGGTCATGAGTGTCTGTCCTTGTTCCATAAAGAGGTATTCAGGTTTGTTTGTTGGTTTGTCAATATGAAGAATTTGGCATTAGATGAGAATGTTAAGAGGAGACCTCCATCTTGGGACACTTCGATCTCCGGTCGCTACGTCGAAGACAGACCAAACAAAATCCATTGTCCCTAGAGAAAGTTAATCGGATTATTCAGAAGTGGTTCATAAGTTGTCCATGGGGTTTTGGAGGAGGAACTCACAATCAATCTGCTGATATGTGCATAGTTTACCCCACAAAGGGTCTGAACTGCTGTCTTGTGGATTGTTACCTGCCTTGTTATGTTGGCCTAGGCCTGGCTGCCATGCTGCTTTTCTTTGCGCACGTTACACTGAGCCGGGCCTCCCTCGCCCTTTGCTCGTGCCAAGTTCTTTTGCACTGTCTGCATTTTCTGTTGTTCACCTTTTTGGGCTCAGTCTGCACAAACATGTACAAGGTCGCATAACAATGTATTTTGGTTCTTCCTGATATGGCCAGTCTCGCGCACCCAGACATAACATTAGGTGCAATTGCCATGAAGAATTTGGTATGCTTTTAATACTGTGGTTTACTAGCGCTTAACACACTTGGAGAAATCCCTTTCAGTGAGAAGAGCTATGATGTCCTGCTGATGTAATTCTGCATCTAGAGACTGAGGTATGGGGGTTCGCTAGTCAAAGCCCAGAGGTCTTCTATTTTATAATAAACTATCTTACTGCAAGGGGAGGGTGGTAATGTTATTTATACGTTTATCCACTGAGCTCTGAGATGCTTTCCCCGTTTGTATTCTATGGAATTGTAACCATGCTGCTTATATTAGTAATATGCATTATGCTATTAGTACTGACACGTGTACTGTACATTAGAGCACGTAAGTTGGAATAAACATTTTAACCTATCCAGTGTCTCTTCCTACGCACCTTGTGGACAAGTACGAGTGAGTGATGAAAGAGTGTTCTTGCTTCTGCGAGTCCTGAGATAAAGATACCGTGTTCTGGGTTGTCCAAACATTAGTACTTGGGTGCTAATGGGATGCTAAGCTAGTTGGGTTGGGGTTTTTGGGTGCTACGGTATATGGTGGCAAACCACTGTATTCCGGGGTCCCATTTTCCTGTGCATAGCTCTGTGTATGTGCAGAAACCTTATGACATGGCGCGACCACCGTGGGGCAGCTTATCTGCGAGACGCTTGAGTAGTGCTTGTGCTTGTCCATAAACCCCTCGCGTACGCTTCCGGAGGCGTATGTGACGGTGATACCTCCTATATTGAATGTTTTATAGGTTCTTTCAAGCTTGATATTATTAAAAAAGGTTAGTTAATAGACCCATTTTTGTGCTCCCTGTTAGGTTGTCGAATATAATTGTTTAGTCATGGCTGGTGTGGCGATAGCTGCACATAGTCGAGGAGCACTCCGAGACCACTTAGCTGTGTATGGAGTGCCCGATACAGGGGTCGAGTTGGTCTTTGTGGTTCAAGCCGATCCGGCTTATCACTTTGAAGTGTTTTACACTTGGATCACTTTTGAAGCGGTGGATGCAGGTGATAAGCTGTTTCATGAATATAAACCCACCGCTATTCCTGCTGCCTATCGACCCTATACTGCTCTTGAAGTGCCTCTCACGGCTTGGCAGCACCGTGTTTGGTTTAATGGCGCCCTACCACAACCAACTACCGCAGTTCGTTTAGGCCCCTTATCAATTCAGGGGGCCACTTGGCCTGTATTGGCCGGGTATACCCCACATCCGAATTATCTGGCATTACCGCTTGCGGAACTGCGCACTATGCATACCGAATTGGTACGAGTGCATCGAGCCCTAGTGACATACGTTACAGGTAGCCTCCATGGAGCTGCTCCTGTAGTCGCAGGCCAACCAGCTATTGCAGCTGGAGTGACTATAAGTCCTGTCATGGTAAATTCTGTGATGGGCAAACGTCCACAAAATAAGGACGACTATCCTTATTGGCTTGCAGAAAAGTTCGATCAGATAGAAGCAGTGTTTCCCCATACATCCCCAGTAGATAAACACCGCATCCTTACGATAAGTTTGCCAAAAGACATAATCCCCGATTTGACATCATGTGAAAACTGGGGTAAGGTATTCGCAGCAGTTTATTCAAAATGTTTTGGAACTCCTTCCATGACGGTTCTACCCTCTGTAATTAAAAAAGTACAGGATGAACATGGCCCTGAAGCGGCTGTGGAATTAGGGATGAGACTAGTGGGAGTGTTTGATGTAGTAGCTGAGCTGATCCTTGGAAATGTCAAGGGCGATGCTATGAACTTTCAAGTAGCGAATGCTTTGGCTTTGGTCCCAGAGTTGGACAGGCCTCGCGAATTACCGAAAATAATAGCCCGGGCTTATAAAACAATTGGAAGAAATAGCCTAGGCAACAAGCCTTTTGTAAAAATGCAAACTCAATCGCAAACACAAGTTATACAAACAAAAAGTGCATCTGAGAAAGATGATAAACCGGTCTTCACTAAAAAGAGTTGGAGACAGAAAAAGCAGGGTAAGCAACAAAAGAAGCCGGGGTCGAGAGGCGCTTCCCCAGTTTCGGTTTCTTCTGAACGTACTTATGATTTACGTGATAGGTCAAGGATTAAATCACCAGAAAGGTTTCAGAGCTCTGATACGCGTTCTCCTCGTTCTTCACAGGCCCAGACGTCGTCACAGGCTGGTGGAGGAGGACGGCAAGATAGAGGAAGGGGCCGAGAGGCTCCCCAGGAGCGAGACCAACCTCGACAACAAGTCAGAGGTAAAGCAGAAGACTTTCATCTTCCTCGACCGCAATTTCAGAAGAAAAAGGTTGCCGCTGTTACAGCGAAATATGCCTCAGACCGTGAGAACGAGACTCCAGAATTGGACGTGGGCAGTGACCCTCCTAGACAGCGCCGCGGAAGTTACCATAGTGCGGGAGGCGCTACGTCCTCATATGGAGGCGACAGCAACTGAAACATTCGTTACTGTAGAGACAGCTGACACGAGAGTGGCACCCCCTGACAGACTATATAATATAGTTATACAAATCGAAGGTGACATACCGCGTGAAATAAAAGGGATTTTTTGGGAAAATCTAACCTCTTCGTATGACATTTTGTTAGCAGAGGTGGATTGGCCACCCCCATTCGTTTTAGCTGCACATAAAGGAGAGGAGGTAATCCTTCCAAGCTTTTCAAAGCATGTCCCAAAAGACAAAGCTGAAGCACTTGCAGTTGAGTGGGCTGTGTACCTGGCACCAGCGTTATACCGCAACCATGTGGGATGGGATGAAGAGTCACCTCCTCATGCAATACCTTTGCGGTCACTACCGCAGCCACAACCCCAATATCCCATCAAACGGCAGGCAAAAGGCCCCGTCTCCGAAATTCTGACACAGTTGGAATATCAGGGAGTAATTGAACCATGCGTATCACCTATGAACAATCCCCTTTTCGTGGTTTCTAAACCCGATGGATCGTACCGCTTAGTTTTGGATTACCGGCATTTAAATACTCATTGTCGGAACTTTGCGGTGCAAAATACACACAGTTCTGCGCTTGTAGACAGTCTTGTTCGTAAAAAATACAAAACGACACTTGACCTTTCAAACGGTTTCTACACGCACAACCTAGCCCCGGAGAGTGGTCAATGGACCGCATTCACATCCGGTGGTAAATTATTCCAGTTCCGGCGATTACCCATGGGCTATAAAAATAGTCCGGGTATATTCGCCGCCCGTGTTGTTTCTTTGTTACATGACATTGATCAAGACGCATGTTCGTACGTTGATGACATCTATCTGACAGACGACGAGTTATATCAGCATCTGTCCCGTGTGGACCGCATTATTCTTGAATTTGCGGAGCAGGGTTACAAATTTAACTTTGCTAAGTCACACATTGCTGAATTTACCGTTCTGTTCTTGGGCTATGAGCTCAATAACGAAGGTAAGGGCTTAGCCCCCCATTTCTTGGAAAAATGTGCACATTTGTGCCCCCCAAATACTCTGAAGAAACTTCAGTCTTTGCTGGGTTTCTTGAATTTCGGGCGTACTTACATTCCCGAATATGCCCAGCGTATCAAGCCTTTGTATGCTTTGATACAACCTACTTATTCAAGGTCTTGCTGGCTGCCTGAGCATACCTCAATTCTGCAGTCTTTGCAGACAGACCTATTGGAGTCTAAATATCTTTTGACTCGTGATAACCACACAAACCTGGTGATTAGAATTATTCCGGGGGCGGTGGGATTCACCTATTTAACCTTTAATGAAGGTGATACAGTACCCATCGCATACAAGTCACATCTGTACACTTCCGCTGAATTGCGCTTTACATCTGTCGAAAAAGTTCTAACTGCAGTGCAAATGGCGATTCTGAAAGAACGCGCACTAGCACAGGGAAAGCGGATTCTGGTGGTATCACCCTGTCCTGCCCTGGAGGCAGTAACAAAGGCAAGTGTACCGAACTCAAAAGCAATGCATCCCCGTTGGATACAATGGGCTACATCTTTGACGTCTTCGGACGTCACTTTTGTTTTTGATTCTTCTCTTCAGACTCAGGAGTTTTTGCAGTATGAATTCGTTCATCCTCCTCCTTTGTTTTTACTACCGCTTGAGGATTACAAATGTGTGATCTACACCGATGGCTCGGCGCAACCGGCCACTGGGTCCAAGCACGCTTATTCAGCTGCATGTGCAATTGTTGCGGGTTCCTTTGTAGATGGAAAGTTCAAATCCTCTGCAGTGCATACTCGCACACTTGGAGATAGTACCGCACAATTGGCCGAACTGCATGCATTGCTACTTGCACTTGAGTTCGCTTCACAGGATGAGACCACTCTTATTGTATGTGATTCTTTTTACTGTGTACAATCTTACAATGACAATCTGTTTTTCTGGTCGAAAAACGACTACAAGGACGCAAAAGGGAGCACAATTAAGCATAAAATGCTTTGGGTTCGAGTGGCAGAATTGCAACAACGTCTGCCCCTCACACAGGTGGTTCACACCTTAGGCCATCAGCGGGTGGGCGCACACGCTATTGGTAACGATCTGGCAGATGAAGCTGCCCGTTCAGCAGTAGTCACGTGTTCAGTAGCAGCGGTTACCAGGTCCATGTCTAAAATAGACTCTGTTATTCTAGCAGCTATTGCTGCAACCAAGGAAGGTGATAATTACCCTACAGGTTTCCCTTCCAAGTATTCTTACACATTAAGTCCCGATCAGGTTCCTTATGTAACTATACCTGACGTTGGAGATCGGCTGATCCCCAACGCGGACCGCAGGAGTGCCTTGATATCAGCTGCACACGAAGGCATGGCTTCGGCACATGCAGGTGTGTCAGCTACAGTTTCCATCTTGCAGCAGCGTTATTGGTGGCGTGGATTGTATAAAGACACCCGTGCTTTTGTGCTTTCTTGCGACGTTTGTCAACAGATTAAGCCTTCCACGGTAACACGTCCACCACAAACACCGCTCTGCATTGCTAACAGACCCTTTGGGTGTGTTTACTTGGATCACTGCGGTCCATTCTCATCAGACACTGCCTATAAATACATCTTAGTGGCAGTGGACTCGTGCACACGGTTTCTCTGGGTCTGGCCACAACGGAGTGCTGACGCCCGAAATGTAATCAGGGATTTGCGTGTCTTTGTGGGAATTTTCGCATGCGGCACCTTCCATTCGGACCAAGGTCCAGCGTTTGCCTCTAGGGCTTACAAGGATGCAATGGCTTCGCTTGGGGTGCGGGTGAAATTTTCGTCTCCGTATAGGCCTGAGGGCAACTCTATCGTTGAACGAATGAACCGTGACTTAAAGCAATCCTTAACAGCTAGGGTTATAGGTACTGGCAGGAACTGGCTGGCCCATTTGTATACCGTTCAGCGTGCACTTAATAATCTCCCTAGAAGACCTCTGGGTGGGCGGACCCCATACGAAATGCTCTTTGGCATAAGAATGTTTGTGCCTGACCTTGAGGGTCCAGACATCGCGGCGCAATCCGCCAAGTTTGATGTAGATAACCATTCTGCTATGTTACAGGACTTACAAGAAGCCCGAGACAAACTTGCAACTACACATTTGCCTTCAGCCACAGATCCTGCGTTGCAGATTCCGGTAGCCGGCTGGCTTCCGAAAGTTGGAGAACTGGTTCGAGAGAAGGTTGAAAACAAAAAAGAATTTGGCCCCTCTTTTCGTGCACCGGTTCCAGTTCTTGGCCTGAAGGGAACACGTACAGTCATTTTACCACCGCTTCCTGGTCGCAAAGAGAACAGATACATCTCAGTTGAAAATGTCAAGCTACAGCGCCTGGCCGATCCTGAATAGTGTCACACCAGCGGTCTCTTGTCCTGCCATTTATCGGACATATGTTCATAGTCCATCTGCACGAACGATCGCTGATGCTGTAATTGAGATGGTTGATTTGCCTGAAACTACAATTGATCCCCAACTCACCACTAATATCGACGAGGACGAGTATACTTATCCTGCATCAGAATCGGTGGCACATCAACCAACAACGCCACTAAGCCCGACTCGTTATTCCTTTGATTCGGATTCCACATCTTCAAAAGTTCCATCCAAGTTCAGTATTTTTATATCCTGGTTTAGAGACAATTTTTTGATTCCACCCTGGACATACCTCTGGTTGGTACTTTTCTTGATATTTTTGTTCATGTCCATTGGCTTTGTCACAGTGTTTTTTCTACTAATTAATGGTCACTATTTACCTGAACGCTCTGCTGTAGACTATGTTTCTGGAACTTTGGCTCCTCATTCCTCGTCTCACATCATGAAGCGTGACCACACATTTGTGAACATTTCAGCTTTCCCCGTTGCTGATGGCATCGTATGGGATGCAGTGAACTATCAAATCCATGGTCCGACGGAAATTATTAATGTACCTAATGTCCTTCGTGTTTCAATGGGTGATGTAGTACAAAATAATATTCATTCTGATGATTGGGATGTGCATGCCGTTGAAGCATTGTTTGCCGATTTAAAATATTATGCATCTTTTAATGCTGAAGATCTATATATGAATTCTGCTAATTATGCCGATTTGTATTGTTACCAACATTGGGGTAATCATTTTCTCCATAAGCCCAGTGCCCTGCGTAGTTTTGTTAACTATACCCAATGGGAACATTGTCCAAACCCCTTGCCAGGTAGCTCTCAAACTCTTCGAAATAAGTTTAATTATTTTACTGATTTTAATCGGTCGAACCCTGCATCCTATTATTTTAGATTAAATAACACATCAACTCAGAAAATTATGTTGACACACACCAAATTGCTTTATTCAGGTTCCTTTCTAAGTGCCCTAGCTGTGGGTGGTTATGAGTACTGGGATAATACAGTGGATTTAAAATCTATTTGGGGCTCCAAGCCATGGCAGGTACAGGGAACCGAGGCGTTGCATCGTGCTTGCCTCATCCCTACCCAAATTATGTTCCTAAATGCTTCCATCTATCAGACTACGTGTTGGGGCTTAGCAACCACTAAACAATTGAATACTCCATCAATACCATCCCTGTCGAGTTTTCCCAATGACAGCTCACGATTCAATATGTCCCTCGTGTCCCTGCAGGCAATGTTACAAAATAATTCGTTTAATGTTTCTGAGCTGGTTCAGTCACCCTGGTTAATATGGCCTATATCATCTAATGCATGTCAAATGCGTTTTCATGATACTGGTGCTAGCTACACACAGAATAGGCCTGATCCGCGGTTTACTGATGCCCGTACTGTCACTACATACTCTGTTGGTAAATTATGCAAACAATGGCTGCAACATTCGTCCCTTGATTCTGTTAAACAACATTTGTCCCTCCTTACAGGCAATATTGATCTGTCCGACTTTGTTTTGGGACCTCGTGGTCCCCGACCTAAAAGATTCATTTATGAAACATATAATGAACTCTGGAAGCTATCACAAATGGAAGCTGCTTCCCGTCTTCGGGAAATAGATCAAGCAAATATGGAAAAGGTGCTTGCTGTTGTTGACAATAGTATTAATACCCTGTCTTCTCGCATTTACACTTTAGAGAATATTGTGTCCTCTGTTGTTGATATTGTACAAGATGATGTTTCTGTGTTATATCATGGTCAGAATCAATTGCGCTCAGTTATGCAGTTTGCATGGACTTTACAAACACTTAAGTTAGGTAAAGTGCCTTGGCATTTCTTGAACACCTCTGCCTTATTTCTACCTTTTAACTTAACTGACAAACAGCAATTTATGTCCATGAAGGATGCAACTTACACTCTATTACATATCGAAAAGGTGGATCCTTTGCCGTTCTCTGTTGCAGAACTCGATTCTGCTGTATGGCTAGTTCATGGGGTTATCGTTTTACCTTTTTCCTTGTTTGAATTTGACTCGTGCATGAAACATTATCCTGTGGGCCGTTACCGGCCATTGGGCAGTGCTTTCCTGCATGAACTCTGGTCCTTGCCTTTCATGTATAAATGCCTTCGGGACGGCAAGGAAGTCTTTCTCACGGGGGAGTACTGCGACTCGACTATAGGTCATTCGCTTATTTGTAAACACATTAAATTGCATGGCTCATGTAGCGTTTCCTCTCCTAATCTTGCTTGTGTGCTGAAAGGTATTCCTGCTCCTGTTATTTCACCTACTTTCACTCTCCTTTCCAATGGTAGTTATTTACTTTTAAATAACGAAAACTGTTGTGGCCTGCAGGCTGGCATTCCTTACATTGTAACAGTTTCGCACAGAGTTGTCTGCTGCAAAAATGTGCTTTATCCTCCCCCTCATGGCAAGGTTGATATCTCTATTTGGCCTTCCATCCCTACCATGGAAGCAGATTTCAATAGACTGAGCAGAATAAAGGCACTATTATTAAACGAGGAAGTTTTGCTCACGTCCGCCCGGGAGACATTCATTCTCCAGGTGGCGAGTACCCACAGTGAAATACAGGCCCTTTTGAACACTAATCTCCCCCAACATTTTGGGGAGTTAATACATCGTATTTTTAACGCATCTAACACTGAAGGCCTAGTACACTTTTTTAAGGTCGTTGGGTCGGGCTTGGTGTCCTCCTTCCAAACTATTTTTGGTGTCATCCCGGCTTTCATACATTCTATATTTTCCAGTGTCTTTGGCGGTTTCCCATTGATCCTCGCTTTAGCGGCTGGTGTCTTGCTCTTAATTTGCTTTCTGCGCAATGGCTGCTCCCCGATGGGACCTGCTCGATCCAGAACGCCTCCAGCTGCTCCGTGAACGCCTTTTGGCCGGTTTTGGTGTCTTGCCATTGGCGACACTGAGTGTGTCATATACTCTTTCATTTCGCTTTGCGTATTTCACTTGCGTGCAACCTGTGATGACTTGTGTCCGCTGTCCTTTCACCTGGACTCTGGATTATTGCCTCTCCAATTCGTCATTGTCTGTTCCGGATTTTGTTCAGTTGATGGGTCCCTTAGAGGCCCATGAGCAGGACTGTTCCGTTGCTGGCTGTATGGCGCGTGCGGCTGCACTGGGGATTTTGGCGCAATGGGATATCTGGGCGGCTGCCCAGGATCTCCTACAACGAAGCTGTTTCAATTATCACGCAAGCTGTCCCGCATTGCTTCTGGATGCTCCCTTGGTTGAGGAGCATTCCTGCTCTTTGATCTCATGGATTGGATGGCATCTATGTTTTTTGACGATTCCAATGATGAACTCTTGGAGGGTATGGCTTTTTTCTGCACTTTCACTTTCATGGATTGACCTGCCCTTCGCCGTTTGGGCGCTCCCTGTGCTCCGACGTCAATTTTCTCCTCTGTTTTTCCTCTGTCCTGGCCGCTGGACTGACCAGGGGAGGGTGTCTTGTGGATTGTTACCTGCCTTGTTATGTTGGCCTAGGCCTGGCTGCCATGCTGCTTTTCTTTGCGCACGTTACACTGAGCCGGGCCTCCCTCGCCCTTTGCTCGTGCCAAGTTCTTTTGCACTGTCTGCATTTTCTGTTGTTCACCTTTTTGGGCTCAGTCTGCACAAACATGTACAAGGTCGCATAACAATGTATTTTGGTTCTTCCTGATATGGCCAGTCTCGCGCACCCAGACATAACATTAGGTGCAATTGCCATGAAGAATTTGGTATGCTTTTAATACTGTGGTTTACTAGCGCTTAACACACTTGGAGAAATCCCTTTCAGTGAGAAGAGCTATGATGTCCTGCTGATGTAATTCTGCATCTAGAGACTGAGGTATGGGGGTTCGCTAGTCAAAGCCCAGAGGTCTTCTATTTTATAATAAACTATCTTACTGCAAGGGGAGGGTGGTAATGTTATTTATACGTTTATCCACTGAGCTCTGAGATGCTTTCCCCGTTTGTATTCTATGGAATTGTAACCATGCTGCTTATATTAGTAATATGCATTATGCTATTAGTACTGACACGTGTACTGTACATTAGAGCACGTAAGTTGGAATAAACATTTTAACCTATCCAGTGTCTCTTCCTACGCACCTTGTGGACAAGTACGAGTGAGTGATGAAAGAGTGTTCTTGCTTCTGCGAGTCCTGAGATAAAGATACCGTGTTCTGGGTTGTCCAAACATTAGTACTTGGGTGCTAATGGGATGCTAAGCTAGTTGGGTTGGGGTTTTTGGGTGCTACGGTATATGGTGGCAAACCACTGTATTCCGGGGTCCCATTTTCCTGTGCATAGCTCTGTGTATGTGCAGAAACCTTATGACACTGCTTAGCTAATCAGCTATTTTCCTCCCCGTCTGAGAAACCATCCTGCAGTATTTGTACTTTTAATAGTTAGTTTACCATTGGAAGTTATATTCTCTTTAATGAGAAGAAAACTAAGTGGGAGTATGTTCTAGCTGACCACTATGCTCTCCCATGCTATGAATGGCAGCAAAGTTTATCTATCGCTGGTAGGGTGTAGGCCTAAATAAGTACATGAGCACGGGCACTGTGACATTTGTTCTTTGCAGAAGGAAGAAGCTGTAATGAAAGAGCAGCACTTAGAAACACCTAATGGTGAAAAAATGTCATTTGAGCATAAATGTCCATGAATGGCAGGTATTTAAACCTCTTACACAGAGTGATGCACCTTAGAGAAGATTATCAATATTGTTCCATAGACATGTATGTCCATAGCAGACACTAGGGAGGGGGGACTATACAGTAACACTGGAGTGATAAGCCTGCCTAGCTATTTAGGTAGTGGTAATATTTTAGTCCAAGAAGGTCATAGGCCATATGCTCTGGGAGGTGAATAAAATACTGTGAACAAAAAGCTGCTTATCTGTTAATAAACAATAGACAGCACATGCTCTATCTATCATTGGTTGAAGTGTGAATAGAGGTCCGCTGCTCCAAGATGCTGCTGGTGCATGTGTGCTGGACTGGCAAAGTCTGGTCAGGAGAAAAGAGAGCGGGTATTTGGAAACACCATCTTGAATTGCCCGTTCCATAATGCTTCTGACTAGATGTTGTTTGATATTCTATTTATCATGTATAACTACTGACCAGATTAGAAACCATTTGACATCCAGTGCATCAAGAATTATAATACGAGTATAGACCCTCCAGATGTATTCAAACATGTAAAAGATGGATAAGCAAACAGGAGCCAATGTCCTGGGCGGAGAAGTGGATTCCTAACGAGCCCTATACAGAGTATAATAATAATACTGCTAAGAATAGCAAAAGCAGGATTTATGCTGTCTAACGCTTTAATGAATTGCTAATGATGGGATGCGGAGCCAATCAAATGGATAGTATTTTAACGATTCATCGAATTTGACACTCCTCTCACATCTGGCTAATATTTCTCTCCAACCTAGAGTCTTGTACATTGGCCTTGCCTGTAATACAGCTCGCTACCTGTACATCTCTTACCTGGAAAACGCCTGGACTGTACTCCCCATGGAGGTTCTTCAAGGTAAGGCAAAAAATATATTGGAGTGTTTAGCTTGAAAAACGCCTTTGTACGACCTTTAAAGTAGTATATTTGACAGAGAGTAATATAAATGGATGCCATGTTGGAGGTCTACCGAGAAGTGCATAACATTCATCCATAACTGGCATAAAAAAGCTGCGAGAAATCACAACAGGATTTCATTACATAAGGACTTGGGTTTGGAAATTGATTCCAGAGGTGCATTTTGTAAAGTCATAATCATATGCAGGTAGATAGATTATATGTATTAATTAAACTCAAATGCACATCATTTACATTGAGTTTTTACTTAAATCGACATCACTTATTTGATGTCAAAATTGTCTATAAATTTTAGTTAAATTTTATATATATTATATTATATATATATATATATATCAGCCAACAAAGATTTAATACGCCACACTCAAGGAGAATCTCATAAAGTAGATTTTATTAATGGACGCACATCCGCCACATAAACCACCACCGACGCGTTTCGACTATCAAGTCTTGCTCACGGTGGTTAAGTGAGTCCATCTTTGATTTCAACTATATTTACAAGCATCCAACCTGCCCAGTAATGAGGCACTGTGGGATTCGTAGTTGACAGAATAACATGAACATTGTTAAAACACATAATATACATTGTTGTGGAGGCCTTATTTACATGATTATTTGCAGCTTAATGTACACACATGCTAGTTCAATCGGTGTATTTATAATGCATGTTTATCGCTGTTTCACCATCTAATGTGGGGGAGCTGTAACTACATATTTGGCACGCTGACACAACCAGTATTCTTGATTGTGTGTATCGTATTTACTAATGTCTAAGTTCGCTGGGGTTTCGTTTATGTATCGGCTGTGTGTTGTGGGCACTTGTATATTCCCAGGGGTTTCAAACTAACTGGTGTCACACCATGCTGTCAATATATATATATAGTATATATAATATATATATATATATATATATATATATATTCTATCTCCAAATGTACTCCATAGTTACTCAAATTATGTTTTAATTGATTAAGACATCAAAGACACCATGGAGTGATCAACAAAACAAGCAACACCTTTCAGAATGTTGAAGAAGGCTTGTGAACATATTTCAGAAACATCTTTAATTTTAGTTTAAAGGTCACTGACTTGGTCCCAATAAATTTCTTTATTTGCCATCAGTTCCTACTCATGTCCTAAAGTATATCTAATTTTTATTTATAAAATATCTTTGTTGTCCAAAAAAAGCTCTCCATTTATTCTCAAAGTTATCCCAATTATTATTCAAAACTGTAAAGCATTGAACCTTTTCCCATCTATAACTTTTCTGTACTTTAGTGAGGTACCCCACTGTCCTCTTCGCCTTCGATGCACATAGCCTGGAGAAAAATTGCAACGCTACCATATGGGGATGAGGTAACATATAGGTGGCATCGCCTGCCTGCTTCTGGGTTATTGTTAGAACAATCAGCTGCTGGCAGTGTGTGTTACTGCTGCTCCACCCACTGACGTCTTCTAACTAGTAGTTCCTGACTTCTCTTTGTTGTCATCTTCTGCCAGTCTTTAATTAGGGCCAATTCTGATGACATAGGTGGTCATTGCTTTATATTTTGATAGTTTAGTGTTTACATTAAGCCATGCTAGATATGATCCTCTTCTCTGGTCTCTGTAATCCTAAATATTGACCTTCCATTTAAGCATGCATGCATTGAAAGAAGGTTACGTACTAGACGTCATCAACACACTACACCTGGTTTTCCCAACCGAGTGTAATTATCGTTTATCATGGTTGGATAGAAACTATGAACGTTAGGAAATACCTAGAATAGATTTAGTTCACAGCATCTGAAAGAAAGTACATAATTTGTTTGTTATTGTGGCTTATCCAATTTTCCTATTTAGTTTTGCTGGCTTTAGGACTCACTGCCAAAGAGTAGTATAGCACCTGTGTGTTTCCTCCTAAAATAATGTCCAGTGTGCTTATTTAACTTTCCTGTAAGACCATCATAGTTTGTGCAGAAACTGCACGGGAGTTAAATATCACATGTGGTATAAACTGTGTGTTTACACCAGCCACTTAACATAACAAAAAGGTTTGGCTGCTAGGAACACGCTGTGCTCTGGCTGGACTGCAGTTTAAAAGAACTGCCATGGCACATGACAAGGAAAAGTGACTTTGTCACATAAGAAATCTTTTTTTATATATATTAACAAGTCACCCGAAATGTGTGCTGTTAAGCGCACAGGGCTGGGTATTTGATATATAAAAAGTGGCACACTGCATATTGAAAATAGTATGCCTTAACTGTGACTAAATATCAAAAAGCTCTTTTCGCTGTGCAAGTTAAGCTAGATTCTCCATAAACAGACCTAGGTGTAATTAAAACCCTAATTTATATCTTATTTTGGCCAAATGCTAGCAAAGTTGTTCAAAGTATTTTAAGGGCAGAGTAGATTTTGTGGAATGGTAACTTTTTTTAAATTTACTTTGTGCTACCTGAGCAAAAACTGGCTTTAAACCAGTTTTGTCAATCTTCCCATCCCCAGTGACCCAATATACAAAGCTGGCTAAAGTTAATGACCCTGCTGTCTACAATCAATTACACAGTCTCTGGGCCCAGGAAGGCAGAGGTGTTCTCAACAACTTGCCAGTTAATATCAATTAGCCGTCTGAAAGGAGACAGGAATAGGTGGCACGACAAAGGACAGCCTTCTTACTACCTCTTTCGACTTCAGGATGCCAAATGGGGCTGATAGGATCTGCGCTCATTCTTTCCAAGCTTCTCCTAGACTTCCTGGCTCATGTCCCAGCAGGGAAAAAAACAATTCTTGCCACTGGCAGAGGGAGGAAACCTCATCGAAATAGGGTAGTGTTTCAGGGAAAGTCAGAACCCCTTCTGAGGGAAAAAGAGGTTAGCTATTTTTGTTGCCATTTGTATAGTAAATAGGATTATATCATTTGTATGTGGTACAACATCACGTTAGGGGTTAGCCATTTTGGATTTAGGGCTTCTGGGAATTTTTACGATAAAGCAAAGAAGAAGGACTGTAAAAGTATTGACAGGATTGGGTTGGCAAAATTCCTCCTGTCACTGGCTAGTGCAGAGGACTGGTACCTTTTTAGATTTTGAGAAACAACCATGTCCGAAGGTAAAACCTTGGACTGGGGTGAGGCAACAAATATACTGCAGCTTTGCAACAAACCTGTGAGCTAAGGAATATAGCTCGAAAATTATTAACTTAATTCCTAACAGCTTCCTAATGGCATTCTATGTGTTAGACCTGGCACCATTGGTGTGGGTCTCCCTTCCATTTTTTGCTGTTGCCTCCTGTGTTTTTGCTATGTTTATGCTGGTCTAGATGCTTTGGGCACTTTGCCACTGCTATTCAGTGCCAAAGTGCAAGTGCTCCCTATTGTAAATTGTTGTATTGGATTAGTGACTCCATAATTGGCTTATTTGGCTTATTTGATTTACTTGTCAGTCCCTAGTACAGTGCACCATGTGTGCCCAGGGCATGTAAATCAAATGCTGCTGGTGGGCTTGCAGCACTGATTGTGCCACCCACAGAAGCAGCTTGTAAAGTATGGCTCAGGCCTGCCATTGCAGAGCCTGGGTGCAGTCTGGGACTGCCATGTCGACTTGGCAAGTGCACCCACTTCCCAGTCCCTAAACTTTCCCTTTTCTACATATTAGTCACCCCTAAGGTAGGCCCAAGGGCAGGGTGCATTGTATGTGAAAGGTAGGACATGCCCTGGTGTGTGTGGCATGTCCTGATAGTGAATTACAGCCAATTTCATTTTTCACTATTGCAAGGCTATCTGTTCCCATAGGCCAGAATGGGCAGTTTGATTATAACATCTTATAATCCTAACTGACCCTAGGAACAAGATAGGAAAATAAAGTTTAGTATGCCTGAACTCAGAAATACATCGTTTAGCGTGGGTGATTTTTACATTCTATGTTTGAAAATACCACTTTTAGAAAGTAGGTATTTTCTTGCCTAACCATCCAGCATGCCTCTGCTAGGTTTGTGTATTCCATGTCTGGTTTGTGAGTGACAGGGGGCTGGAGAGGGCTTTGGCTCCAGCAGTCTGATGAGTCAGGGCTGGGCTGAATAGGACCTGCATTGAATAGAGAGTAGGGGGAGGAGATTTCCTTTCACTTGCCCGAGCCTTCATAGAATAGAGAGTAGGGGAAGGAGATTTCCTTTCAGCTACCTGGGCCAGGTCTGCTTTCAACAATACTGTCTCCACCTCCTGCCAGGAAGCTGCACCAGGGAGGATAGTACTGGTTTTGGCTGGGCACAGACACTCTCTGCCTTCAGAGAACAAAGGACTTTGCAGTATAAATATTTGGGCCCAGACCCCAGAACTTTAGATCACTTCTGGGAATCAAGACGAACCCTTTGCCAAGGAGAGAAACCAAGGAAGCTGAAGGAGGAGACTGCCCCTGTGCTGTTTGCTGTTTGGGGTTGGCCTGCAGTGGTTTACTCATTGCCAAGGAAAGGAGAAAAGGAACTTTGTGTGTACTTTTACTATCTTGAGGAAGATCTCCAAGGGCTTGAAGTTGAGTTTGCCTCCTGTTCTGAAGTCTCAGGGTCACAAAGACTTCACCACCAGCTACCCCTGAATTTCCTTGCTGGGAATTCTACCTGCAGTGAGGTGTCTGCTGTTGTTTTGGGCCCTCTGGAGACTGCGTGTCGCTGGGAGCTGGAAGCGCGACGCAACGAGGAAGAAGCGTGTCGCCGCCGCAGCAGTTGCCGTCGCATTGCCGAAGAAGCGTGTCGCCGCTGCAGCTGTTCGCCGACGAAGCGTGTCGCATCACCGGAGAAGCGTGTCGCCACCGCAGAGGTTGCCGCCGCATCACCGGAGAAGCGTGTCGCAGGGCCTGTCGCGGCTCAAGAGTCTAGCGAGTTCGCCGCACGGCCGTCGGGCGTGCACGCATTGCATCCACGTTGTTGCATCGCATCAAAGACGCCATTTTGTCGCATCGCACCGGTTCGTTGCATCAAGGCGCCATTTTGTCGCATCGCACCGGATCACAGTAAGAAACAGACGCTTCGCCTCCTCTCCGGTAAGGAATAGACGCATCGCCTCCCCTGCGCTGCAGTAAGGAACAGGTGCGAAGCCTCCCCCGAAGCAAGGAACTGAGGCATCGCCTTCCCTGCGACCCTTTTGTTTGTTTTGCGTTACGCATCCAAGGTACTTTGAGAGTAAAGTGTTGCATTTACCATCTACATTGAACTAAGCTATTTCTACCATCTGAAAGTCATATTTTTATTACTGTATTGTGGATTTTTGTTGTTTTGTCTTGTGTTAAGTGTAGATAAAGATTACTTACTTTTCTAAACTGGTGTGGTGTCCATTTGTAGTGTTTTCACTGTATTACTGTATGTGTTCACAAATGCTTTACACACTGCCTCTGAGATAAGCCTGCCTGCTCGTGCCAAGCTACCAAGGGGGTGAGCAGGCGTTATTTTAGGAGTGTAGCCCCCTTACCCTGACTAGAAGCAAGGGCCCCTCCTTGGTCAAAGGTACCTACCTCTGCCAACTAGAGACCCCCATTTCTAACACTATGCATACCAAAAAATATATAAAAATAAAATAATGCAAACACCCATTAAAAGAATTAGTTTGTGGAAAAAATAAATATGCTATTATTGTTTACCAAATAACAGTCTTATCAAAACCTGTGATCCACGGCAATATCGCGCTGGATCATATTAAATGAATTATGGGCCGATGATCATGCCACTTTGTTTTTTTGCTTACATTTGAGCAACGCTTTGCTTTACACCCTGCGGTTTTTCAGGAAGTGCATGCTGACAGGCCTGTGTAGTTGTGGTACAAGCGAACAATTAAAGATCAATATTTTTTTCTCGTTCTAACTAGAAGTAGCTTCTATAGACCACAAATGGCAAAACTTTACAGAGGTTGCCATGGGGAAGGCTGAAGTCAGGAAACTGGTTTTGCAGATGGTTTTTGCTCTGTTTGTTTTCGAGCATGTCTGAGCCTGAGTGAATTAGTGTGGGGGTTGTTAGTTTATCAAAACATGTGGCATGGGAGGAACACACCCTCTCCTTAAACAAAGGCTGCGTCACATGTTTCACATAGGCGTGCCTTTCCTTGACAGGAGATTCTTGATGTAGGGAAACAAAATGTGTAACTATAGCAAAGTTACTGACTGATTCACAAACATAACTGCGTTTGCTGTAATTCATCGTTCCCGCCCTCACTAACACATCCCACTCCTGATGCATTATGTCCCCCACTGTAAGGCAGTACCCTTTTTTTTTTTAGCAAGATTGGCTCTACATAAGCCCACATACATAGATATACGTACTTGCATACATTGAGAAAGAAGAAGAATCCAAGAACTACTTATTAAATGTAAGCAATTTGCATCCTGCAACGTTGTATTTATTAGCCTCAAATTATCCTCATCTTAAATAATCAAAACTACGATCAACACAACTGTGAATTCGATTTTTAGGAGTCTTTCTTTAATTTGACTGGAAATATATTATGAAGAGTAGTTTATCGTATCTTTATTACAGAAGGCTGGTCCCACTTTGCATCAAGTGCGGTCAGAAAGGTCAGACCTAATTTAAGTCTCAGTCTGCAGTGAGGTGTGGATGATCAAAAACTCAATAAGTGACGACTATTTGTAAGAAACAGCTTCTCCAGTCCATTGATAGCGCTTGTATTGGAGACCAATGCACCACAGAGTAGGAGGGGAACTAGTTTAGTGGTGGCAGCTGTGGTGGGTGATCCAGTTGCCAAAGAATATCTTCCAAGGACAGTATTTAAATAAGCACAGGTCTGTGGTAGGTAGATGTATATGGGCGCACTTATCAAAGAAGACATAAACATTACATATTAATAAGCAAGTCCCCATCCGTTTTGTAATATTTACTTTGCTCTTCCGACTACTGTAGGCTTGTGTCAGGGGAACCATCCTTTTTTAAGATGTAAATAAACTAAATCATGAAAAACGTCAAATATAATTTTGCCTTTGCACGCCCAACAGTTGAATGAGTTGTTCGTCAAGTTGTTATATGCAACTGGCCCCTGCAGTGTGTTAGAATATGTTATCATCTTTTAAAACCTATTGTTTGATGATGAATGAATTTAGCCAAAACTACTGTTTTCTGACCCTATTCGTCATTCAGTCCAGGGTTTGAAACTGCATTCTACGATTTGTAGCTTATTTCAAAATGGCATCAACAAAGCAAGAACATTCGGAATGCCAAAACAAGGATTGGGTAAGCTATTCAAGCCTGCGAAACTTGAGAGCCCTGGAACATAAGAGTGCTAATCTTACGAAGAGTCATTGTACCTCAACATCCTGCTTGGCCTCTGCTGCTCACAAGCTGCTCCCTATAGAAAACTGAAATAGTGGCCGTCCAAACCAAAGGACTTTTGACACTAGCACACTGATCTAAAGGAAAACTGGCGTAACCGCAACCCCCAAAAGTAACATATCTGCCAAACCCTCATAAGTAGCTAATACAGATGTGGATATAAACATAGAGACTTATTCAAAAATCAAAATTTTGTTACAAATACGAGTAGTGATGGCTGCTAAGGAACGGGGTGGTGGGGCAGGTGGGGGAGTTAATTAAAAAAAAATCACTTACCAGGTTGCAGCCATCATCTTTCCTCCGTCCTCTTCTCTTCCTCCTGACTCCAGGATGCAGGAAGCTCTTAGACTCCCCTAAGCCAATCAACACGCTGCTGTCACAAGCATGACAGCAGCGTCGTGATTGGTCTGAGCAGCCTGTTTGGCCGCTCAGGCAGTGCCTGGGAGCCTTAGAACAGTTCTCCACCCAGCTGTCCAACACAGCCCGGTGGAGAAATGCCAAGTGCGCATGATGGTTTGGCCGGCCCAAGACTGCTGGCCAAACCATTATGCACACTTAATAGTGCCCATACCACTCCTCCTCCTGTGAACCAGCCCAGCCCCGCCCTGCCCTAACCTGGCTTCGTGCAGGAAAATAAAGTGATAATAACAATGTGTTAGTATCATTTTATTTTTCTTTGTTGCACTGCTCTAAGAGCAGTGGGGCGACACTCCTCCACCTTAGCAAAGGAGCCGCCGCTGAATACGAGTGAACAAACAAATTTACCTTTCATACATTTGCCAGGAATTCAAAAATGGATTCCGGGTAGGCATAAACACATTGATATGTGCTGAAATCTCCACCACAAGTGGAGAGTTCTTTGCAACCTTAATCCTATTCGGCAGCTGGGAAATGGGCATTCCAAAGCGTGATTAGCCTTGGAAGATTGTGAACACCCAAAAACATGTATGTATATTTGTGTACGTTCAGACTTCTCTCATTCTCCACCATAGAGCACTCAGAAATGTGAGAACGGGACCCTGCGTGGAAAGTCGCATGGCCTTCCCTAAAGTAAACTAGGAGACTTGAACTATGCTTACTCTTGGGATTGTTTGTGAATAGCAGAAAGGTCAGAAAATTATGTGCAGGTGAATGTACTTTCTGACTTTATAGGTGAATACGCCCACGCCCCAAAGTGGTTATTGGTTAGTGTTTGGGGCAGGAACTAGCTGTCAGCGCAAAGCTACAAAATGCATTTTCGATCTCTGTACTTGACTGCAAGACCTGAGTATTTAGTCACATTAATAGGCAAAAAGTACGAAATCCTTGTTAAAGCTACTCATTTACAAAAACAACTGTGCTTTATAATCCCCAAGTCCCTATCACTATTACCACCACCACAGCCTACCTGGTTGCTCCCTGAACATGCTCAGCCTGTTGAATTAAAAACCTGATCTCCGTGAGATGCAGACTTTTCAGCTTTTGATTCCAAAACTAGAGGCAAAGATTAAAATATACGTTAAAATCCCTGCTCTATAAATGCTTAGAGGAGGACATGAACGGGGCAGCCTAATCTCTCCTAAAATTGTAGTTGACACGTTTCTCCTCATTTGTATAACGCACACTGAACACACTGAAAAATGCCTCACCTGCATGAACACATTTTATCTGAAGGGGATGAAGCAAGATATCTCTTGGGTATGCAGCAATATTGTCCGAATGCAGTAGTCCATCCCGGGTGTGATCAATGACTCTGTTAGACCTAGCAAAGTAAGATAGAGGGAAATCCTTGCCAGAGTAAAGAAGGGGAGACTGAGACCACAACACCACCACATGGTGGGTGACATTAGTGCTTCTCTATTTGCCTGAGCTGCCGGGCCGAATCTAATTCCAACTGAAATCGGTGCTGATGTACAGAAATGAGTTGTACAGCTGAGCACTAGCAAACACTGGCACAACTTAAGCATTTTCTATTATAGGCCATTAATATATAATTAACACATAATGTATTTTAACAGGTGCGGCAAAGGACCATTTATGTCAGCCTGATAAAAAGTATCTGACGCTTAATCACAGTGCTGCACGGCAAGCAATGAAAATATGTACGTTTTTTAAAAATAATGCGATGCACACACAATGTTTTGCCATGTACAACTAGTGCATATTGCTCTGTATGTCAAAGAGTGAAACAAAAAGAAATTCATATTAACCTTTGCATTTATTACAGAGACAAGGCATACTGCCTACATAGTTATGGATAGACATTAGTCATAGGAAAATATTTTTGTCCTGCTAATAACTTGACACTGGTTAACATACCTTTCCAAAATAAAACAAAATTGTATTCCAGTTTAGGTCGAGCTGGTAACTTTTTGCTCCAATTGGTTAGGGCAGAGGTCTTCAAACCTTTTTGCTCAGAGTCCCCCTAAGCAAAATGTTTTGAAGGGAAGCCCCCCTTCAAAACTTTAAAGCACTGATTGGGGGAGCGAGAGAGACAAGACTGAGCGCAGGTAGTGGAGGTTATGAGATAATTTCAGGAGTACATTTTTTGTAGCTCATAATACAGACTAAACATGAGACATATAAAACAGCAAATGCATCAAACAAAACCAGTAATTGACCCAAAAATACACCTCCCCATAATTGGGGTTGTGTGAGCCCCTTGCACTCCTGGGCCCCAGGGCTACTGCATCTTTGGCAATAATAATTTCTGAGGCCCTGAGCAGCAGGCTAGTACCTCTGCCTCTTTCTCCCGCTCCCCACCATGCCTGACCATTACTGTAATCTTGAAACAGGTTCGCTGTCCCTTTCAAGATAAAAAAACATGCAGTCCCCCTTTTTCTCCAAGGGTGCCCTCGGCTCTAGTGCTATTAGGGAAAATAAGCCCCCATGGCCCCTTTTTATTGTTACAGTCATAATTGTGATACAGTGTGCCCCTCCGACACCTGGACCCCAGAGCTGCTGTACAATGATAGCTCTTGCCTTACAAAGTGGGCCGTCTTTATTGCCCCTCATTAAAACAGGGCTTCTAGCTTGCCACATTCCCCTCCCTGCCATCTCTTTGAGGCCAAACTAAGGTGTCTCCTCTGCTTCAATGTTGCCCTCGCTTGAGCCATTGCTCCGAGGCCCAAAGCAACGCTGGCACAGCAAGTGTGCACTTGACCATAAGGGAAGCAAAGAAGAATAGTATAACCGCCATGATCGGGGTATAGTTGGCATTCTCATGCCGCTGGGCCCGGTGGCACTGTACCTGCAGTACCAATGAAACTTTCTGTCTGTTTGTGTTAAAAAAAAAGAATTTGGCAAGGGTGATCTGGGCTCTAATCCTAGCAAGGACATTTAGCCCTCACTTCGCTTTTTCGTATCAAGACAGCCATAATTTGGGTGCAGTGGCCCCTTACACTATCCATGGATTGCGCTTCTTTTCTCTTTCACCTGGGCCATTACTCTGAGGGCCCATGGAGCGAGAGGGTTAGGAGTATTCATTTCAATGCACCCCTGTTGGCCTCCTCCTTGCCATCCCACAGACGCACCTTTTTCAAAAACAGCTATTCCTGAATGGTTAATTCTGACCGTAAGGTGCTTCTGGATGAAAGCGAAAGGGGGGCGGGGGCACAGAAGAAGCAGGCCTTCTCATCAACCTTTAATTGATGAAGTCACTTAAAGCATTATGGTGACAAAGGTTATTTTTCAGGAGTAATGGAGACCCTTCCAAAAATGTTTGCACTAGGTACAGTCTGATTACTTACTGCTAATACATATATAAATAGAAAGCGTGTTTTATCAAAGCTCAAATAAAAAAATAAATCCGTTTTTGTAAAGCGCAACTACTCACCCTTTACGGGTCTCAAGGCGCTGGGGGCCGTCGTGGAAATTAAGTGAGCTATTGCCCAGAGTCACACGGTGCTGAGCTGCGCTGACGCCGGAGCCGGGGATCGAACCGTGAATCCTGTGCTCCGAAGTCAGCTGCCCTGGCCGCTGCACCACACCTCCATAAAGCTCAGTTTATACTGTGTGTAATACTGTTTCAAAATAATGAATTACCTATTCACAATGCTTTCTGTCACAATCTGGGACCTCATAGCACTATAAATCCACAAGTCACTGGTCCACTCTGGGCCAACTAGAATTCAATCCTGTGCCTCTCTGGTTTCACCTAAACAGAGATCTACAGTAATCGCATTAAATAACTGAGGTTTCATAATGTAAGAGTGCATTTCCAATAGATTAGTTCAATTTGCATTTGTTTTTTTATTTAAGCTATGAGCTCTTTTATAAGCAGTTACCTCAAGGCATAAAACAACGAAATACTTAAAGAATATTTTGTTCCTTTTAGCCGCCGCACTCACTGCCCCATGCAACTCAGCATCACACTTCGCATAATTTTTCAATGAATTTCAAGGGCTGCTAGCAAATGAAGACAGTTTAGAAACGTGCCAAATAAACAAGATCGCTCTTCCAAACACAAATGCTTGCAAACCCATCGAAATCTGATTGTGAGCAGCTAATCATTTTGCAAGCTCTGCAGGCCTTGCCAAGTCTGCAGAGCCCCTTGTGGAAAATGCGTTTTTCGAACAGTGTAGAAGGGTGAGGGCATGTTGTGCATACTGCGAGCACACACAATGACAGAGTACACACTGCCTTTCACCTTCACAAAGTAATGGCTAATTTTGGACACTAGTCTGCCAACTTCAAATCGACGCAAGTCTGAAAATTTCAAATCAATGTGCACATTTTTATAGATTCTTGCTTCTCCAATTTAGCAGACCTCACTTCAAGGTGCAAGGTACCATCTGGAGCAAGCCTTGCAAATATGTTCCATATTTTCAAAATAATTCTAGGATTAGGGAACCTTTTTAGGTCGAGCCTCGAGTAGCGCGCAAGCGCTGCTTTTTAGGTCGAGCCTCGAGTAGCGCGCAAGCGCTGCTTAGAGGCGAAGACTTAATGTAAGTGAGTTTTCAAAGCAGTCCAAGAAACGCTCGTGCGTCGTGGCTGGCCTTTTTGAGATGGGTACGCGCGCAAACATGTGTTTCCAATTATCGTGCCCAGACGCGGGCGCGATAAGTGGAAACACATGTCTGCCGCGCGTACTCATCCAAAGGCCAGCCACGACGAACGAGCGTTTCTTGGGACTGCTTTGCAGGCTGCCGCGCTCGCTCGCCCCCGCTCCTCCGTGCTTGTTTTTTCTAGCTTTGCACCATCTGGCATCTTGAGTGTCGCCTCCTCTTGTAAACGAAACTACAGTTAACACGAAGAGAGAAAAGGAGCAGCCTAAAATTGTCGCGATGCTTGTTTAATCCCTTGTTATATTTTCCTCTTGTGCCAGCTCTTCCACACATTACCCACCTATTCAAATTCGCGCCCCAACTTCCCACACCCCACCTGCTGACCCCGCTCATTCAACCCTCTGTAGCCCTTCTAACTCTTCACACATAGCCATGTGTTAATGGGCCGAGCCCGGCAAAACCCTCCTCCTCTCTGAATGGCGCCCAATTGCCGCCCTGCCATTTCCCAGCATTTGCGCATACCTCACCTGCATTGACAACGCCCACCCTACACACTTTAAAGTCACCCGACCGCGCCTAACCTGCGCAACCCCCCCCCCGCCCCCATCCCCTCGCACGCTGTTCCACTCCTGCCGCCCAAAGAATCGAGTAGGGGGTTTGGGGGGGGGGGGGGGGTCGCTTCTGTTGTGTTTCCGGCTTTCAGCTGCTATATGGCCTAGTCTCGGCACAGGCTGCTGCTTGTTCTTATTGACTTTACTACAGCTTTCACGGGGACACAGTACACATTCACCAGAAACCTTGATCGTTGTTATGCAAGAAGAAGCGCTAGAAGGGAGCTCTTTGCTCGATGAAATCACTTCAACTTTGCTTCGTTTTCACACATTCACGCTGTCTTAACATTCTGAAAAAATGCATTTTCACCCACAGGAAATAGTTGCCACGGGGAATCTAAACATGTGCGACACCCTCTGCAAGTTCTGGGTATATTTTTGGTCAATGCCCCGTTGCATTCTGGGAATCGTGGTTTCAATTTCACAGTTGTAAGTTCGGGTTCAAAAATGCCCTTTGTCAGCGTGCTCTTGGCTGGAAGCCAGAACCGGAAGAAGATGTCGCGTAAGACAAGGCGCCTTCCTCATGACAGCTACGCTTTAGCAGGAGTCGCAGGGACGCGTGCATCTTTGTTTTCATGGCGCAGCTCGGTCACCCGCAAGGGATGAAAGATCTACTGTGGGTTCATTCATATCTGAATTTTGCTGGCTTTGGGCGACCGCAAATAAATACAAGCTTCGCAGCTGTGTGAGCTCTCTGAATTACAGGGGAAACACTGTTCCCATGTTATATTCCTCCGCTCTGCCCAAGAACATATGTTAGTTCAGTCACAGTTCATGTGCCTCTGAAGGTCTCCTCAAGACTGGATTTCGCAGTGTTTTTGCTCCTTGTCAGCCCGTACCAGATGGCATATTTTGTTTGCGCGACTATCCACACCTACTTATCATGGTTACACCTGTCATTTGGAAACTAAACACACTTTCCTCGTACTGTTTATTTCTTGGAAAGGGCGCAGTTGTGTTTATCTTGAGAATGTCTCTCAAAATGGATCAATTCTCGCCTACTGCGGAGATAACTATAGAATAAATTAAATACTCTAGGTTGCAGACCCTGATTGAATAAAGGAAGACCGTCACTCTTGGGGCTATTCAATCAGCCTGTCATTATTTACAACCCGAAGGGCAAGGGCTTCGCACAGCTGGTGCTTTTGGACTCTGCACCCATTGTCAGCCTCCCCCCCCCCTCCTCTAGCTCCCTACATGTACCGTGGGTGCTCTTGCGGTATAGCTGGAGCCATTTAAGTGAAGCTACTCACAGATGAAGGTGGCGCTTCCGTCCAATAGACAATGTCATACCGTTTCTTAAATTACGCTCTGGGGGATGATTTGTGGACTGTGACATCCTGAGGCAGTGTTCTCTTCTTCCTGCTCTTGCTTCCGTTGGTCTTGTGGTTGGTGTTCTGACTCGGCATTGTCGACTCTTTTTGCAGTTGTAGGCATTTCCGCAGATAGGCCTTTCTTTTGGTGACCCCCATCGCGCGACCTTTCATTCTACTTAGTTGAACTTAGGGATGCCGTCTCCTTTTAAAACGTTTAGGTTTATTGTCGGCGGGTCTGCCTTTTAGCCATCCATGCTAACTTCAGGAAAAATCATAGCGTAAATACTCTTCAATAAAGTTGAAATTCATCATCTGAAATTTGTTTAATCAAAATTCCTACCTAGTCTGGAAACGTAGTAGCAGGATTCCATTAGACAAGTGATGCAGGTATATTTTCCAGCTATTGCGAAAACTGAAAATATACACACATACAACGCAAAAGAGCTAACCTTAATCTACCAAAGCCAATTCCTGTATCCTAGCCAGCCTGTGACCATATTATATACCAATAAAGGCAGTTTATGCAGTAGCCACACTTGCGAATTCATAGATTTGAGCTCTGCACACTCTTACAGAGCAGTGGTCTCACCCGCTACTTTGCCATGGTGTGCAGGCCCACCATGCCTGCACACATCAGTTTTAAGGAGGGCGCACATGTATCCAAGAGTGGGAGTGGTTATCTCTCTCAACCCTCACGTTGGGAAAAAGCCTTTGTTTCCTGCCTCAGAGCAGTGCTATTTGGCTTTGCACCGGGAAACCAGCCCTGTATTTAGAAAGGAGTCAAGTCCAAAGGCCTCACAAAGCAGCAGTGTCTGACTTTACCCCCAGCACCTCATCCTTGATGGTCGAGACCAGTCCACCTCCTGGGTAATCTATCTTCGCTGCCTCTCTTAAGTAGGGCTCAGACCGACTCATGTTCCAGATTAAGGAGATGTGCCAGGTGAAGCAGGCATTCGCTGGTTTATGTACGGAGACTGCACATTTAATTTTACAGATGGGTCTAATACCCTCCTGGGCAATGCCAGTCTGTGAGGCTTTCTAAACAAACAGCAGAAAGTGCAGAGAGCTTAGGATCCCACAATTACTGTAGTACAGCCTCACGAATCTCTCATTTTACTTCCTGTCAGAACTGTGTGTTACTATTATCTTCTCATCATAAAAGGGCATACTCCACCTCCACCCCACCCCACCCACCGCCCCCCCCCCCTCCCGAAAAACCAAGAACGTCTTGGAACCGAAAACCAGAGGTACATCCAATATGCATCAACATTGAAATATCAGGAAAGAATAGTCAATGACTGAGTTCCCCATAGGGTATAAATAATGAAAAACTCTTTCAATGTGTGACTCAAGATGCAGTTTTCTCTGTGTTTGCTATTATCAAAGGGATTGCCACTTAATCCATATAGTTCACCCAAATCCAAAATCCACTGTACATCTGATGGCAGTTTCGTTTTAAGATCCCCTGACAAACAAAGCCACCTAATCTGTAAAGAAATAATTTGTCAAATTCATGATAGGCTCATAATATGCCACCCTGTTTCCTCTTGTGCAGAGAGTGGCAGTACAATAAACTACATTTATGGGTACATATAGCCATGGGCTCTACACACTCATTGCGCTCAAGGAATTACTTACATCGAGTAATTGGACAATATCATAAAACTTCGAGATCTTCACAAATACTGCCAATTGTCCTTTTGGCCTAGCACTATTATTTGTCTTATCAATTCTCAGTACCAAATTAATCCCCACTTTTTCCAGTAGCTATGTTTCCCAGGATGTAGAAATATCATGTTATATTCATGAACACATGAAAATATGGATGCTGAATGTTCCAGTTTCAGACCAGCTATGAAAGGGCATTTGTATAGTGCACTGTTACTCCGGAGAGTGTCTTGGCGCTCTGCACTTCTATAATTACAACATCGGGGACCAAAGCAGTTTTAAGCTAAATTAAAAAGCCATGTCTTTAGTTTATTTCTGAACATGGGGATAGCTGGGATGGCCTGAAGTTCAGGAGGCAGTTTATTCCAGGCGGATGGCCCTAAAAAAGAGAAGGATCTGCCTCCGGTCCCTATGAACCACAATTTCACTGCCAGCATATAGTCAGGGACAGCTGCTGAATCACAGCAGCGCCATAACCCTTCACTCATGGAGTTCCAGTAGCTGCTAGGCAGAAACCACTTTCAGGGGGGAAAGTTAGGCCTAAGTAAAGGTTAAACCTGGCTCTAGCTAATAACCGATCTAGGCTCCTGCCTGATCAATCCAAGGCCATAGCATACTTTGTGTATAACCTACCGTCCATATGTTGGTACTCAGGCACACATGTATCTATATTAGCATTACTTTTCCTGTTTGAGGATATCAAGTTTAGTTGTAGCTGGTCATTACTTTTTCCTGCACATGGTTTCTGTGATTTCAGTGCATTTCAATCCAATGTTTTCTGGCACCATAATCGTGAAGGGATCAGGAACCAAAATATACATCCTTCAACAGGGCGGATTCCTATTGGTTAGCCAAGGCTGAGTCACTCTTCCATTTGGATCTATAATGTTTTTAGGCACCCAATCATTCAACGGAGTATTAGGAGGTTTGTATGCATTCAGTGAAAATCGGTGTGCAAATTGCAACCACTTTTTCCAAATGCATTCTTTGTACATGTATTTGTTCTTTTCATTTGTATTTCATTACCATAAAATGTGTTTTTTCTTGGCTTGGAATATATTTAGGCTTAGTCTCAGAACTGCACGCCTAGCTGGGGCACCTGAAATTCATGTCTTTATGAATAGGGTTGCGCTGTGTCCTTTCCTTTAGTTATGCTTGCAGTTGTTAGCTAAAAAAAACAAGCATTGGCATAGCCAATAGGTCTCGCCTTTGGGACCTTATAAGTGTTTAGCCATGCAACAGTTAATATTGTTGCACCAAGGATATTGTGCTGCATAATTAAATACTTATAAGGTCCCAAAAGCGAGACCTATTGGCTATGCCAATGCTTGTTCTGATTGTATGCCATATGTCTTTTGAGATTTTTTTCTGCCTGGTCTTCCCATTCAGACCTATACATTGATTTCTGATTCATATCTCTTGTCTGAAGAATTGCATGCAAGTGATAGTCCAAAAACGTTTTGATCCAGTACCAACCATGCAAGCCTCTTCATTGATGTTTTCCTAAGACAGCTTCCTTTCTCATTTATTGTTTGCAAAATCCAGTATTGGTTTTTATATATATTGATGATTACCCTCCTCTCATTTATTGTAAATTGTGGTTGCATTCCTTCATGGCTGTTTGGGACAAATCCTTATAAAGTTGTATGAAGGATATAAACCATCATTCTTTCATGAAAAAAGCTAGCTTTTTATGTAGATGGGGCTGTTTCACAGTTGTGCGTTTCACAGGCGAGGAAGGACTTTTTTTCTTCTGATAGAGAATAATGTTTGTGTGTGGGGGTGTGTGTATGTGTGTGTGGTGTAGGACACTTTTGGCTTTATCAGTGTCTTTTAGTATATCTTCAAACTGTTGAGTTACATATTATTATTGCTCTTTACTGTAAAGTCAGCCTTAGATGAATGTTGTTGCAACCAGTTTTGAATATCTTCTTGTCCTCAAGCTTTTTTTACTCCTCCGTGGTTAAGATTTTATTTTCTGCAAAACCTGTTTGTTTCGGATTTATGGATTGCATGGCTGCCCCGGAACAGGGCATCCCAGCACTAGGACCATCTAGGCGTAAAGGATCGAAATAAAGAGTGAAGTACTTTTTAGAACAGCCCAGTTTTCAGTTGTTTCGTAAAATTTACTTCAGTAGGACTCGGATATGAAGCAGTAGATTGTTCCATGGTTTGGGGCTAGGTATCTAAAGGAGCGACTTCCCTGTCTGGCTCTTTTAACTCTAGGAACCGAGACTGGCATTAAGTTGGAGAACCAAAGAGCCCTAGAGGGAATGTAAGGCTGAAACACATGCTGAAGGTATTGTGAAACCTGTGTTGGTGAAGGCACAATGTGAAAACACAGAGCCTTGAATTTAATTGCCTGTGACCGGCAGCCAATGCAAGTCTTTGACATGGGATGAAATGGAATGATATTTTGAGATCTGCATAAGCAGGTGAGCCACAGGGTTTCGGATTATTTAAAGACTTCTCAGTAGTGTCTGGGAAAGACCCAGGTACAAGATATTTCCGTTGTCCAGCCGACAGGTGATAATGGCCTGGGCCGTGGTTTTGTGGACAGACAGCGAACGGAGCCATAGGACTTTCTTAAGACACCTTGAGGAGATCGAAGCAGCAGGCTGTCAGAGTCTTAATTTTATGGTCCATGATTTGATTATTATTCAAGCTAGAAGCCCACATTTTTTCATAATGGGTTTGGGAGATGGAAAAGGGACCAAGGAGTCTGGCCGCCAAATAGGGGCCCATAAATTGGGCTGGTTCTCCACCACCATAATTTCGATCTTTTATCCATTTAGTTTCAAGCAATTAAGGACCATCCATTTTGCAACATCTTTTAGGCAGTTTCTCATTTGGAAAGGATTGTGTCCAAAATCTTGTGTAAGTGAGATGGCGAGCTGAGTATTATCAGCATAAGCAAGCAAGGTAAAGCCAAAGCATTGAATTATATCAGTTAATTGGCATAAATGAACATTAAAAAGAGTAAGTCTCAAAGAGGAGCCCTAAAGAATGCCAGAGGATACTGGAAGAGTGGTAGATGAGACCATTTTAGTAGAAACTTGGAAAGGTTTTCAAGAAAGGAACTAAGCCATGTCCGGGCATCCTTACTGACCTCGTAATCAAGTGTCCTAGTCAGTAAGGAATTGTGCGATACTGTGCCAAATGCAGTGCTCAGATCAAGCAGAGTGATCGCCATGGAGACCCTAGATCAAGGCTCCATCACCGGTCTCCAGTGAGTGCAAGGAGGGCAGGTTCCATACTGTGAAAGGGACGGACCCAGATTCGGATAGATGAAGTATCTTGTTTGTTTCTAGATAGTAGGGAAGTTGTCTGTTGATATGTTTTTCCAAAACCTTGGCAGGAAGGGGTATTTTTCAGGGGTCATTTGAGCGTGTTGTGTTTGCAGTTGGATGACCACAGCATGTTTCTATGGTTGTAGAACCGTAGCAGAAGTAAGAGAGGTTGATTAACTCAACTGAAATCAGATGGATGATTGAAGATCCTTTGGTGATGGCATGCGGAGGAGCTGAATCAAGCGGAGAGCCTGTTCATTGATCTGAGAGCTAACATTAGCTTCTAGGTCCTTCCTTTCCCATCCAAGATGTCATTGCGCATTTCTGAAATTCTTTTATCAAAGGTGGATTTAGAGATAGATATTTCATTTTGTACGCCCATGCTAACATCGAGCTTGGTCATCTCCTTCTGCCACATGTGTACACAATAGGATGGCCGTGGGATTTTCATTGTGCATTTTCAATATTTTCCTGAGATGATGAGAAATCTTTAATTACGTTGTGTTTTTCTTGCTTGGGTTTAACAAAGGATCAGGTGTGGTGCTGTTTATCCTCACATCTACTTGGATATCTGTTATACATGGACTAGTGTTTCTAGAACACTATGCCTCGCTATTGTCACTGCATTCCAAGTTCGTCACTCGAGAGGCGTTCGGTTCCAAGTCAGTTATTGTGCTGGCTTGGAGGCGTCCGCTCTCTCTTCTCACCGCTCCCAATAAATACTGTTTCCTTCTACTTACCGGCGTTGGTGTGATCCTTAATCCACAACAATTTGGCGACGACTTCGGTCAACGGACCCCACGCGCATTGCAAGGATCTCCGGCTGTTTTGGCGACCTCACGAGATGCCCAAGAAGTGAAGCGCAGGCCGTACTTTGCAGCCTGGAACACGTAGGAGCGCACGGTGAGCCCAGGAGAGAGCGGAGGGTGCAGAAATTGCCCAAGAGCTGTCTTTCCCCAAGCGGAATACAAGGCGAAGGGTCACATTCAGGCCCAGCATTGCGGTGAACGGTAATCGAGGGAGAGTCGCCTAGCAACGCGACTCTTACCGACGTCACACCACCAGCGGAGAGTGTTTGATGGACGAGGTCTCTTCAGAACGCAGGAGCGTCAGCTGATCACGCTATCACGTGAAAACCCTCTGTCCACGTCACACGCTCACAGCACGTCGGCGGCCATCTTGAAATTCACCACAGCCAGTCGTCTCCATAGCAACCAGCACCGAGGCCGGAGAAGTACCGCAACGAGTACAAAACACCACAGAAGCAGGTGTTTGAAGTAAGCAGTCTTCATGGTGACTGAGCGGTAAGCGCAGCGAAGCCATAATCATCAGAGCAACAGGGGCTTAAAAGCGCAGCGAAGCTCATAATCATCAGAGCAACAGGGGCTTAAAGGAAATTAGCCTCTTTCCACATAAGCTTCCAGGGAAGACCCTAATTTAGTTGGTAACACGTTGTCTGTCAACAAGCTAGGACAGATCATTACCACAAACGATAACCCTCTTTACGACCTCTTCGACGATATGCACGTCTGCTGCATATTACTTGAGTGACATCTGTTCTCCACACTGCCCAGTGGAACTTAAAGCGGGCATATCATCGTGGGTCTTGTTAGGTGACATTTACAATTAGCTGTTACTTGGGGAGTTTCCAGGGGTTCCCATAGTCTTACACACCAACATGGCAACATCCCAAATTACAGTAGCTTTACCACCCACATTCCTAGCGCAACCTGGTACTCCTGATATTGCTTGGGAAGATTGGTACCCTATGTTCCAAAATTATTTAGAAGCTCTAGATGGGCAGGAGTTTCCGGCCAAAAGGAAGAAAGCAATTTTGTTGAGCATCTTAGGGAAGGAAGGACAAAGGGTATTTAAATTTCTCCCTCAAGCACTCCAAGGTAATGGACAACCACTACCCGACGAATACCAAGAAGCAGTGTGCAGACTTGAAGCAAGATACACTAAGGAGGAGAACCTAGTTCTCAATAGATACAAGTTCTACACCCAACATCGAAGGATGGGGGAATCCATAGATGACTTTGTGTCAAGGTTGCGCGAAATGTCTGTAAAATTTAATTTTGGCGCCATGAATGAGGAATTAATAAGGGACCAATTGATAGTCCAATGTAGTAACAAGAAAATACAAGAACGTTTGTGGGCAGCTAAAAACCCCAATCTAAAAGTTGCTATTGATTTGGCGAAAGTCATAGAGCAGTCTGAGGGATGCATGAAGGAGCTTGAAAAAGGAATTACAGTACTGATATAAGTGAGGTTTCAGTCCACGAACGAAAGGATGAAGAGGACTATGGCGTGTCAGTTGTGAAGAATAAAGGAAAGTTCTTCAAGAAGGCGTCTACCGCGAGGGTAGGGGTGAGCCAAAGGGGTGTCAGCACTAGAATGTGCAATAGATGTGGGAGTAACTTACATAACGCAGATTCAAAGTTTTGTTTTGCTTCCAGTCAAGAGTGTCTTAAATGTGGGAAAGTGGGGCATTACGCACGAATGTGTAGAAGCAAAAATACACAGAGTTTTGCCAGTGTTCAAGTGGTGAGCGATACCATGAATAACACGGATAAAGATAAGATTTTGGTTGTTACTTCTCAAGAAGAGATATCTGACGAAGATAAAAGAACGAACAGACCCAAAGCGAGTTTTATAATCGATGGGCGGGAGGTAATATTGATGGTGGATACTGGTTCTAAATACACCATTCTTCCAAAATGCCTAGTGAGTGAAACATGGGGTCATAAAAGCCTATTACCTAAAGACATATCTCCAGGGGGTTACCAAGGAGAGACTATTGATATTCTAGGATACTAGTTGTCACGAAGAAGGCCGACGGAAAATTGAGATTCTGTGTGGACTTGCGCACCCTCAATCAGTAAGTGGTAGCAGACCTGTTTCCTCTTCCCAACATTACTGAACTCGTTACCACACTCAAAGGGGCAAAAAAAAAATCAAAACTCGACCTACGCAGCGCATACCACCAGATCAAACTCCATGAGGACTCAAAGCAGATGACGGCATTCATAACTCCGGAAGGCACTTTTCAGTTCACACGTCTACCTTTCGGGTTGAACTCAGCCGCAGCGTTTTCCAACGTCTGGTGTCAGACCTCTTTAAGGGGATTTGCAATACTATCTATTTCCAAGACGACATTTTGGTCTACGGCCAGACAGTGGAAGAGCACAATACAATTTTGAAGGTGGTACTCAACACTCTTAACAAGGCAGGTCTAACTCTGCGGAAGGACAAATGCAAATTTATGGTAGAACAAGTAGAATATTTGGGTTACACAATCAGCGCAGAGGGCATCCGCCCCAAAGAGGAATTGTGTAAAGCTATAAGATCTGCTCCTTCCCCAGTGGATAAAGACCAACTTCGTTCTTTTATGGGTCTAATAGAGTACTACTCTAAGTTTGTAAAAAACTTTTCTGATAAGACAGCATGCTTACGTACAATGCTTAAAAGAGGTGTTAGTTTTGAGTGGAAGGAGGTGCATCGTGAATGTTTTGAAAACATAAAGAGTGAAATATGCAATGCAAATGTTCTAACCCCCTTTGATGTTCACTCCAACTCCATCCTTACAGTGGATGCCAGCTCCACAGGGCTGGGGGCAATACTTTCTCAAAGTAAGGCTGGGATGGAAAGAACAGTAGCTTTCGCTTCAAGGACTTTGACTGACTCAGAGAAGAACTACTCAGTAATAGAAAGGGAGGCGTTAGCTGCCTCATGGGCAGTTGAGTACTTCAGGACCTACTTATGGGGAACGAGATTTACACTAAAGACAGATCATAAACCTCTAATAAAGGTTTTATCCCCGGGAGGGACTGGTAAAGGTTTGGCAAGGTTGGTCAAGTTGGCAGCCAAACTCCAGAGCTTTCAATACCAGGTTGAGTACATTCAGGGTTGGAGGAACATACAGGCTGATTGTCTCTCCAGGTTGTCTGTCGACTGGCGCACCACCACGGGTATGACACCTATTTTAGAGGATGATATTGCTGTCGCCTCAGTGCAAGATGTAGTTGTGGTCGGGGAAGGAACCTTTAGTGCCAAAGATTGGGAACACGAGATGCAAAAAGACTACACGTTAATGGAGGTGGTTAAGTTAGTTAAATCAGGGGCCCGGAGAGAGAGTTGTCTTCCAGTTTCAGTGCGTCCTTATGCAAAAATCTTGGATGAACTGTCCTTGTGCGGGGAGCATGTTCTAGTCAAAGGTGAAATTTTCATTCCGCCTTTCGGCATTAGGGGGAAGTTGCTTGGGTTGGCACACGAAGGTCACCTGGGACAGACACTTACGCAGCGTCGTTTGAAGAATCATTTTTGGTGGCCAGGGATAGATTCTCAAGTGGTGGAGTGGGTGGAGAAGTGTTCCTTGTGCTTAGAAGGAGAAAAGAGGTTGAAAATTGGCCAAAAATCAGGTGAGACACATATAGAGACTCCCAAACTTCCTTGGCATACTATTTGCTTGGATTTTATAGGCCCTATGGGTGAGATGTGTGAAGATGACAGATTTGCCATAGTAGTTATTGATGTGTTCTCTAAATGGCTCACCACTGAGCGCACCATAAAACTCCTAGAGAAGGTGTTTAAAGAGGAGGGGATACCATCTACGCTAATCACTGATAATGGCACTCAGCTAATCTCTAAAGAAATGCAAACATTCTTAAAGAGATGTGGCATAGCTCATCACCGCACGGCTCTCTATAACCCTCAGGGAAATGGCATATGTGAGAGAGCTAACAGAGTAGTTAAGGGGATTATTCAGATGGCTACGGTCAGTGGAAAAGTGGTGCGAGACTTAGTGGATGACATGGTATGGGCCTATCGCTCAACTTCACATGGCAGTGGGGTAAAGTCCCCGTTTGAATTGATGAGGGACAGGCCTCCAAGTGGCAAGATGATGCCTTCATGGATGAGACGTTTAGTCACTCCTCAACACCCTCAAGATATAGTGGAGGATTTGGTTGTTTCTAGGTGTGGATTGAAGGTGGGTGATCAGGTTAAGGTCAAATCTGGAAGAATAGGGAGAGGACTTTCAAAGTTTAGAGGTCCTTTCACCATAAGGAAAATTCTCAAGCATGGAGTTATCCTAAACAATGGAGAGTGTTGGAATTTTCGAAGAGTGGCTTTGTACAAGAAATGTCAGAGCCCCTTTCAGCCCGGGGGAGGTTCTGAAGGTACTGGTAATAGTGGTTACCTGTTAGCACAAGATGGTGGGACTTCGGGAGGCTTCTCGGGCTCCACCGTAGGGGGGGGGATTCCATAATTCCTTTGGGAGCCAATTCCTCCGGTGCTACTGAAGGTGACACATCAACGTCCTTACGCCTGCTCAGGCCTCGCAGACAACCAGCTTACCTAAAAGACTTTGTTTGCTATTAATTTTTTTTTTTACTTTTGTTTTTTGCTTCTTGTTTCTGTATGTATATTGCTATTATAGGAAAGGAAGAAGATGTGTTATACATGGACTAGTGTTTCTAGAACACTATGCCTCGCTATTGTCACTGCATTCCAAGTTCGTCACTTGAGAGGCGTTCGGTTCCAAGTCAGTTATTGTGCTGGCTTGGAGGCGTCCGCTCTCTCTTCTCACCGCTCCCAATAAATACTGTTTCCTTCTACTTACCGGCGTTGGTGTGATCCTTAATCCACAACAATATCCAACAGAAGTTACATTCTCTCAGTGCAGACTCAGTGTACATACTGCACAACTAAGCTGAATTCAGGAACATTCAGAAAATATTGGTGTTGCTATGAACACCACTAAATAGATGTTGTGTTTATTTTGTGATAGAGGAAAAAAGTGAATGATAACTCTAGATCCAAGTGAGGTCCTGCTCTGTATATTCAATCCAATCTGACCTTGAAGACTCTTGGTGTGTAAGGTTACAATAGTGAGGGGTTTCCAAGTTAGAGAGTTGCATACTGCTTTTTGAGGGATCTGCAGGTGGTAACCTAGATGGTGCCCAAAATGGATGCCCGCAATAAGCACTTCCAACTAAGCTGACCTCTGCTTTTGTCAAAGGAAGAAAATACTGTACTGAAAGATAATGCCATGCAATTGATTTCCAATGTCACATTATACAAATTATTTTTCAAAGACTAGAGCACAACCATTGCGAGGGTCAGTCCGGTTGGGCAATTTCCAGACCGCCTGTTCTGCAACTGCCCCGTGATGTGTACTTCACTACTGCAGTGATCTAGTTTGTTTATAGCAACACAACACTTGACCACCCCTATGAATGCTCACCATATGATCCAGGATCCTGAGTGTTGGAGCACTGGAGCTTACAGCCATATTCTACACAGTTGGTCTATGGTGGGGAGAGGTGATTAGACAGAATATCAGAAACAAAATATCGTGTCAAAATATCGAGGACAAAAATATTGGGAAGGTACGTTTCTATAGGTAAGCAAAGGTTTACTATATATAACTCTAAATATATGTACCTTGACAATGTATATATATATATATCTTCATGGTACGTAGATGTGGAGTTAAGAATAGTAAATCTATACTTGCCTATTTGCACTTACCTTCTCAATATTTTGGTCCTTGATATTTTTGACACAATATTCTGTCCACACAATATTTTTGTTTCCAATATTCTGTCAGTGATCCGTGGGGAGAGAAACTGCATGCTGTGTGTAAAGGCCAATCTTCAGGTTGAGGTTTCGTATGTCCTCAGCACTGAGTGGACACCATGTTAGGCGGCCTACAGTAGACAAGGGGGCCTTCGACGGCCATAGGATTGGAAGGTAAAACAACAATTTCTTCCAAATTGTTCAGAACAACTGCTGCACCAGACCCTCTGGAGGTTTGGACAGCCAAATATTGTCATTGCCTTACTACTTTGAGTGCATGTGGGCATTTGAAAACTGTGGGCCAGATCAGAGGAATTATAGCTTGGATTCAGGAACAAAATGTAATGGAAACTACCTGGCTGAATGTCACCATGGAAAAGTATGCCAGCTACAAGAGTTCCTCTCAGATAAAATGAGGGAAGCTTACACACTGGGCCAGTTTCCTGAGGATCTGACAGAATGTCGTCCGGTATCATGCCCAGTCTTAAGTTGCTTGGCGCACGATACCTGTGGGTTCACTTGTTGACCCCAACACAGTAAGGAACAGCTGTTGCAACAATAGTTTGATATCTCTTGGTCACAGCTGAGTCAACACAGTAGGGCCTCAGTAAGGCGGAGACCGTGCAACAGCCCACTAGGTCGAGTACAGGGCACTGAACTACTACAAGCTTGCCTCGAACATTGGCAGGATAGGTCACGGAAGAGAACTGTGATCTGTGTGGAAATATTCACTGAGAAATACATGCGAAATACAGTTCCTTAATCTTCATTAAGTTACAATTCCAGTGCTGTTTATAGCTTGCATGTTGTCTAACTCAGTCCTTTCCTAAACGTGGCCTACTCTTCATCTCTTTTGCAAACAAAAGTACTGTATTAATTGGGTGGTTAAGAAAGCATGACATTGTTCTGCTGTGTCTCAAGCACTTTACATCGCTCCATATTGACTGAAAGGTGAACAGGGCGGACCCGGAAGCATTTCCGAGAGACCATTCCGGTTTCCTGCCCCGTGCCACAGCTGGCACGCTGTAAAAGGAAAGGCTGGTGCTCACAGAAAGTCAGTCTGCAGCTAAATAAATAGACGAGCCTTTTGAATAGAATGTAACTGCCATATATGGGTGCTTTACGCAGCATATAATGTCAACTATGTTTGCTCTAGAGAAAGCCTTGGCTCACCTGTGCTAATCCCGAGGGGCCGGCAAGTGGCTTTTTAGCAGCAAAAGCATAAGTCATTGTTCGAATTAACGTGCCCTCCCAGATGGCAGAGCTGCTGTCAGTTGTGCAGGCTCCATCCACAAAGAGCTTTGGTTTAAAGGACTAACAAATAGAGCCATGCAGCCCTTCAAACTTGATATGTTGAGTGACATTCAGGCGGGGTTGCCGCTCTATTTTCAACATGGAGAAAGGAGAGGACGGAATAGATATTTTTTCCAGAATGCTTCATTATTATTTTCAGATCTGGTAAGATGTGAAATAAAGAAGGCTTTACGAATAATGTTGCTAATATATACTTTGGGTCAAGTTTTTGTAGTGTTTTGTAAAACGAACCCTTCCTTGTGTCAGTCCCTGGGGCGCTTAAACACCTACCACATCATTCTATTCCGGGATTCTGTGATGAGCTGGATACATGTTTAGAACATGCAAATTCCAAAAATGTAGTCAATGAAAACATAACTAGAGACCATGTTAGTCCTTCAGAGTTTAACCAAACCAGTCTAACTTACCTCTGAACCACTTACTGTTAGCCATAGCTGCTGAAATACTTCTTTCCAACTGGAAAATCTATGACAACCTCTCACCTCGGTTGCTCACCAAACCGCTGATCCAAACAATTGGGTGTCAGGACAACAGGGCGATGATCCATCAATCAGCAACATAGTACAAATTCTGCATGAAGCACACTCTAACATTGGGACGCATATCAGCAGCAGCAAGCGCACATATGATCAGACCACCTATGCAGAGCTTGCGCATCACACTACTCTTCCAGTTAGGACATACTACAGGTATATATAGTGTAATCAGTCTGAACAGCTTGAGAGCTACAATGCCGCACTAGCAACAATTGTGGCCTGTACAAGTGGGCATATCTGTCGGTGGTGCCTCTAATACATCTAGAGTCTAGACCATCGCTAGGAGTGTGAAGGGCTAACTGTGCTTCAGATATAGCTGCTCCTTGTTACCCAGTTGAATTACTAGGGTCTTCCAGTTCTTTCTTGGAGTAGGGCAAATTGAACCTTTGCTATGGTACTGATGAAATCTCTTGTCATGCCTACCATAGGAGCTTGAGGTGAGGTGCCACTATTGGTGCCACTATTGGTGAGGTGCCACTAGGAGGAGCCTTGGTGGGGTTGCCATGGACTGTCTGAACGAAATATTGACCGACTTTATTCCTTTGGTTTGTGGGTGTAAATCGCTAAAGATAAACCATATGGGGCAGACATGAGTACCTGGGATTACTGACAAAAATTGATTTTTGTACAATGGGTATAATAAAAATTTAACTTTTCATCTTGTAACTGTAATGTAATGAATTTGTTTTTATCATTCTTTATAGGAATTACATATATGATTTTTTAACTGATGAAAGTTGATATTTTCTTTAAAACTGAATGAACTAAAACAAAATAAAGTGACAAGTATGTATGTATAATATAGGTGGTTGAAATAATTTTTGGCGTTTTTTTTGCATAAATTAGGATATAAGTACTGAAAACTCAGTCACAAGTCTGTATTTAAAACAAAAAAACAGCTAGTCTGTTTCAGAAAAAAACGGTCCGAAAATAGCAAAATATGATGACTCCTATTTTGTAAACTGTATGTTGCATGAACGAAGATGGTACATGTAAAACTTAATGAGCATTATGTGAGCTTTTGCTCTGCATGACTAAAATGATCCATCCTCCAGGTAAGCAAATGGAAGATAAATGCAAAATAGAGTGTGTCTGAGCAGAGACCGTGCTTCATATATATGATTTATGCCAGTGGCTTTTAACTTTTTGACTTCTGTGGACCCCTACTGAATCACTACCTGGACTATGCAATTTCTACAATTGAACCTCAAAACAATATACACAAAAATGCATTCACATGTATAGGTCAAATAGATAAACACATTATTAACTATATTATTTAATTCACAAGCAACACATTAAATATTGATGGAAGGTTGGAGCTTCTCAAAATTTGGTCTTATTTCTAAAAATATGAAGTGATATGCTGAATTTTTCTCCTAATACAAAACTGTGCTTACTAGATTATTTTTGCTGTACTTGCCTTCCTCCCACAAATGTCTAATGATTCTTGCTAAATATTAAGCTTCCAATTTCAAATCCCTTCACATTTACAAAGCATTTTAACATTTTCAGTTTTCAGTTTTGATTATTTTATATTTTCTATAATTGACTAATTTGCTGATATTATTTAATTTACTATACAGACACCGGATCCCTGAGTAGGCATCAGAGACCCCCGGTGATTCGTGGTCCTGGTAAACAAAACGCTGATATGTGCAGTTTTGATTCCAAACAGTAATGTGGTTTGATGGCAAATAAGCATTGGCTTCCAATGTTACCAGTAAGTAAATAGCCCTTCAGCTGAAAGAATTACAAGTAGAAACAAGGGAGATTGAGTCTCTTTCTTCAGTTAATTGACAGCTGGTCTACCAGAGAGATAAGCTCTGTTGGCTTAGCCACAGTACCCCATTATAAACAGTGTAAATGGATTCAGGCATTTCATAACAGCATATGTTGACTAACGCTTCCTAAGCAAACATTGCTGTTTAAATAAAGGTTAACCAGCTATTGCGAGAGTGAAGTTGGATGATCTTAAAGGGCCTGTTCTCCTTTCTGTTAAACAGGCTTATAAATAGGCACACTTCTCAAATACACAATTTCTTCATTCAAACAAGCATTTTTCAATGACATACTGTAAACTAAGGCTACCTGCCTGTAAAATTTGTTTGGTGGCTCTGAAGATTCCGAATGCCTGAGGTATATCTGCTCAGCCCAGCGTCTCCATAAGGTCATCTGACAAATATACAGATCACTTGGCCTGTGTGAGACGTGTGGCAAGCTTCAGTGCCTTGATATGTGGTATGTAACAAATAGTATATGGGAGTTCAGTTAAGACTGGTCCCCAAAAATATTTAGGCTCCAAAAACGGTTGTCCATATTTATGAATCATGTTTTAGTGAGTACGTAGAGGTGGTAAATGGTAAATTTTCACGTCAGCTCTGTGTCTATGCAAATGTGAATATGAAATAAGTGACCGCTCTACAGGGGGCATGTTGTGTGTCCTTCATGGTATTTTAAAAAAATCTAGGGCCAGATGTATAAATCTTTTTTGGGTTCGCAAACGGCCCGATTCACAGAATCGGGCCGTTTGCAAACACGAAGCAGCATTTTCAAATGTACAGAGCACAAATAGTGATTTGGTATCCTGTTACCAAATCGCAATTTGGGATTGCGAATCGGCATTTGAAAGGGGCGTGTTTAGGGCGTCCCTTCTTAGTACCAATTTGCATCGGTATGTACAAATGTTTTGCGACCAAAATGTGGTTGCAAAATATTTGCATACGTCGAAGAGGGGCAGTGGGGTATAGATTGTGCACGGTTATGTGAAAGCGTGATTAGGACTATAAATTCTTCCGATAGTGCTTCAAAGGAAATTGAGAAAACGACTACCCTACGTTGTCAATCAGTGTAGACTAACATCCACACACTTATAACTAAATGCAAAGTCAATTTCCTGAGTCACAATCATATAGTGTCCAACAATGATTAATCCACACAGTAGTTTTTCTTAAGTGTTCATCTTTGATCTTTATTCTGTATCTTGTAAAGTTCAAATTGCGCTTCAGTTCTTCATCAGTACAACCGACAGCCACAGTTTGTGCCAACACATGTTTCGTCTAATGGCAATAACCAAAGACTTCATCAGGGCTAAGACAAACAGATATATAACTAAGTTATAATATGAAGCATCAACATTAAGCTATATCAAAGAAGACCTCCACCAAATAAGAGGCGAAACTACCAGACACCCAGTGCACAGCCTTTAATCTTTAAAGGCAAAGAGTGTATACACACAAAGAAAAGTGTAAGAAAATACCTCAAAAATTATAAAGAAAGACCTTTAACCAAAGGAGAAAGAATCCCATAAAAAATAAAATAGACATAAAAGAAAGATAACCAAATAAAGACTCATAGTCAAGCTACCGGTAAAAAATTCCAATGTGGACAGAGTAGACCAAAACACCCCATGCACATCTCCAATGTGCGATCAAATCATCTCACGAAACTCACCGTGGACTGCAATTTCTATACAAAAAATAGACTTGATAACCTCTGCCGCAATCAGCCTTCATCTGATTCGAAGGTCAATATATAGCCTACGGCAACACATGGATAAACATATTGTAATTTCCATCCTCATAGATGCTCAAGTCTCAATACCAAAATATTACAGCTCACATATACCCACAATTAAAAAGAAGAGCCGAACTGCACTCACCAATTGTAGTAATTTCAGCGAAATGTTAGTACAATTTCTCCAATCAACATCCGGTCTTCATAAGACCAGCTAGCATCCTGAAAGATCATATAGGTAGACATCATTATATTACATCCTACCACATCCTATCATTAAACAGATTCAGTTACCAACTACATAATTTACATGAGGGATATACGTATCTATATATCGTTCATGCACCGAAACTTCAATACAATTACTGAGTAGTCACACTACATTATAATAATAGCAACACCATCCGATATTCTAAAAACGGAGTCGAAGATGTCAGTCGGACATGATTCGAGCTCGTAAAGCCCACAAAGTATAAATGAACCAAAAGCACATATTGACCCCCCCATGTGTGGCATGTTCATATGATAAAACCGGGTCCAAATTACTCAAGCGGGCGCCAAATAAAATATTTGCATTTTACCACCAACTCGAAGTTGGTGGTAAGCCATTCGCAAAAAGGAAAGGGGTCCCCATGGGACCCCTTCCAGATTGAGAATTAAAAAAATATATTTTTGAAGAGGAGACAGTGGTCCCAGGGACCACTGCCTCCTCTTAAACAAGTATTGGCATAGCCAATAGGTCTCGCTTTTGTGACCTTATAAGTGTTTAGCCATGCAGCACATGAATATGTGAAAGGTTATATCAAGCCCAAATTGCATCCATTAAAAATAAATAAACTGCGCACAAAATAAAAAGTGTATACCAAATTGCAGGCACATGACACGTGAAGCACAGTAAACAAGTCCCATTAAGATGAAGGTACCACCCATCCCATCTGGCACAGGGTAATTGCTCATTTTAATAAGGGGGAGTGTTAGAACTGGAGTCTCTAGTTGGCAGTGGTTTGCACCCCGTCCAAGGAGGGTCCCTCACTCTAGTCAGGGTAAGGGAGTCACACAGCTAAAATAACTCCTGCTCACCCCCTTGGTAGCTTGGCACGAGCATCTCAGAGACAGCCTCTCTCTCTCTCTCTCTCTCTCCCCCCACCCCCTCTTGCAACCGGCACACTGGCTCCACCTTAGATTGTTTTCCGCTCAGCAGTCAATTAGTGTAAGCGGAGAGCGGTGTTGAAGAAAGAGTGTGCTGTGTATAGTAAAGGGAGTAAAAGGATACAGATACATTTATGATAATCGCTTGCTTTTTGGGAGAAGGGTGGACGAATGTGAATCTACAGCACTACACACATCGAATAGATGGTTACTTGGTAAGTAACATTTCCTATTTGTAGAATGTGTGGCTGAAGGTCAAGTAACAGCCTTGCAGAGGCTAGTGTGCCCCCTCATCTTGCATGTTGTGTGAGCTCTAGGGGGCACAGGGAGCGTGCACTTGACTTTACCAAGTCTGAATGTACTTAACAACCCATCTTACAATGCCTGCTTTAGAGATGGCACGATCCCTTTGGGGTTTGGCGAAGGCTAAAAAACGTTGATTGGACTTCCTAAAAGGCTTAATTATATCAATATAATACATCATAATCTTCTTACAATCCAGAGTCAAAAGTGCCCTTTCTACTACAGATACTGGTTAGGGGAAAAAGATAAGCAGCTCAAAGGTCTGGTTGATTTGAAAACGTGGGACATCTCTGGGTGGAAATTTGGGGTTTGAATGAAGAACTACCCTATCTTTGTGAACCTGGATGAATGGTTACTGTATTGTAGGAGCCTGGAGCTCACTAAAGCATCTGATATAATATGAAGTGTGTGTGTTTGTATGCGTGTCTCCCCTGCAGATAAGAGCAGTGTTTAATTTGAGTTGGTGTTTTCTTGTGCTCGGCCCCGGCACTTATGACAGTCTGTTACAAGGTGGCACTGTCTGGTTCATTCAGAGATGACCACACCAACAGGTAATTATTAATTCAATATGCATTAAAAATTAGTATTACCAGCCGTCCAAGTCATTCTTATAGCTTTGGAGGCCTGAAATAGTCAGAAATGTCACACTTGTAGGAGTGTGATGGTTAGTAGTTGTGTTGTTAATATCATTGGCAGCATGGCAGGGCCGATGTGTGGCGCGAATATGCGATGTTACATCGCATGCGGTACAACGCATGCGATTAAAACGCGGTCGTTACAACGACCGCGTTGTTACAACGCATACCATTACATCGCAAGTCGTTTCTACGCCTTGCTGTAGGGGGCGCGCTGGACTTAGGAATAGTATAATTTGCTATTCCAACTCCAGCGTGCGCAACAGTAGGGAATGTGTTGGAATAGTAAATTATACTATTCCTTAGTTTAGAGCGCCCCCTACAGCAAGTCGTAGAAACGACTTGCGTTGTAATGGTTAGCGTTGTAACAACGCGGTCGTTGTAACGACCGCGTTGTAATCGCATGCGATGTAAACGCTGCTTCCCTTTTGGTGCAAGCTGCAGTAGCCTCCTGATGAGAGCCCTGGCTCTTATTTTTTTTTTTACAAATTTAGTACTTGATAAGAGTTCTCTGATTTGATTTTCTCACTCATAACTGGATGAGCCTAACTCGTCAAAGAGAAGAATGCGGGGTGGCAACTATCCAAGTGTCAATTGCTCTGTTCAGGGCATACCTGTGGTTCATCTGGCCTTGGCTGCGACTACTGACTGGGAGAACCCCTCTTGGGGGGTGATTGAAGGGCGCCTGTGCAAAATTCACGTTATTCCACTTTACACCTAGAGAGGGGGAACCCAGAACCAGGGAAATAACCTGGGGACAGAGAGCAAGTGAGGTAGGCTCAACACCTGTCAACATAGCGCACAGAGAATCTAGCTGTTTTGGTTATTCTAGTGTGTATTTGTGAGTCAGCCTCACAAGTTTATACAGAGGCCAACAGCAGGGTACAGGTCCACTTACTAATGGTCATCTGGGTACTTCCAGGAAAAGGTTTCTTGCAGCTTGTTTTCTCCTTGTAGTCACACAGGTCAGCCAACTTACCCCTGGAGTCCACCACGTCTTCGGGTACAGGAGGGACCAGGTCCGGTCCTTCAGGGCTTCTTTTAGACCACAGACAGCAGGTCCTGTTCTCTTTTGATCTTCCACAGGTCCAGACTGGACGTGCCACATTTATGGCTGGCACTAGCTAGTGGGTGGAAATGACTCCTGGGCATGCTTTAACCAATGGGGTATAATTTTCCAGGGGTACACCTACCCCCTCGTGCAGCGGTTCCTGTTTGCTTTACTGCAGACATGCCCAAAATACCATGTCTCTGGGCATTTTCTAGAAGGCAAAAGTCTTCGGCCACACTAAGCTTGGGTGCTGAGGGCAGGGTGCGTGTGTGTGTTTGTAGTGAGTGTACTATAGTAATCCTAGTATCTTCCCACATCTAACATTAAAATCCAGTTTGAGGCAGGCACTTTGCCCATAACAAACTCAGAAACAGACGTTTGGTAGGACAAAAGCAGGGTCCTCTAGCACTCAGATGGTGGATACATATGAATTGTCTTGGCATTCTGTTCTCTCCCTTTCAGGTGTGCCCCAAGTGTTCCATGTGGCTCAATAGACCTGTCAAGAAGGATTTGATCTGTATTGTCAAAAAAGATGCCCACAGTCCCCATCCTGCATATTCTGTGGAGTTCAGAGGAGTCATCTCTGGCCATTGAGGTCAGCCCACTGTTTGCTTCTGGGAGGCATTCCATTCCTATTCAGGGCTAATAAGTGGCTGGGCTGCTGCTGGAGAACTAATGCAAATTAGCCACTAGGAACTTTACGCAGGGAAAAAGTAACTTTCTGAAAGCTACTTTTCCATACTATTTTTTAAAAATCCAACTATACCATTAAATTGTATTTGTAAGAACTATTTTAAAAAAAGTTGTTTTAAAAGTTCTTAAAAATCCAATTCAGTATTGGAGTATTTTTGAGTATTTTTTAAAAATAATAATGAAAAATAAGTTTTAGAAAGTTACCTTTTCCCTGCCTGAAGCTGCTATTTTGATTATTTTTCTAACTGCCCCAGTCCCGAAATAAAGTATTAGTATTTAATATTGCTTTTCATTGTTTCCCCATGAGCCAGCCAGCATTCCTACAGTAAAAGTAGCTGTTGGGTGGTAGTTACTGTAATTGATTACTACCACTCTGCACTGGTTCTGTCTAAAAATGAACTGCTTGGACTGCATCAGGTCAGCCTCTAAGCAAGACAAGTTTGTGACCTGTTTTCGTTTAGTATCGACTGTTGATCTTTGCACATGGTTTGTAAATCCTCGCTTAAAAGCCCGATTTGCTATATGCACTGACTGTTCTGTTATCCATCTTTTTAAAAACATTGTTTAGCTGAATCTTTTTTGCTAGTTTTTTGCAGATCTGTATTGCAACAGGTCTGTGTTCTGCGTATTTTGCACATTGCCCTAACCCTAAGCGCAAAAGTCAGCTTTGCTATGTGCTCTGTTTGTTCTCTTACTTGTTTTATAAAACAGGATTTTGCTGTACCTAGTGATGCATGCCTTCACCATATGGTCTTATCTTGATGAATTGTATTCTTTGCTGTTTGTAAAGGTTTTAATTAACCATACAATAAAATTGGCTATTGACGGGTCACTGTAAGGACACGTTAACTTTACATTTCTTCATGTCCTACTTTTAAATACCATGTAACCTGCCTTGTGTGCTACAAGGCCTACATAGGTTTGACATTAATCTTTAAAAGGAAGATTTTTACCTGACAGAGGGGTTTATTTTGATAGGTTGCAGTGCATGTTTTGCACAGTCCAGTACAATGGTAGGCCTATAGCCACATTTGTACTGCTATCATAGTGGATGGCACATTGGATGCTGAAGTCCACTAGTGGCATTTAACTTACAGACCCTAGGTACATTTTCTACCAGATGCCAGGTGACTTACAGGTAAAGTTAAATATACCAATTAGCAGTGTGCCAATTTGACCATGTTTAAAGGAGGAACGCAGGCACTTACTAGTGGTTAGCACAGGTGCAGAGTTCTGAAGCCAGTAAAACTATATAGTCCAGCAAAAGGCGAAAAATTGGGGTGACCAGGCAAAAAGGCGAATTACGTAAAAGGTCTCAGTATTAGACAGGCTACGTTTTGAGTTATTGCTACCCAGTCCGGGAATGGTCCTTCTCATAAGTAGAGCTGGATGCCATTAACTGACTATCAGTCTCTCTAGGTGAGCCAGAAAGCAGAAGATGTGTGCCCTATTCTTATCAACGACCCAAGGACTAAAGTTCCCCAGTACAATGATATTGGGATTGGGTACAAGTATCATATTTAAACAGCTTTGTGAAATCCTGCTCAAAGACTGGTTATTCCCAAGTGGGTGGTACAAACAGACCCACTTTCACATGGTACTCAGAGACAAATAGAGTTTACCTACCATACTTTAAAAAAAACAGACTTGGCCAATAGTACTTGCGCAATTGGTAGATTATTGTTTACAATTAGCGATCGCCCCACACATTCTGATGGTAGTGATTCTCTATGACACAGAAGTTGAACCCAGATTCAGTGGAGCTGCATTCTTTATCACAGTGCTCAGTTGCCCTGTACCTAACTGGCTTCGGTCGCAGGTTGCTATCGAACCAAAAACCTGCCCTGTTTCTTCTTCTCAACGTAGACATGCAGCACTCACTGTCCAACAGGATTATCCTTGCCAATTAACCTGTATCTTAGCACATTTTTGTGGGTGTTGTTTGTTCATATACAACATTTTTTACAAGCTCATGCAGTGTTCATGCCAACCCTTACTTTTACCAAAGTGTGTTTCTAGTTTTGCCCCATTCACGCCACTTAAAAGCCATTATTGTCTATGCTACCAAAACTGCTATGGCAAGAAACAGATTATTGAAGACCAATAGGCTAAGTTTTGACCAAATTCTATAAAATTTGTGTCCAGGCCTACTATCCACCCCATCACTCCTTGTATTTCTTAAGAATTGTCCCCTAATATAGGCTCAACAAAAAGGTCCGTATCATGTGGTTGAAGTCCACTGTATCTGTTATGCAGTGCAGGCAATTGACATCTGAACTGCTATGTGTCCTAATAATTTTATAAAGTAATCTGTAAAGATATTTAAGGTGAATATAGATTCCTACTTCAGGTACCCTTGTGCCTCGATTCAGTTCTCCTAGTTTGTTGTCTGCATGTAATTTCAAACCTATCAATTACACTTAGTGGCTTGATAGACATGCATTTTTCTATAAAGCAGCTATGGGTTTCCCCTGTATCTTTCTTCAAGGCTCCAGGTCTGGTGGATACTTTCGCATTGCAAAGTTACCTGTTAGCTGGGAAGGATATTTTAGACAGAATATTGGAATCAAAAATATTGTGGTACAAAACATCATGTCAAGAAAATCAAGGACAAAATTATTGTGAAGGTATGTTTCTATAGGTAAGCAGAGTTTTACTATATATAACTCCAAATATAGGTACCTTGACGATATATATATCTTCAAGGCACATAGATGTGCAGTTAAGAATAGTAAATCTATTCTTACCTATTTGCTCTTATCTTCTCAATAATTTGGTCCTCGATATTTTTAACACAATATTCTGTCCATATGATGTTGTTGTTTCCGATATTCTGTCAGTCATCTGTTCTGTAGTTAGTCCCTTTAGTTTTTTAACCTCTTGTACTTAACCAGCCTGGGGTTTTAATGCACTTTCAACTTTTCTTTCCATTGTTTCCCTCCAGCACCTTCCTCCCCCCTTCTCACTCTCCCCCTCTCCCCATTGTTGCCTGTGGGACGTTTGAAATTTTAATAATAATTATTAGTTTTTTTTTATAAGGTACTTAAATTAACACTTCTGCCACTTGAAAGCAGTGTAAAAAGAGACATTACTATTGCCCAAATTATGGTTCTCAACTTATCTCTAGAGGATAGAAGGCTGAGTTTGCCTTGCCTGAATTCAAACCTGTGACCTCTACATCAACGCATAGATCAGTAGTAAACATTCAACTTTCTCTGGCTGATTTAGAGTTTCGCGGAGAGGATACTCCGTTGCAACTGCGGCAGAGTACCCTCTCTGCCAACTGAAGGTCCGCCCACCTGATTTACAGTCAGCCGGACCTTAAGTATGTCAGCGATGGAGAATACTCTGGCTCCATTGCTGCCATACTCCTCTGACGGTTCGACAGAGTAAGGCCTGTCAGAGTTGGAACCATTCGAGCATCCGCCCTATTTAAAGTGGGGGGGGTCAAATGGCCAGTTTTTACTACCCTTAAAGCCACGAAAAACCTGGTGATAAGGAACAATAAAAACATTTAAATGACCCCCACACAATGAAAGAATGAGGAAAAACTCTTATGGTGTTGGGGTCATTAGTTTTTGTCTTTTCAAAAACAATGTCCCGCTTTGGGATTTTGTTTTTGATGAAACAAAAACAAGTTAAAAGTTTGACTGGCGCCCGTCATGTTTTCGACTTGCTACCTGTCAAACTTTTAACTCATTGACAGGAACCGCCATGACGGTTACTGTCCATGACTAGAGTTATCCATAGAGCCATCAGACAACTCTAAATTAGGAGTACAGGTACCCATTTAGGGCGAAGGAGTAAAATATTCCGTCAGCCTGACGAAGTAAATACTGTAGTCAGATCTCCAAATCAGACCATAAGTCATCCAGGCAGCTGTAGGTCCCTTTGCTCCTATACAGTCATGTTTTAGCCTTATAGACAGTTTTCTGTACACACAGTCAGTGGTTCGCCATCGTAACCTGTGGTAGGTAGTTATATTCCTTGATAGTCCTTGCAGTCCAAGTCCACCTTCCTATATTGACCTACACAACAACATCAGTGCAGTACTTGGCCCCTGTTCACCCAGAGCAAATTCCATACCATGCCCCGGATCCTAATGAATTCTGACTAGGGATAATATAGGGTGCATCTGTAGCACGTCCAGACGTCTCAGGGACATAGTCATTTTATACAAGACGCCCCTCTCCATCATGGAGAGGGGAAGATCTACCCAACACACCACATCATTCCCAAAATGCATCAACACTGGCTCAAAATTAAGTCTGATGAAATCCCCTTAAAAGTTGTGACATCGGATACTACATACTTAAGAGACTGTATCTTTATCATCAGGTGAAAAATCAAGAGATTTCCATTAAGCCTTTGTGAACTGAGAAGAATATTTCAATCCTACTGTTCTATTCTCAGATGTCTTTATTTTTATATTCCTTTATCACGAATGTAGCCATCCTCATCGAAAAATGTCTGCAATTCCCAGATAATTAACAGAGTATTTGCAGAAAGGTATTTGTTATTCACGCCTATACATGACCATTTAAACCCCATCAGATCTCATTCCCTCTGTCAACATCTGTAATACTAGAGAACAGAGGAACGCCAAGAGGGGACATCCCTACCTTGTAACTTCACTCAGCATAAATACCTTTAGCTGTCAGTTATTAATATCGGCCGTAATCTCATCTCAGAAAGCGCCAGCCAGAGTCCATCTTCCTTAATAGGTGAACACTGACCAGTGGTGTGTTTCTTTCCTCTGTCCAGTCTCACGGAGTTTGATTTCCAGTTTCTTACCTCATGTGCATTAGTGATTGTTATTATGGTATGCTCTTGGGAATTTAGAGCCCTGCATTTTTTGATATTGGCAGGTTTTGCTTCCGCTTCAAAGTTCACACTGGCTGTGACAATGAATGAGGACTTACTCTTTCTGCATTTCCCTGTATGTTGGATGCTTAATTTTGGCAGACAGGGTCAGTGCTTCACCAATATTTGCCAGACGATTATGCATCAGTAAACTGGGAGAAGCATGGCTCAGTTATCCATTATGAAAGACGTCTCTGTTAGCTGCTGATCAGTCATTGGGAGACTGCTTGGCAGTGGGAATACTTAAAAAGCTGTCAATGTTTATTGTGTCGCAGATCTCCTTAGTTTGTCATCTGTGCTCCAGTCCTGTTAGACTTTTCAGATGCTGGAGCAGGTAAATTCCTTTCCTTGCTTTTGTAACATAATACACTAAGGGGCTATGGAAGGACTAGCAGAAGCTTGATTTATTGTGTTTCTGAGGCTTTTATCAAATGAATAGGGCTTGCTTCTGGGACAAGCCTTATTTCCTGGTCCATTTGCAGCACGATAAGGACCAATAAACTGTCAGTTGCAACAAGAGTATTTTTTTCTTTTTAAACAGTAAATTTGATGCACTGGGTAAAACGGGTGTTCACAGGAAAAACACAAGATTACCTACTTCCTCGACAACTGCCACAGGACAGCATTATTTTCGCTCAGTGCTCAAACTCGGTACAATACATCACTTGTACAGGAGTGCTGGATATCTGCCTCTGGAAAGCAGTAATCTGTGTTATGTGGCAGATAGAATATTGGATTACTCATGTGTTTTATGTCTGTATTGCTAGAGAACATGAGCACCAAGAAGCGACATCCTTACTTTGTAACCAAACAGCACATAATCCTCAGAGAGAAAGAACTTCCACATACCTTATCCATTTTAAGCATAGAAGACGAACCCATCTCAGAAAGCACAGGCCAAAGCTCATTTTCTAGAGTCGGTGAACATTGGTGTATACATCTGTCTTGTGTTTCTCTCCTCTGTCCCAGCTCTCCGAGTCTGTCAGGTTGCATACCTCTTGTGCCATTGTGATTGCTATTTTGCCGTGTTCCTGGATTATAGATTCCAGCATCTTCTCGTATTGCCAGTTTTTGCTTATGCTCTCAAGTTTGCACTGGATGTGGTTTGGGCGATGTATGATGGCCTAGTAACTTCTTCTCTCCTTAATACATCTTCCAATGAATTTTAAATATCACCCCATTGGATGTGAACATCTTGCACCTTGAAGCACTCGGGTAAACACTACACCAGAATGAGAAATTCTGCTCTACATAGCCTGTTATGCTCAATGGTGGTACTACATCTTGCCTAACTTGCTCCCCTGCTAGTTTTGTGGGCTTCATCACTCTGTGAGAGGTGTGCATCTTCTCTTGTTACTGCTAGCACAACCTTTACATTCCTTAATGATACTCTCCACAAATTGATCCAATCCCAGCCACCAAAAATGTCTTTGATGGGCCATATTCACCAATCTCTTGTCAGTACCTCAAATAAAGCTGTCTGCTATCCCTGGAAAGCAATTCAATTACCAGGCACTGTTCTTCTCAAACCCTCAATATTCTTCCTCTCTGTCTCACTTCGCTTTCTTTGTGCGCAGCATCCATTGACATATTTGCTAACCTACAATAACTCCTGCACTACCGTCAATTATGACAACCCTAGTAAGCACACAAACTCTCCATTTCCTCCTCCAACCGCTCCTGTGGTTCTACATCATTAATTTGTAACCGCAAAAGCCTTCCTTACAGTGGGAAGAGTAAATGTGTCTATTATTCCTTTTTACAAACTCTAATATGAAAGCCTACATGTATTTTGTCACCAGCAGTCTATCATACTATAGAAGGCTACCAGTTTGGTGGCTTTCACTGGCTCAATGTCCCTCTCTCGATGCTATCTTTATACCGCGTTTGCTACCTCTTCACCCCTATAACTTCCCTCACCTTTTGTATTGCGGGTACACTTCTAGTGCTCATGCATATTTTATGCTGATATCCTTTCAAATAAGCAGCAATATGGGGCCATTAAATGGCAGACTAAATATTATACAGTTGCAACCTAATATAACATAAACCTAGCTCTTTCCAGAACATCAGACCCATCTTCTAACACAAACACTGAAACTGAGGATCGCCTTCTAATCTGATTTAATTTGTAACTTCTCTCTAGTGTATTTGAATGAGAATCAACCCATTTTTGTCTGAATTCCATAGTTACCTACAGTACATCTTCTACTGAAACGTCTGCATCCCTCAAATAGTCCTATGATTTTAATAGGTTTTCCCCTTTCCCTAATGGGGGGGTGGGTTTGCTTTATACTATTATGGAAGATAAACAAAAAAACAATAGTGCCCATGGTGAGAAAAATGTGTATGTACAAGTCTAAATGTGTGTCCTGTTACCTCCTGACCTGTGTTCCCCTACTCAACACTAGGAATATCTGTGCAGGTCATCTTTCCTTAGAGAATGCAAGCTAGCTTTTCTGCTTTGAGATTTCTGCTGTCCCCACACACTGCTTGCCATATGACACTGTCTAAGTATGAAAGTTAAACATTTTACTTTTTATCATGTGTTAGGAGGCTGGAACTGTTTCTATTTGCAGTAAATCCTGTTTGAATAATCTCGCTCAGCTGATAAGCTGTAAAAATCTATGGTTGTACAGACCTCATCATTCGGGAACCATATTTCTGACCATGAAGATTTGTATAAATACTGGGTATGTTTTCAGTCACAGCTGGAGTTTGGTGGCTGACTAGGATGTTTGTCACTCTGTCAACATACTACTTGGGTGCATCTAAATAAATGTGTATCTTGATGTTACCTAAGAAAAGCTTTTTTTCTACAACACTACCTTCCCCTCAAACTGATCTCTGTAAATTTCTTCAGAAATAAAAGTGAGCTTAGACCAAATGTCAATTAGTATGCTTCGACGCGTCCATCAATCTTCATTTCTCTGCATTGTTAATCTCTTGTTCTTATTCAGAGCCAGCTCTACTTTAGAACATAGACACATTATTTCAGTTTCATCAACCTCACGTTACCGTCTGCCCTAAGTTTTAATTTGCCTATGGCATCACTTCTTGTGTCGTTGCTCCCTTGAAGACTTACACAGTGCTGTCACCAAAGGACACTTTTGGGAATTTCGGAACAAATTTGTAACAACTGTGAAAACCCTATTTGCAGTCCTTTATTTTAATGCTACCCCGCACACCTTGCAAATTACAGTGGTTGTTTCAGCAGTTGACAATCTGCTCACCCTTATATTTATTACTAACATAGGCCTTCCATAGCTCTCAAACACATTTCAGAGCATGTCCTGTACATTTGTCTACCCTCGGTACTCTCTAGTTTTGAGTGGAGATATGGCCTACTGGAACTGGGAATCCTGGTTTGATTCCTGGCCTCAACTTAACAGTCTGTGATTCTACACAAATCACTTAAACTCCCTGTGCCTAAAAAATGTAACACTTGGTTCCCTTGACTGTAGAATAACAGAAATCTTCTTACTACTGCACCTAAGAATGAGCTGATCCTGGGCTGTCAAAGTTTTCAGTTTTCTTCATTCTTCAACAGCCGCAGCCGCTGCAAGTAAGGGTGGTGGGGCTAGGTATGGGGGTATTTCAAGAGACGACCACAAGGAAAAATGTATTACTTATTTAATTTTCCCTCGTGGTCGTCTCTTGAAATCCCCCCTCACCTGGCTCCACCGCTCTTTCCTGCAGCGGCCACGGCTGCTCTTCAATCACTTATGGTCTGCTCTGCAAGGTTTGAGAACTGAGGAGTTTAGAATTCTTTAATTAGTCTGACACCAAAACTTTCACAATGATGATAACAAACTTCCAAAACAGTCTTTGCATTCAAAGGCACTTAATTTGGCCACCAAATGGCAGAGAAAGAGGAAGGACCAAAGAAGCATAGCCATTATATGTGTTGACAGTGCTGACTGGTAGTTCAGATCACAGCACTCAACTGCACACTGACCATAGTGGATTCTGCCAAATTGCTCAGTATAACCTTGGACAGCAACCTGAATATGCGTGAACACATCAACTCGATGGCCAAAACTGCCAGGTTCCATCTGAGTTACTTGAGAAAACTAAAACCCTTCCTTGATACTGCGGACCTAAAAACCGCAGTTCAGGCGTTAGTTATCTCCAGAATTGAATACGGCTGCTCTACCCTATCTGGCCAAACAAAGACTTCCACGGCCCCTCTAAAAGCTTGCCTCAACGCAGCAGCTAGACTCTTATCTGGCTCAAAAAAATTGGACCACATTTCACCACATCTGAAGGCCTTGAACTGGCTTCCTCTTGAAGCCAGAATCCAGCTCAAGCTGGCCTGTATCACACACAAAGCCTTGTACACGAACTCCCCGGCATATCTTGCCCAGAAAATCGTGGTATCTGGGAGATTCAGAAACTCCCGGTCTGCCAGAGACCGTGTGCTCCAGCCACCCCGCTTCCGCTAGGAAAAAACATATAACCGAGCGTTCTCTGGGGCTGCACCAAGAATCTGGAACTTGCTACCATCCTCCATCAGAAGAATACCTTCTCTGTCAATCTTCAAAAAGGAAGCTAAAACCTTCCTAATGAGCAAATTCCTCCAATAACTCTCCTTTGTCGCGCATACCCTCTTTTGTCATTGCTTTTGTTTCTGTGCATAATCTCCTGTACTGCTTGGCCCTTGCCGTGTACCAATTCTCACTCCTTCTAATGTTCTGCTGGTTCTCTCTGCCTTTTGTTATCATATGTCCCCTCTTATACAATTGCTGGTTTTCTCTTTTTATCGCTGACATGTCGCTCTTCTGATTATGGTACTGTACTGATTATTGTATATAACTCTGCCTTTTGTCCTAATGTAGTCAATTCCCTAATCCCCATCCTTGTGTTTTGCCTGTGCCTAACCTGTACATAACATATTATCCCTGTAAAGCGTTCTGATACCCTAACGGGTCACGTTCGAGCTCTATAAAACCTCAAATAAAATAGATCAAATTGATGTTTTTTCTGTTTTTGATCATCTTGTTTGGCCTAGGTGCATATATGAACTGTAGGTGTTTGAAGTTATACTGGTTGCTGAGCATTACAAGAAATAAAATCCTAATCCTAACCTCTGTTTCATCACTTGTCAAACCATGCAGAGTAGACCACAAGGAGTTAAAGAGTGAAGAAAACTGAAGAATTTGATAGAGAATTCTATGCATGAAAGGGCTTGCTCAAACCTCCGCAAAATAAATTGTATGCCTCAATTAGAAGCAAAGAATATTCATTGTTTGTGAATCTGTTGTGGGTCGAATATACGAGTATCAAGTTATTTACTATGATATCCGTATTTTGTGTACATACATTGATCCCATACTACCCAAGAAGTTCAAAATAGTCTTGCGAAGGAAATGCTTCAACTTCTCATCAAAAAGCAATTCTAAATGGTTTTGAAAGAGGAGCAAAGTCAAAAAAAAATTTAATAGGGTTTTAATACCCCACAATCTGAATGTACCCACACGAAGATGGACAGTAGAGCTGTATAAGATTTGGTGCAGGATCCCCAGCATTCTTCAATCTACCTTGTGCCTATCAAATTTTTAAACTGCTAAATTGATGCTTAAAGGATTTATATAATACAATAGACATTGTTTTAAAGAAACAATTTTCCTACCTCAGTGACTTTATCTGAGCTTCAAATTTTTGGCAATTTTTTTTTTTAAAGTCTGTTTATTTGGTATTTAGCATATACTTCAACATTAGTACATGAGCAGTAAAATAGTCACATATGTCATACATACATCAGCCTTCCTCTATAAACAGTTCTGATATGGTGTCTTAGCATGTTGCATGCTTGGTTACATATACAGACGTACTCATCAAGTTACACTAAGTAAACAACATCTTTGTCTCCCTATCACATCTCTCCTTCAATTCCTGAGTATATTCTGGGGTTTTAACCTGTGGTGCCCTTTTCCTGGACAAGTCCCTAATTTTAAAGCAGATGGTACCTCTCGACTTCCACAGCTTAGTGCCGTGATCCGAACATAATAATTTCCATTCAATGTGACGTTAGGTCATTCATGGCTTCTAATGGATGGGATAGCAAATACTTTTTCAACGGGTCCCATATGTATTTTGGACTAGATGTAGGTGGAAGCAGTTCCGCATATGCCAGTGTTTGTTCCTGCCAGAATATCATGTCTCGAAGCCGTTCCTTGAACTTGGGGGCCCTTCCCCGTCCCCATCTGCAGGCTACTCCATGCTTAGCTAGTAGGAGCCCAAGTGCGACGTGCCTCCTGTACCCCACATCTATCTGTTCAGTGTATCCCAGTAGGGCTAATACCTTTTTGGCAATTCTCACTGAGATTTAAGATGCATTTAAAAATAAGCTTTTGTAAGACATTGCACCCATCACCACTGCAGCTGAGTACTTCCAAAGAGCTTTTAAACCTCATAAGGACATACAAATTGAATAGTAAACAATGGTGATGTTACTGAGCTAGGGAATGTAATAACTAAAGAATGTTTTTTTGAGTTTTAAAGAAAGCTGAATTATAGATACAGTTTGTATGTGAAACTCTTTTTAGGATCTGCGTTAAAGATTTAATGTCTTGATAGTCTTATCTGATGTCCTCATGGTTTATTCTCAACTTTGATAATATGATCTTCTACAACGTGTTGTTATCTGTTTTCAACATGCATTTACCATAAAAGATAACTGTGCTAACTGCAGTATTTTCTCTTTGCAGGAGTGACACATGCAGCTATATGGGCGGCTTGTATTTCATATCTCAGTGCTGCTGTGCCTCCTGCCCTGAGAACCACAGCTCAGGGGATCCTGCAGGGACTTCACTTAGGATTGGGCCGTGGCTGTGGTGCCATGATAGGTGGCGTTATGGTCAATTACTTTGGTAAGTGCTGCTGAATTCTTATTTTGCTGTCTTTAATGGTTTGGAGAAATATAAAAACATTTTTGCGATAACAATTTTTTTATAAATCTTTATTGAGTGACAGTAATAAAATTACTTGTTTACATTTTACAACATCACCTTGACTTTGCAGCGTGACTTCAACAAGTGTCAGACCAAATACGAACCACCAAAAAAGGATAACTGCTGCCACGATCAGATGTCCATAATCTAATCAAAAATATAATTAACTGAACCTAACATCCTCCAGACTCTTGCTCAACAATTGTTACATATGCCAAATATCTATGTAGAACATAAATAGTGAGATTGGGAACATAAAAGTGAACTTCCACTTAGACTCAGCATTGTTAACTTCCACTTTAGGTGTATAGTTCCCCACCAAAGGTCTCGTCCCCAACTTTCAAAGACCTAATAAGTGTATACAGATCGAATAGGAAGGAAAATTCCCATGCGCTCTCAACCTTCGTGAGATAAACATTTTTAATAATGAAGCTTAGAACATGGCAAATACTTTGTGGATGCCTTCACATCCCCTACAGTTCATATTCTTAGGTCAAGCCTTCATATTGTCCTACATTTTCTGTTAAAAATAGACTACTGGACAGTTGCTTCTCTGAGCTATATGCCATGTCCCTTGCGGCTTCATTGAATGTTTAAAGTTATCCAGCATTTTCACATCAATCTTTCTTGTACAGTCCTAAACACACTATTTACTTTCAAATGTGGTGATTAGACTAGCATAGACCTCCCAAAGTAGATAATTGGGGAGTGTAATGAGGGAGTGTGGTATCTTAGATGAACAAGGAGTATTAGTAAGGAAGTTACTGTAAAATGTGGTCCAGTAAGCTCATTGTTTATGTGAGAACTTACATTTCATGCTGCATGTATCTTAATTGGTTGAATCAGAGCGTGTACTGACACACAGTTAGCTACACTGAGATGGAGACTGGAGACTGGTGCTAGAAAGAAAGGCAACAGTAATTCAACAAAAAGCATTGGGGACAGATCTGTTTTCAGAATATTTTGTGGTTTATTTATCTCTCAAGGAATAGACCGGTTAGTCCAGAGGTGCACAGTGCCATACAAAAGTATTATGTGATGCTAGGCTTGACTTTCTCCCTTTGCACTTAGAAACTTATAACTCCTGAGCCTGTGGCAGAGGCAGGTTCTAGTGCCAGAGGGAGTGGAAGTTTCCTTTGATGGTACCAGTCTAGACCTTTATGCGGCATGGAGGACCAAACTATGCAGCAAGGTTACCTAAATTATGCTGCATTATTATTTTCATCAATTGTAACTAGAAGCATTTTTTGGGACGTATGCGAATTATGTGGAAAATTATGTTCAAATTCAATAAATCCATTATTATGTGGGAAACGCTGCTACTGCAATTTCATATAAATCCACTTGCCCTCACCACTGTTTGTTTTATCAAGAATTTATTCACAAAAGGTAAACGAAGCCTATGCATTCAACTTTCAGTCAGTGCTCATTGTTAATTGCACTTTGAAGAAAGTCTTATATCGGGAGAAAGTAATAAATGCTATGCATAAAATCTACGCCACCTCTGTTTCTGTTCCAGTGGTCAGTCCATGCATGTATATTTTGGTATTTCTAAAGCGCAAAGCTAACTGACTAGCAGCAGAACACTGTCGGGGGGGGTGAGGGCAGGAGTCTCACTGAGGGTACATGAGGTCAGGGTACAAAGGGAGGAGATAGAGGTGTGGGAAGGGCTGAGAAGTCAACCTATCTAAAAAAAGTGTTCCTTGAAGAGATTAGGTTTCAGTTCCTTCCTGAATTGTGGGAGGGTTGATGCTCTTTTGATGTCAGATTGGCTGCTATTCCAGATCCGAGTGACATTGGCTGAGAAGGCTTGTTTTCTCCTTTCTGTTGTGTTTAATCTCTAATCTGGCGATGAACTTGAGATCTTGTTAGTCTGTTAGCCAAGTAAACAGAGGTCTTGATATAGAAAGTCTTGTAAAAGATGTAGCTGATCTTAAAGATGATTCAAGCTTGCAGCAGGCGGCAGTCTAGATCCTTTAATGCATCAGCGATGTGGTCGGATTTCTTCAGCCTCTTGATGAGCCACATGGAGGATGCCTTTCTGGTGACCCAATGGTGGTCTCTGTGATGCAGCAGAGCAGGATGTTGCCTTCATCTGAGTGGCAGTGGACTAGAGTGTGAACTGTCATTTTGATGTCTTCTCATTGGAGAGGAGGGTTTACTTTTTTCAAGAAAGAGAGCTGGAACCAGCCTGTTTTGGTCTTCTTGGCAATGTGTTCTTTGAGTGAGCGGTTTGAGTTTAGGGTAAATCCAAAGGATTTGGCCTGCTTTGTCAGTGGGGATGTGATGCTAGTTAGGTTCAACTCGGAGAGCTGTGACTGAATCAGAGAAGGTTTGTCATTGTTGCCAATGACAAACAATGGGGGTTTAGCATCAGGTTGTGTGGTGACATCCAGAATTGTATACTTTCGAGGCAGGCTTTGAGTCTCTTTATGTCATTGGTTGAGGAGATTTTGAGATAGTGTTAGGTACTGTTTCAGCAAATAAAATGCTATTACGTTTTATGCAGCTGACTGCTGCCATAATATGAGAGGGTAATTAAAATGCATAGTACTGCTCAAATATTCAATGACATGGCCCCCTTTATTGGGTAGCTACACAAGTATTCAGATTTCTGCTCAGTATGGAAAATGATCAAGAGTAATCACTGAAGATCAACTAGGCCAATGCAGTACATTGTGCTTGGGAGGCTTCTTTTTTTTTTTCTTTTTTTTTTTTTTTAAGTTTAGAAAGCTTTATTGAATAAAAAGAGAAAACATGGTACAAAAATACAACACTAAGAATAAATACAAATCCATCTAGTGACATATAGACTAATGAAAGAGAGAAAAATCTAATGTAGCATAAATGACTAATTGACAACCAATATAAAGGAAAACAGTCGCAGAGTACCATACTTAAGATAGCATTTTTGATTTTACTTTTTTTGGGTAAGAAAGACAGAAAAGGGGGGAAAGGTAAAGAAGAAAGAAAGAAAAAGGAAAAGAGAGAGAAAATAAAAGAGAGAAGAAGGAAGAAAAGAATAGAAGAGGAGTATCATCAGTTATATACTGTAAAACTTAGTAAAGCTTCCCATTGACTCGTAATATATAGAATACGGAAAAGCGATAATGAATAAAGAATCATAGAGTATGCAAAACATACATTTAGGAATAAGCAGAGCAATTCATGGTGGTTGAAAAACAAAGGTACTAGCATTGGCCTGTATTGCTGAAGAAGAAACATAATTAGTAAGAGGGGACCAAAAAGCCTCCTTGCGGATAAGCTGCTGAGATGTGGTTACAAAGGCTCTATCTAGCCTATGGTGTTGACATAGTAAATTCCACCAAGCTGAGAAGGAGACTTTGGAAGCATCCTTCCAATTCGAGGTTATGACCTGAAAGGCAATGGCAATGGCTACATCTATAAAAGAGGCAAGCTTCCGGACACCCATCCAGCGTGTAGAAGAACTACCCAGAAAAATTGAAGTGATATCGAAGGGAAAATGAATAGAGCAAATTGAGGCAATGGACTTACAAACCCTTGTCCAAAAAATCGAAATGCTAGGGCAAAGGAAAAAGGAATGTAAATAAGTACCGGGAGTGTTTTGACACGACCAACAGTTAGGAGATAGAGCATGATTGAATTTGGATATAGCTGAAGGGGTTAAAAAAAGTCTCTGATAAAAGTAAAAAAGTGTTTGGGTAGTACTAGCATTGCATGAAGTGTGATGAATCCGGAGTCCCATGTATGTGTAGGAAACGAGTGTTGCAAATCTGTCTCCCATAAAAGTTCAATCTTACTTTTGGGGCGAGGGGATAGGGGGAAAAAAAGAAATTTATAGATGTGAGAAGCCCTAATATCAGGTGAGGAAGATAAATGTTGAGTAGAAGAATCAGAAGGAGAAATATCCGATAGAAGGGAGAGCTGCTGGGTTACCGTCAATCTCAGAGACTCAAATTTTGAAGGAGACGTAACCGGTAAGTTGTATTTAGACTGAAGTTCCTGGAAAGATAAAAGCTGCTCATTATGCAATAAGTGTCTAACCTGTAGCACGCCTTTGGTAATCCAGTCTTTCCAAAAAATAGTACGGTTGGAGAGTTTAATAGATTTGTTGTGCCAAATAGAAGAGTCTAAAAATAACTGAAGCGGAGAGCGTGATTTGCTACGGATCGGATAAAGGATAGATATAAGGTATGAAATAGTAGGAGATTTAAAGGAGCGTGGAGGATGAACAAAATTATCTAGCGAAGAGAAAGGGAAAGGATAAATAATTGATTCCTCTAATTTATGCCATAGAGACACGGGAGGATTGCCATTTGAAGAAAAATAGGGCAAAGCTTGACGAAGTAAAAAAGCGGAATGATATTGGCGAAAATTAGGAAAATTAACTCCACCTCTGACTTTAGGACCAGAAGGAGCAGAAACAGAGATACGAGCTTTCCGATTGTTCCAAAGGAATTTACTCAGTATACTGTTAAGTTTTTTGAAAAATTTACAAGGGAGTCGTATCGGTAGCATGGAAAGATAAAAATTAATTACCGGCAACATCATCATCTTGGAAGTATCCAACCTGCCCCACCAGGACAAGAATAAAGGGGACCATTTCTCTGTCATAGCGGAAATTTTAGATAAGGCTTCATCTAAGTTCAATTGAACAGTAGTGGCTATGGATGCTGAGTATTTAATCCCCAGATAGGTAATACAATTAGTGTTCCACTTAAAATCCATCCCCTCAAACATACTTCTATGACAATACTTATTAAGCGGAAGGATCTCAGATTTAGAGAAATTTTACTTATATCCAGAAATGGAAGCATATGAAGACAGAAGATCCGCAAAAGCGGGCAGAGAAGTAGAAGGGTTAGATATGAATAAAAGAATATCATCTGCGTAAGCGGTAAACTTTATGTCAATAGATTTATGAGTAAAGCCGCGAAAAGTAGAAGAATTTCTGAGAGAGTGAAGGAAAGGTTCAAGAGACAGAATAAAAAGCAAAGGAGACAAGGGGCAACCTTGGCGAGTACCTCGTTGGGGAGTAAAATAAGGAGATTGAGAGCCGTTAACAAAAACCGAAGTAGTGGGAGAAGAATACAACAAACTAATAAGAGACAGAATAGCAGGACCGAATCCATGCCATTTAAGGGCACGCATCATAAAAAGCCAATGAACGCGGTCAAAAGCTTTCTCCGCATCTAGAGTGATGGCAGCAAAAGGGGTAGAGCTCTTGGAAGCAAGATGTATAATATTTTTAAAAGTTCTTGAGTTGTCCGCAATGGTTCTGCCTTTAACAAAACCTGTTTGTTCATATCCAATTAAATCAGGAATGACCTTATTAATACGAAGAGCTAGGACCTTAGCGAAAATCTTACAATCTAGATTAATCAAAGAAATAGGACGATAATTAGCACAAGAAGAAGGGTCCTTGTCTTTTTGGGAATTAAACATATCATTGCCTCCAAGAAAGAACCACGAGCTTCCTTACAAGACAAGAAGTATTGGAATAGTGATAAAAGGTGAGGGAGTAAAAACTGAGAAAAACAAGAATAAAATTCAGCGGTAAAGCCGTCTGGACCAGGAGATTTATCCTTTGGTAACAAGAATAGAGCAGACTTTAGTTCAGAAGGAGAAAGGTCTTCTTCTAAAATTGAGCAATCGGGAAGTTCATCGGATCGAGGAGGAAGATTGTAGAAGAAAGATTCCAAGTCCACCTCAGAGGGGGAGGATTCTGGAGTGTACAAAGTCTTATAAAAGTCTGTAAAACAATTTAAAATTTCGTCATCTTTAAAATGATCCACTCCGTTGGAGTCAGTAATTTTGACAACCTTGGAACGTTGGGACTTAACCTTTAAATAATTAGCTAGTAGCTTACCAGCTTTGTTACGGCCTCCATAGAATTTAGAATTAATTTTGAGTAAGGTACCAGAAGCTTCCTCAGTTGATTTTTTATTGAAAGATAGCTTAGCTTGAACTAACTTCTTTAGATTATCCTCACTGTTGGATGTAAAATACGTTTAACGTAAAATACGTTCATACGTTTAATAGAAGCTAATAATGAAGATGAATCCTTAGAAAGTTGCTTCTTTTTCACCGCCACATAATCAATAATAAACCCTCTGGCCGTAGCCTTAAAAGCATCCCATATGGTAGAAAAAGGGATATCTGGGGAGGCATTCCTGAGAAAGAAATCAGGCAGGAACTCTTTAAAACGCTCTATAAATTTATTATCTTTAAGTAAATAATTATTAAAGCGCCATCTGCGTGACCGAGAGGAGTCGGAGGGGAGATCTAGATTAATCAGAACTGGAGCGTGATCGGAGATGAGGATGGACCCGATATCAGCATGAGTCAAATTAGGGAGGAGAGGAGGACTCAAAAAAATGTAATCTATTCTGGAGGAGGAATTGTGAGTGGGGGAATAAAAAGTGTACTCTAATGTATCCGGGTGGGAAATTCTCCATGCATCTACCAGACCCCTCGAGTGAATTGTAGTAAAAAAGGATTTTTGCATTTTGTTGGGAATGTATCTAGCCTTGGATTTCTTATCTGTGAAGGGGTCGATAACCTGATTGCAATCCCCACCCACCAATAAATTGGCATCAGGACAGGAGTGAAGAGTGTGAGACATATCCTTCCAAAATTGTACATCCACACCAGTAGGGCCGTAGATGTTTAGCAAAGAGATAGGGGAACCATTTATAAGGAGATGTAATAAAAGCCATCGACCCTCTGCGTCCTTTTCCTCCCTCTCCACAACAAGGGAAAGTGATTTGTGTAACAAAGTAATCACTCCATTTTTCCTATCTTTGGACGAGGAACAGAAGACATGACCAACCCATTGCTTTTTAAGGGAATTAATCTCTTTTTCATTGAGGTGAATCTCCTGAAGCATAGCTATTCTACAATGCAGTCTAGACAAGTGAGTGAGAACCCTCTGCCTCTTGACAGGATTGCGTAATCCTTTAACGTTCCATGAGATAACTCGAACATTTTCAGTCATAATAATCAGAAAAAAGCATAATCATACAACAAACTAGGCATTGAGTAACCTTACGCAATAACTGTAAACGATGAGGAAGCTGAAAATAAAAATACTTGTAAGATAGACATGGAAAGACAAGGGACAAAAAATACCAAGGAAAACAATGAAGAATAACCAGGAAAGAAAATAGAATAATGGTAGTAAAAGAAGCAAAAAAGGATGCCACCAGTGACACACATTGCGCTGTACAGTAAGAAAGATCTGGAGTCGGGGGACAGTAAGGAAATACTGAACAGGAAACCAAGAAAAGAAAAAAGAAAAAAGGAGAGAAGAAAGAGAGAAAAGAGATAAACATTTGAAAGTTGACGAAAAGTCGGAGGACTTTAGTCAAGAATAACAGGGTATGAGTAAAAAGTAGAGAAATAAGCACGAGGAAGCAGGAGGCTGCGAAGGAAGGAAGACGGGCAAGCCAGCCAAGGCAACGAGAACGACCAGTGAAAAGAAAGAAAAGGAGAGCAAAAACCTCAATATAACAGAGAGCCTATATGAGATTATAGACGTCTTGGACAACCAGAAAGAAAAAGCAAATCTAGGCAGAAAAACATGAGACAAACAAACCATGAAATCAAAAAAGGAGAGAACAAGCACTAAACACTTACCAACATAGGGGCAACCGTGGACAACTGGGAATGAGATAGGATTGTAGGGAGAAAGGAAACATCTGGGATACGGGTTTGTACAAGAGGAAAATACGTCTGTAAAAAAAAAAAAAAAGAGGAAGAAGTGCAGTGGTGAGAGATGATCAATCTATATGACATCGTCCCACATTAAGCTAAAGAACAACAACAACGACCCAAGAACAGACAAAAAATTAACAAGCAGTGTACACTAAGTTATGGAAAACCAACAACATTTTACAAGAGAACAGAGCCAGAAGAATTACTAGAGACGTTCAAGCCACTCCAAAGTCCATCTCGTCCCCTTTATGACAAGAAATAAATTGACGTAGGTCTTCAGGACGATCAAAGGAGTAGGACCTTTCCTTGTAGGTAACTTTGAAGAAACAAGGGTGAACCAAACCATATCTAGCGTTCATTGAACGAAGAGCCGGTCGAAGAGACAAAAATTCCTTGCGTCGAGCCGCAGTATCACGGGCAACATCCTGAGAGAAGAAAACCTTGTGACCAGACCATAATATCTGCTTTCTTTGTTTTGCCGCAGAAAGAACCAATAACAGGTCAGTATATTCCAAAAACAGTACAATGATCCCTCTCGGACGGATGGGGAGCGACGAAGCAGATGGACCTCCAGATTTGGGACCAATGCGATGAGCACGTTGCAGATTGAGAGTAGAACCTTCTTTAAGCCCGACCATTTTAGGGATGTGAATTTTTAAGAAGGCCAAGATGTCTGACCCTTCCTCGCCCTCAGGAATGCCAAAAATGCGTAGGTTATTGCGACGATTGCGATTTTCTAAGTCTTCTGTTTGTGACTTAAGAAGAGCAATCTCTTTAGACATTGCAGCAACCTGGGGTAACACATCTTGAACATCACTAACCTTCTGTTCGACCACTGACATTCTGGAGTCTAGGTTTGACCATTTTTCATCCAGTTTTTGAAGAGTGGCGTTGGTGTCAATAACAAAAGGCTTAATCAACTTTATCTCCTCCATAAGGTCTTCCAGCGTGATAGGTAGCGGAGATTTGGTAGGAGAGTTAGGCTCTTTCTTGTGGCGCTTAGGAGGAGCGGTAGAGTTAGAGTCTTTACGAAGAGACGACATATTAGTAGTGCTTTTCTGCCCAAATGGTGAAGCAGGATCCATGCGAGTGACAAATGTTATAGTCTATACTAAGCAACAGTTAATCAGGACGAGCAGGGTGTACCTCACACACCATAAGGTTAGGTTAGAAGTCAGTACCTGGGCTGAATTGCAGCTGATAATAATGAAAAGAAAAAAAAAAGAAAAAAAACATGCAGCGCACAATGATGCAGAAAAGTATTAAGTCTGCAAAATTGAGGAATTAATCACCCATACGACATCCAAAGACCTGATAGGCACAACTGCAGAGGTTTGGTTACCAAGGGCAGAAAAGGCTCCTCACTGCAAAACACCTATTAATGCTGAAAGTTCTCTCAACGCATATTAGCGTTTAAAATAATCTCCTCAGCACAGAAAAGCATTTATATTGTGCAAATCCCCATAAGTCTGCAGCTTGTTCTCAATAAATCCGAGGGGGTGTTGAAAAACATGTAAAGCCCGCGCCGCACCTATAGCGACGCGGGCGAGCCCAGAAATTGCTGGAGTAGCGCTCCGCCGATGCAAGATGGTGGGCGCCGCCGATGTATTTCTGAGGAGAGCGGAGCGCGGCGGGAAACGGGCACTTAGTAGCTTGGAATTAAAAAATAAAAACAGCTACCTGTCCCTCCGCGCTCCAGTTGCCAGCTGTCCCCATTCCTCCGGGACCGAAAGGAAGGCTCCGGTGTAGGGAAGGCTCTGCCCGAAGCGCGGAGCCTCAGACGAACGCGGCCATCTTGATGGCGGCCCAAGCCACGCCCCCCTTGGGAGGCTTCTTGCACCAAGCGCCTCTTCACGGTACCAAGGTACAGAATTATTTCCAGCGCAATAGAATTATCCATGTGCAGTCAGTGTAATGCTGCCTTTGTCCTCATTATCCCATTGACATGTTCAGTGCACTAGTATGTAAAGTACCATAACATACCAGTTTTCACAATTCTTAAGTAGATAAAGCCCATAACATCACCTACATTCCATTGCCCCTTTTTCTATGTTTCCCCTTTCTTTCTACTTCACATCTTTCTCTTTCTTGTCTTTTGTGTTGTATCTCATATATCCGCCTCACGAATCAGTAATTCTTGATTTTCTCTCTGTGACACTTTTCTGTCGGCTGCTATATCTGACTATGTCAACTCTGTCTATCACTTATTTTTCTCTTCCTAATCTACCTTTCTTTCTCATGTCTTTCTACATACTTCCGCAAACCTTTTCTACCTCACTCCTCTCAATTTATTTCCTCTTGCTCTCTCTCTATCACAATGTACCTACCCCATCCCTATCTCTACTCTATCAGCTTCATTTCTTTCCATAACTCATCTCTTTGTACTTTTTACTCCCTCCTTCTACCTTTCTATCTGCCTTAAAGCTCTCTTTACCTGACATGTTTTTCTGTACCTCAGTTCTCATATTATCCTTCTCTTTAGATCAGTACTCTCTAGTTTTTGTATCTGATAGAGACATCTAGCCGCAGATTCCTTAACTTGTGAATTCACCCCAGGCATCAGACTGGACCCGGAATTTATTTCTCAGCAGTACCACTACGCAACGAAAGGCGGCGCCGCAAGGCTCCGTACAGCGTTGGCTCTGGATATGACGTTAGTGGAGCCTTATAAGTCCCCTCCGGTGCGCTGACGTCAGTTTCTTCTTTTTCCATGCTGCACGCGGATCCGGTAGTGCTATCTCTGGCCGTTTTTCGGCCTGCTCTGACGAACTTTCTGAAACAGTGTGCTAAATTCCTATGCCCTGCGGGTTTAAGTCTTGTGGGTCGTGTGCTCGCCAGATGTTGGGTACGGACCCACATTATATCTGTATGTGGTGATTGGGCGAGTGTGATGCCTGCCAGCAGTTGGAGCCAAAAGCACTGTGGGAGCGGCGCATGAAATGTTTAACTGCGCAGTTGTCGCGGACCTCCATCTGCTCGCGGCGGCGGTCATCCTTCCAGTCCAGGGGTCGTTCCCGTGAGCACCGCTCTTCACCCCATGGTCAACGGCAGCGGTCGCAGTCTCCGGCTACATCTCATGGTAAGCGGCGTCGTAAGAGATCAAAGTCCCGGCTTTCTCTGGCTCCTTCGACTTGCGATGTGGAACGCGGAGACTCTTCTACTGCCGCTCCGGCGTCGCTTCCACACTTCCCACCTTTTCCTAGAGCCGGCGCGACCTGGAACCAGATGATGGAGTTATACAAGGCTCTCCATCTTGTCTCTTGGCCCTCGTTTCCCTCTGGAGCGCCTGCGGGCCCTAAGACGTTCGTAGGTGCAAAAACTGCGTCATTGCCAGTTCGATAGCCCTCGGTGCAAGTTCCAGTCTCGGAGACAGAGGCGTAAGTGCACGATCCTTCAGGGCTTCCACTAGTGACGCAGGTTGACTCCGACGCAATAACCGGAGCCCCGCAGGTGCCTATTTATTCGGCGCTGGAAGTCTCCAAGCCGGAGTCAGTGCACGACACTATGCGCTTCGTAGAGTCGGTTTCACCTCGGCTCCTTGCATCCGTGGCAATGTCGACTGACGCCTTTCCTCCTTCCCATGTGGAAGTCGATACAGTGCCGGGTCGGAGCCGTTCAACATTGTTTATGGAGCCGTTTTCGGCCCTATGGCTTCTGTGGATGTTTCACAGGACCAGTAGAGGGAAGAACGTAAGGGGATAGCCCCCTTGGAGCAGCCAATGCTTGTGGCTCCTACTGTGTTGGACAGCTGGATTGCTGAACTGGGTGAAGCGAGTGGGCTGGATCCTTTCATTTATTACCTCCTGGTCTTGCCTCGGAAGCCAGTTCTTCTTTGGCAGAAGTTTTGAAAAGAGTGGCTGATGTCTTACATCTCACTCTACCTACAGGAGAGAAGGCTAGGGGCCCCCTTATTCAATCAATCAATCAATCAGACGTTTGTTAAGCGCGACTACTCACCTGTAGGGGTCTCAAGGTGCGGGGGGTGGGTTAGCAGGTTCCAGTCCATCAAGGGGGGGTCTGTCGAAGAGCAAGGTTTTGAGGTATCTTGCGAAGATGGGGAGCGATGTTGTCTGTCTGAGGTGGAGCGGAAGGGCGTTCCAGGCTCTGGCCGCGAGGAAGGAGAAGGAGCGGCCTCCCGATCTGGTCTTTCTGGTGCGGGGGACCACGGCGTAGGAGAGCTGGGCTGATCGTAGGGTCCCCTGGGGTGCATGGAATTTGAGTTGGCTGTTCAGGTATGCTGGTCCGGTGTCGTGGAGGGCCTTGTGAGCGTGGGTGAGCATCTTGAAGGTGACTTTAGCTTCGATGGGGAGCCAGTGGAGTGTGCGCAGGTGCTGGGAGATGTGGCAGTGTCTTGGCAGGTCGAGGGCCAGTCTTGCGGCGGCGTTCTGGATGTTCTGTAGCTTGCGGGTGAGGTTTTTGTTTATTCCGGCATAGAGTGCGTTGCCGTATTCGAGTCTGCTGGTGACCAGGGCGTGAGTGACGGTCTTTCTGTGTTCGAGGGGGATCCATTTGAAGGTCTTACGTAGGAGGCGGAGGGTGTGGAAGCAGGAGGACGAGACGGAGTTGATCTGGCCGTCCATTTTGAGCTCGGAGTCCAGGATGATTCCCAGGTTGCGTGCGTGGTCAGTCGGGGTGGGCGGGCTTCCGAGGGCGGGGGGCCACCAGGTGTCGTTCCAGGCATCGGGGTTTGGGCCCATGATGAGTACTTCCGTTTTGTTGGTGTTTAGTTGTAGGCAGCTGTTTTTCATCCATTTGGCGACGTCTTCCATGCCTTCTCGAAAGTTGTGTCTGGCTTTATTGGGTTCGTTGGATAGGGAGAGGATGAGTTGGGTGGCGTCTGCGTGTGACACAATGTTGAGTCCGTAGGTTCTGACGATGGGGGCGAGTGGAGCCATGTAGACGTTGAAGAGCGCAGTGCTGAGGGAGGACCCCTGGGGGACTCCGCAGGTGGTTGGTTTAGGGTCCGAGAGGAAAGGGGGGAGTCTGACCCGCTGCATTCTGCAGGAGAGGAAGGAGCAGATCCAGTCGAGGGCCTTGTCTTGGATCCCTGCGTCGTGGAGTCTGCGTATTAGGGTGCGTTGAGATAGTGTCGAACGCCGCTGAGAGGTCGAGGAAGATGAGGGCTGCTGTTTCTCCTTTGTCCAGTAGGGTGCAGATGTCGTCTGTTGCGGCGAGGAGGGCGGTTTCCGTACTGTGCTTTTTTCTGAAGCCGGATTGGGAGGAGTCGAGGATGTTGTGCTCTTCGATGAATGTGGCGAGTTGGCTGTTGATGGCTTTCTCGATGACTTTCGCTGGGAACGGGAGCAGGGAGATGGGTCTGTAGTTTTTGAGGTCGGTGGGGTCCGCCGAGGGATTTCTTCAGGAGGGGGTTGACCTCGGCGTGTTTCCAGTCGTCGAGGAACGAGGCGGTTGCCAGGGAGCGGTTGATGGTGTGGCAGAGCATGGGTGCGATGGTGTCGGCGGCTCTGTTGAAAATGTGGTGGGGGCAGGGGTCCGTGGGGGCCCCGGAGTGGATTGACTTCATTGTCTTAAGTGTGTCTTCGGTGGTGAGGGCTGTCCAGTTGTCGATCGCTGGCTTCAGGGTGTTGGGGGTGGTTGGTGAGGGTTCAGTGTGTTGGTTGTCTTCGTCGAAGTTGTCGTAGATGCTCTTGATTTTGTGGTGGAGAAAGGTGCTGAGTTTGTCGCAGAGGTCTTGTGAGGGAGGGATGTCGGTGGACTCGCTGGTGGGTTGGGCGAACACCTTGATGATGTTGAAGAGTTCTTTGCTGTTGTGTGCGTGAGTGGAGATTCTGTCTTCAATCGCTTTTTTCCTTGTTTTTCTGATGAGTTGGTGGTGGGCGTTGGTGGCGGCTCTGAAGTTGTTGTGGGCTTCTGTGGATTTGGTGTTCCTCCAGGCCTTTTCGAGGCGGCGGCAAGTGCGTCTGGACTCTCGAAGTTCGGTGGTAAACCATCTGGCTTTCTTGGCATGGGTGTTGTTGTTTTTCTTGAGGGGGGCTATGGTGTTGGCGCTGTCGGAGATCCATCTGTGCAGGGTTCGGGCTGCGGTGTTGGGGTCGTCGTTTTCCGCGATGGTTGGGGTGGAGTTGCTGAGTGATGAGGTTAGCTGGTCGTCGGTGATTCTGGTCCACTTTCTTCGTGGGAGCAGGTGCTGGTGTCTGTGGATGGTGGGTGTTCTGAAGGTGAAGTGGACGCATCGATGGTCAGTCCATGGGAGTTCGGTGGTGTGGCTGAAGGTGATGGAGTTTCCTGTTGTGAAGAGGGGGTCGAGGGTGTGTCCTGCTGAGTGCGTGGGTTCGGTCACTATCTGGCGGAGTCCAATGTTGTGGAGGTTGTCCAGGAGGGATGTGGTGCTGGGGTCCAGTTGGTTGTCGAGGTGGAAGTTGAGGTCTCCCAGTAGGGTGTAGTTGGTGGACGCGATGGCATGCGGGGAGATGATGTCCGTGATGGAGTTGGCGAAAAGTCCGTGCGGTCCAGGGGGGCGGTAGATGAGGGTCTTTCATCCTGGCCAGTCAGGGTTGAATCAGTACACCCCTTTTGTGATATTTTATTGGGAACATGGGCACAGCCTGAGTCAGGTGTACCAGTGGACTGTACTATTGCCCACACATACCGCCCTGGCCCTGGGGACCCCGCTTGCCTTATTCGACAGCCGACCCACCGCAGCTTCCTGGTCCTGGCCATTACAGCGTCCCCTGAAATGGAGAACCTTCCCCATTCCCCCCTTGACAAAGAGTCCAGGAAGCAGGATTCTTGCGGGAAACGCGTGTTTCCTCCTGTAGCGCAGCTTTACGGTCCACCAACACAATTTGCATCCTCAGGCGCTTTCTCAATGCCTTGTGGGACTCCTTGGAACAACTTTGACCCTTTTTCCCAGAGGCTGACAAGGGCGAGTTGAAGCAGTTGCTTTTAGATGGTCGCCAGGCAGTAAAACTGCTCATCGGGTGTGGAATGGACTCCACCGATTCCATTGGGTGAGCCATGGCGTCTGTTGTGGCATTGCGCCGGCCCGCCTGGCTTCGGGTGTCTGGATTTTCAGAAGCTATTCAGTCAGCCCTGCTTGACATGCCATTTGATGGGGTTCATCTTTTTAGAGCCCTAGCAGATGCAGCCTTACGTAGGTTTCAGGCTAGTCGGGAAGGACCTGGCTCTTAGCTTGCCCCCCTCCCTTTTTCCCCTTGTTCTTACAACGCTGTTTTGTGCGTTTCGTTGCATCAGTCGCCAGATCAGTGTCTCTGCCCCGATCTTGTGGTGCTGCTGGCTAGCCGCCTGTCTTGAAACCCTGCATAGGGTCTTATCCTACTGGCCGGTGTTTTTTTTTGGATTCGCCTGTTGTATGAATACCTTATCACGCGATTTCCTGTATCCTTATGTGATATTGGTCCCTTGGGCTTATTGCTTTTTCTTCTGTTCCTTGACTGTGGCTCAGGACTTGTTATGCTTTCCTGTTATTGCGTTGAAAATCTTGTTTCTTGGTTGCATTTCCCTTGGCAGCCTCTTCTCTCTCCTTGGGGTTCTATCATGTATCAATGGTACGCAGTTTTTGCTCTACACTACTTTGGAGTTGTTTCCTTCTACTCTTCGAGTGTTACAATGGCGACGTGTTTCTTGAGGAGGGTTTTCCCGTATTACCTGATTGTTTTACCCCCGTTGGCTGTTATCATCTTGTGTATTGGGTGGTGCACACCGGCATTGCGCTAAGCCACCTCTCCTGGCTAGAGGTAGGATTGGCTATTTTCGGGGAGACTTGTTGTCCCTAAGCTTAGGATTTCAATGGTGCTGCCTTGTGCCCCTGGTGGTATAGGCACCCCCAAGCCAGGGGTCCAAATTCCTCTGATGTTGGGAAATATACAGCATACCCCAGGTATTTGACCGTCCTCACCGCTGCAGACGCTCAGCAGGGTAGGTCTGGTCACTCGATTTTGGAACGGCATAGGTTTTCCTGTTTCCTTCTGCCCCTCCTCACGCTTATTGCGTGATCTGTTATCCTTCCCCCACAGTCGTTGAGCGACCTGTTATCCTTCCCTCCCGGCCGTTGTGTGATCTGTTCTCCTGTCTCATGGCTGTTGAGCGGTCCTTGCATGAACCTGTGTTCTACATATATATATAATGTTCCATAGTTGCCTTTCGATGGGGATTGCATCCCTCACCTGTCTTGTGGGAGTCTTTTTCCTGGCTATCCCGTTTGGTGATTCTGGTTTATTCATTCATCTTGTTGACCTCCTAGGTCTAGGTATTGGTACGCTCTTTTGGGCAAACGCACTTTTTCATGCATTACCTGCACAGGTATATTGCTAGGACAGTCTTCAGTTTTTCATAGGTCCATTTATGTCCTTTGGATATAATTTGTTATGCTGACCTTTCGGGCGCGCAGTGTCCATCCTTTTTTGGTGTCCTACAAAAAAAAAAAGGTGGTGAGAGGAAAGGTAGAAAAGGACACAGGATGGAGCGTTCTCCATGTTAGAACTCCTCTCCTTCGTTTGGTGTATGCCTTGTTTTGTAGGGCCTGCCCTTGCTTGGGTTAAGGGGATTTGTGTCTGGTGGCCCTTCTTCTGTTGCTCTTATCAGGGCAGGAGCCGCATGTGTTATTTCGTACCCATTTTTAGTGTACTTGGGGTTCACATAAGAATTTCTGACTGTTGTCATGTAATTTTGTGTAGGATTTCTCCCCTTTTCCCTCTGCCTCTGTTTTCCCTGCGGGGGTTATCTTTTCCTCTTCATTGGGCCAGGCGCTGTAGCTCAGAGGCAGTGTCCTGTGCTATTGATGTCTCAGGACCTCTTCAGTGCAGGGGTTCGACTCCCACCGCTGGCAGCAAAGTGTCAGTAAGTCGTCTTTTCCCGTGGTCTTTCTTTCCCTCCTGGGGGTGGGACACTTAATTCATTTTGTTATGCTTGGACGGGTCCATTCGCACTTCTCCTAATAGCTTAGTTTTTCTTTCTAACTTAGTTTGCTGTGGCTCCTCTAGTGGCCACATTCTTTCATATAAGATAGATGCCATCCTCTGGTTAATCGGTCTGGTGACTCAGTCTTCTATTGTATACATTGCGGAGTCCTCTGCCCCTTCTAGTGGTCCTGTACCCACGTTCCAGTGGGGCCAATTAGCCTTTTGTTTTATTGGATCCATGCTTCTATTCCTTGGAGTTGGGTTACAACGGGCGTCTGTACTTCGGTACCACTATGCCTGAGGAAATATGCTCCTTACTCTTGGTGCATGTTACTTTCTTACATCTTTGTTGTGGTTGTTACCACCCTTAAAAGAGAGCTCTTTCTCTCACCTCCTTATCGTTTCCCACTGAGGTGTGGCTGAACTTTAATCTCCATCAGCCGGTCCTTCCGGACCTATTGTGGGATTGGTTCTCAGACTCTCTTCCTAGAGACTATGGCTATGGTATCTAATTAGCAGGTTAAAGAATCTGCGGCTAGATGTCTCTATTAGATGAACAAGTTACTTACCTTCGGTAACGATGTATCTGGTAGAGACATAGTCTAGTCGCAGATTCAACGCCCTGCCCATCCTCCCCGCTCTGCAAATGGCCTCCATGTCTGGTTTTGGTGTCCTCAGTTCACTTGCTCCTGATTGACTGGCCTTTGGCACGGGATTGGTTCTTTCCTTTCCTTTTTTTCCTTATTCTGCTTCTGTTGTGGTGGAGTTCTCCAGATTCGCTGGGCTGGTCTCATTGACCTTATATGGAGTACTCTTGGTATATGATTAAAAGGGTTCCTCCCTCTCCTCCTGGTGTATGGCTGAGGGAGTAGGAGGTGTTTTTCTTGTGTACTGTGTCATGCGCCTCTGCGCAGTGTTCTACATGACTTGTGCTTCATTGACTTTTGACCTTTTCCTCAAGGGTCTTCTCTGCTATTATCATACCCTTTTTCCCCCTTTTTCGTTGTTGTTGTAAAGATTTGCCTCCTTTTTAGCACACTGTTCCACAGCCAGTTTCTATGTGTCTCTGCGTTCCACGCGGAAAGTTTCACAGAAGAAGCTCACGTCAGTGCGCCGAAGGGAAATAATATGGCTCCACTGACCTCATATCCGGAGCCGACGTCGTATGGAGCCATGCGGCGCCACCTCCGGCGTGCAGAGGTACTGCTGAGAAACAATTTCCGGATCCAGTCTGACGCCTGTGGAGAATTCACAAATTAAAGAATCTGCGGCTATACTATGTCTCTACTAGATACATCGTTCTCTGCCACTACCTCATCTCTTTCTGTATTACTTCTCTCTATGCCTCATCCCTCTGTATACTCCACACCTCTTTCTACATTTGTTTCTCCCTATCTCTAGCTCTCTCTACCTCACACTATAACCGTACCTATCTCTCTACTTCTCGGTCTCTCCCTACCTCTGTATCATTCTTTGTGCTACCTCACCTTTATCGCTTTATTTTTTTTGTAAACAGATTTTATTGATTTTCTCCCACATACATACATCTGTACATACTTAACTTGTTAATATTTATCTCTGCAACATTACCAATTAGTTCGTGTGCAGGTCGCACTGTCCGGAGAGACGCCAATGCCACTTTTACGTTCTAACTCACTTGTCAGGCATGATTCGCCTGGAGATTGAGCAACTCAGACGGATACAATACTGAGGCAATTAGTCTACTCCCCCTCCCATTCCTTGGCTTAGGCGTTCCCCATCCTGATTTCTGTATGCGTCCCTCCCAGCCCTCCCATCATTTCCCCCCTCCCTAACCCTGGCCACCGGTGTGTCCGTCTTTCGGACTCATTCTCCTCCTTAGTAAGTAACCCTTCTCCATGGGCCCGATTCCTCTCTATACTGGTATCTTTTGTAATTCCTGGTGTTGCTGGGGACCCCTGGTGCTTGCCTCTGGTGTACCGCCGCCCCCCGTCTTCACCCTATGGTTGGTGGCCGGTCTGCCGGACTCTGTGGTGCTGTATCGTCCGATTCCACAACTGGCCCCCGCAGCAGTGCTACCAATGCCTCCCATGCCCGGGCTGTGTCCAGTGCTGTGTCATTATTTGCTCTTTTCGCCAGCTGTAGTCGGAACGCGCTCTCGCTAATTGCCCATTTAATGAACTCCTGTTTCCAGTTCTCTTTATTCGGTCCCTGTCTAGCCTTCCATCGCCTGGTCAGTTCCCTCTTAGCTAATAACAGGCCTAGGTCAATAAACTTACTTGTAACTTTCGTCTTGGTCGTATGCGGGAACCAGTGTAGGATACAGACCCCCATTTCCGGTTCAATGTGCCTATCTGTCACCTCACTCAGCACCTCCATCACGTCTTCCCAGTATGACCCCAGCTGAGGGCAGCTCCATAGCATGTGCATGAGTTCCGCCCCTTCAAAGTGGCATCGAGGGCACGCGGCTGAGTCCGTCTGAAAATAACGATTGATCTGGGCAGGCGTGAGATACGCCCTATGCAGTATGTAGTGATGGATTAACTGAAATCTAGCATTGCGTGTACTTTTCCACGCTCGTTCCACTATTTTTGTCCACTCCGCCTCTGGGATTTCCCTGCCCAAGTCCTCCTCCCACTTCCTCTGCAAGCGACTCAGCGGCTGAGTTCCTTCGCCCAGCAGGCGTCGGTACAGGCACGTTATAGTCTTGAAGGTTCCCGCCGCCATTACGACATATTGGCAAGTAGCCGTAGTCTGCGGCTCTGACAGCCCTCTTCCCCAGTAACGCTGTATGGCCGACACTAGGGCTGTGTGCAATAGAAAGTGGCTCTTTGGGAGGCCATGCCTTTCGTGTAGTTCCCGAAAGGGGAGGAGGACACCGTCTTCATACAAATCCCCAACCATCTGCACTCCTAGGTCTTCCCATTTAATCAATTCAGTCCAATCCCCCCCGTGCGGCAGGGCAGCACACATGCCCAACGGGATCTCTGGGGCATAGGGCCTCTCAATTCCTCCCCGCCTCTGGGTGCGAAGCCAGCACTGCCAGAGCGCCCGCTCTTCGTGGGTCAGCGTGCTAAGCCGCAACCGCTGATTGAATATGATAAACGACAGGACATGGCGCGGTAGCCATCTGTCCTGTGGACCGTCCGGTCCCCGGAATTCCCTGGCAACCGCCTGTGTGAGCCACTGCATTTGTGCGGCCAAATAATACAGCTCGAGGTCCGGGACTGCCCAGCCCGCCTCCGCTCGTGTACGCATCAGTGTGGTCAGCGCCACTCGCCGACGTCCAGCACCCCATATAAACCCCACCATCAGAGTGCGGATGGTTTTAAACACTGAGCCTGGAATCCAGACCGGCAATGTGCGGAAGTAGTATAAAAGCCTAGGCAGTACAACCATTTTCAGTAACGCTATACGGCCAGCCACCGATAAGGGCAGCGTGCTCCAAAAGGCCATACTCCCCTTGATCCCATTCATTGCCCGGCATATGTTACCCTCCAACAGATCTTCCTGCCTATGGTAGATTTTAGTCCCAAGGTAGGACAAACACCGGGGTTCCCATCGTATACCTCCCATCAATTCTGGGCACTCCATTGTCCGTCGCACCGGAAAAGGCAGGTCTTTGCCCAGTTCACCTGGAGCCCCGACATCACCCCAAAAGTCTGCAGCAAGGCCTGTACCCTCGGCAGGCCGCCCTCTGTATCTGCCAGGAACATAAGGAGGTCATCCGCGTATAAAGATATATACTGCATGCCACCACAACTCTCTATTCCCGTGTAGTGCCCTCCCACTCTCGCATACGCCGCCAGCGGCTCCATTGCTAGGGCGAACAGCAGGGGGACAACGAACATCCTTGCCGCGTTCCCCGCTCCACCCCATAGCTAGCGGAGATTGTCCTTCCCGTTCGCACCCGTGCTGTTGCCATAGTGTATAGGATCCGGGTCCATCCTATGTAGGCGTCCCCCAGCCCCATTACCTGCATCACTTGGAACAAGAATGACCATTCCAAACTGTCGAAGGCCTTCTCAATATCGATCGAGAGGATCGCTGCGGTGCGTGGCAAACAATCTCCCTGCTCTAGGACCCGTAACAAGCGCCGTACATTAATTGTCGTATTCCGTTGGTCCGGATGCACTAAATGTGTCATGTGGGGCAGGAGTCGAGTCGCTAGGATCCTGCTTAATATTTTGTAGTCCGTGGTCAGCATGGACAGTGGGCGATAGGCCGTCCTGTCCAATGCGTCCCTTCCGGGCTTCAATAGTGGGATTATAATGGCCTCTCAAGTTGTCACTGGCAGTCTACTTAATGTTCGTGCTTCTCTGTACACTTCCAGCAGCCGCGGGGCTAGAGAGTCCACATACGCTGCATAAAAATCTATCAGTATGCCGTCTGCGCCAGGTGTTTTACCCCGCGCCATATGCTTAATGGCACCTCTGATTTCCCCTAGGGTGATGTCCCGCCCCAGGTCGTCCGCCTGCTCCTGCTCTAGCTTGGGGAGTGTTAAGTCCGCTAGGTAATCCCCTATCGCAGCGTCCTCCCCAGGGGAGTGACTTCGGTAGAGTTCGGTGTAGTAATCCCGGAAAACCTCGTTTATTCCCTGTTGCGTATGCACCACATCACCTGCCGGTGTCTTGAGCCCCAGTATCGGCGAGCCCCTAGGGTTAGGACTGGCCAACCACGCCAGCAGCGCCCCCGTCTTATCGCCCTCTGCATGCACCCCGTGTGGTACTGTTTATAATCAAAGGCCCGGAGTCGTTCCATTTGCTCAGCTACCGCTTCTTTGACCTCTAGGACTGCCCCCTGCTGTTCAGTATCATCATGGCTGGCTCTCTCAGGCTGCCTCAGGTGGGTGTCTGCCTTTTCTATGTCTTGGAGTAGCGTTTTCCTTACCCCCACCAGGTTGGCAATGCACGCTCCTCGAATCACGACCTTAAATGCATCCCACTCCACTACCTTTGTTGTGGCCGTTCCGTCATTGTCCTGGAAGTAGTGTGTTATACACTCTCCCACGTCCGCCTTGAATACCGGATCCTCCAGCGCCTCCGGTCGTAAACGCCAGGTCGGTATGGACGTCCTTTCCAAGTCCCATCTCATCTGCACTAAGAGCGGGTTGTGGTCCGATATCGTTCTGGACAGGTACTCACTATGGGTTACCTTAGCGTGAACCTCCGGGGTGCACAACACTGCGTCAAGCCGCACGTGGCGGTCGTGAAGACCAGAGTAATAGGAGTAGTCCCGGTCGTCCGGGTGATGGGCGCGCCAGGTATCCACCAGTCCCCAGTTGGTTTGCCATGCACTACGCGCTTTAGAAAGTCTGTGGGCAGCAGCGCCGGGAAGCGGCGGGTGGGACCTATCCTTCTCTACATCCACTATTGAGTTGAAATCCCCCCCTATCAGCATTGAGCTCGATATGTATGGCGCCATAGTCTGTGATAATCGGTCTAGAAATGCGGCCTGATCCACGTTGGGGGCATATATGCTACTCAATGTCAGGTCTATCCCATTAAGGCGGCCCCTCACCACTACAAACCGTCCGTCTGGGTCCGTGAAGTGTTGCTGCAGTTGGAAGGGGACCTCCGCCCTGACCCAGATCAATGCTCCCCTGGCAAACGCCGAGAAGGTCGTGTAGTAGAGTTGCCCCCTCCAACGTCGCTTCAGCGCCAGTCCCTCCTCCCTAGTGAGGTGCGTCTCTTGGAGTAGTGCTATATGAGTCCCCCTCCGTACTAAGTAAGCGCGTACCTTGTGGCGCCGCTGCATGGTATGGAGTCCCCTCACATTCCAGGTAACACATTTCAGGTTATCCAACCCCCCCATGGGTCAATTCTAAGATCTTCCTTTCCGTCCCCCCGTTCCTTAATACACCGGTGGCCCTAACTACCCTACCTATGCTCCAAACTCCCTCCCCCTTCCCCCCCAGAACAGGCGCTACAACATTAGTACCCATCCAAACCAATAACCAAACCGCTCTAACAGCGAACTCTGGGAGCGGTACCCACGCAAACGCAGGGGGGACGGCCCGGGTCTGCTAGTGAGGTACTCAGTATCCTTCTCCCTCCCAGGCGCCCGACCCCAGTTGAAATGGGCAGCTCCCTCCAGGGCTGCAATGTAGTAGGGCTATTTCGGCAATCAGTGACCCAATTAAACAATCCCCTTCCTCCCCCCTCCGTGTGCACTCATCAGTGTCAGCAGGAAAACACCATTAGCCGGCGCTCTAGTTTCTCCCCAAACCTGTCTCTCGTTTCTGGGGTGTCATCTCGTTATGCGTCCACAATCTCATCTGCTGTCCCAGCAGTCACGTGCGGCAGTTGCTCACTGCCCGCCGCAGACACCTCGGAGTCCGATCGTGACACCCCCTTCTCAGATCCCGTCGCCGCCAGCGATGTCTGTGTCTGTTCTCGTGAGATGGATGTGACCGCTCGCAGAGCAGCCATGCGTTCCTTTTCAGTTTGCGACTCCGACGGCTTCCGTGCTGCTGATCGGCGCTCGTCGGATCCTCCGAGAGCGGCGTGGTCGCGGGTCCTCTCGCCGCTCCTCACGGCGCGGCCCGTATCCCCCGTTCCTGCCTTATACAGCTCCAACCAAGTCCAGGCTTCTTCTGGGTTGTCATGGAAAATTGTCCTTCCATCCAATACTATTTTGAGGCGCGCCGGGAACATTAGTGAATATTGTATACTTTCAGCTTGCAGAGCTTTCTTAACTTCTAAAAACGAGGTGCGTCGGCGCTGCACTTCAAGCGTGTAATCAGGGAAGAGCGTTACTTTGCTGTTGCCCACTGTGTAGGGGCCCATGGTCCGTGCCTTATTCAACAGTATGTCTCTATCCTTATAGTGGAGCAACCTGGCCACCACCGGCCGGGGAGGGCGCCCGGGGTTAACGGCCTCGAGGGCACTCTGTGTGCACGTTCCAAGGTGTAGAATGACGTCAGCCCCTCAGGTGCTACCTCTTGCCGCAGCCAGTTCTCCAGGTAGTGCACCATGTTGTCGCCTTCCATTCCTTCAGGCAATCCCACCACCCGAATATTGTTCCTGCGGTTCCGGCCTTCGGCATCTTCCGCCCTGCGTTCTAAGGTCCGCAACCGCTGCTGTACATCCTCCAAGTTGGCTGCCATCTCTTTTTGCGCGGGTACCAGGGTCTCCAATGTGGTTTCCGATTGTTTCACCCTATCTGCGAGTTTAGCGTGATCAGCTCTCAACAGGCCCAATCCCTGCGCCACATGCGCTATATCCTGCTGCAGGGTCTCCTTGGAGTCTGCTATGGCTTTCAGGATTTGATCCACCTGCTATGGCTGCATCCCCTCAGCAGTGTGCGTTGGCTTCCCCTGGGTGGTCAGTACGCTTTTATCTTCGTCACGGTCAGGGGTCGCTCCGCCCGTCTTCCCCTTTGGCTTCCCCATGGCGCGAGTGACAAGAATGCGGCGCCAGGGAGACACCCAGCGCTGTCCTAGGAATCGCGTCCACTACAGGGTCGATCAGAGCGCTCTGCGTTCGCGTGGTGGTGTGCCTGCTTCTCTCCACGCCCTTCTGGATAGCCCTGCACACAGTTCTACGGTCCGCACACTGCACCCAATGGGGTCTTCCAGGCGCCGTGCAGCGAACCCTCTGTGCAGTTCCTCGTTCATGTTTCCTCTGCAACCCCTACTCCGCCCAGATCACGTCCCCGTTGTAGCTAGGGGTACGATCTCGCCATCCATGCCTTCCCTGCATAGACTAGCGCCGGTCCAGTCTCCCTCGCCCGTGCCAGTTGCCTTAGCTGCGTCTCCGTTCCTTCAGGTGCCCCTCTGCCTCACCCCGCCGGCCATACCGCAAGTATCTCTGAGAACCCGCGCTCGGGCCGGGGTCCATACACTTCACGGTTGCGTCCCAGCTGCAAGGGCCGGAGTCCGGTAGGCTACTCCAGGTAACCGTCTTCCAACCTCTCTCTCGTTGGGGCAGCACCGCAGTCCTCGCTACCGCTCAGGTCTCCCCTCTGCTTCTTCTACTGTTGAAATAGGGGCTCACTCAGTCACTGTAGTGCCCTTTCCCTCACCAGGGGACTGCACAGCTTCCCGGAGGTGTTCGCCCCTCACTGCCTACCCCCTCACAGTGCAGCGCGATGGGCTAGTCATCAGTTCACCCACGCACAGCTGGGGGCAAGTGGCCTCTCTGAGTCCGCGTAGGGCACTCCGCCGCCGTGTCCCTCCGGTGCTCCCCCGGTCTATGTCCCGGCCCCCTGCGACTCCATCCAATCACCTCTGTGGCGGGAGCTCCTTCGCCCGATTCCGGGTGTCGCCTGCCAGCCAGGGCCTCAGTAGCGGTGCGGCCAGCGCCCTCCCTGTTTGCCGGGCGCCTCGATTACCTCCTGAGCCGCAGTACCGCCGCGCAGCTCCACCGCAGTCCCTGTGCTTCACTGCCGTGCTCTCTCTCGCTGCGAGCAGGCACCGCTCGGCGCTCCGGCGCGGCCGCCAGCCACCGGCGGCCCGCCACACCAGTTCAGGGTCAAAGCAGCCGCGCAGGCTCTGACAGCTTGTTCCCCAGGTCCGGGGCTACGCCTGTGCCGCCATTTTGAGGTCGCGTCGCGTCTCTCTCTCAACACTGCGTTTCTGCAGTGACGCCTGCCTCACCGTCGCTCGCCGTCCCCACCATCCGCGGCCACGCCGGCACAGCCGCCAGCAACCAGCAGTCTGCTCCACCAATGCAGGCTCAGAGGGGCCGCACGGACTTCAGCTGCTCGTTCTCCCGTATCCGGCGCTACTCGTCTGCCGCCATCTTGGGTCCGTCAGGGCCGCCGCACTTCTCTCCCATTATTAGCGGCGATGCCGGCCTCGACGCCGCTCGCCGTTATCACCGGGCGCTGACGCTATTACCACCAGTCTACAGCTCGCTCGAGGGCTCGGTTACATGCCCGCTTCTCAGGATTATGGTGGGGTCGGCGCAGAGCTCCGAGCTCAGGCGTCGTCCCTCATCAGCTCCGTGGCCACGCCCCCACCTTTATCACTTTATCTTATGTCCCTCCATACCACACCGTCTACCCTATGTCTCTCCCTACCTCACCTATCTCTTTACTTCAGCTCTGTCTTTACTTCCATTTGCTTTCTGCTTTACCTATTTTGCTGTACAATTCTCTTTACTTATTAGTCCTTTTCCTGTCTCCCGACTCCTCTGTTTTCTCTTGCTGAAAAGAATAGGTGGTCACCCTCTATCCAAAGGAGTGTACACATAGAACGAGTATAAGGAGGTACAAGGCAAGTGAAGAGAATAAAAGAGAAAATTATAAGGTTTCACCCCAATATTTTGATTGCCTCTGCTGCAGTGAGAATACCAGTGACTGAGGTGGATTTACTTGTGATTACAAGTGTGCAGCAATTACATTAACATTTCCAGCTGTATGACCGATTTTAATATTAAGCACTAGTCAACTAAACATCCACCAAATCACTCGTACCCTGTCTCCCCTTCATTAGGAGGGCGGACGTTGTTAGACAGTGAATGATGCATAAAATGTTGAAAGACAAACATAAGTTTATCCGAGTGCAAAAAAAAGAATGTCTTTATCAATGGTTGCTCAATTATTTCCTGATTGGCAGAGGTTGGGCAACTTTAGTTTTCAGCTCAGTTTTCATAGGTTGGGCAACTTTAGTTTTCAGCTAATGTTTCGTGTTTCTGTGTCTGAAAGTTTAATGTATTATTCAATATTGTCTGGCATCGTGAGGTACTTAACTCGTTTCCCCCCCCTCTGCCCAAGCCTGTTGGAATGTGCCATTACAGTTGTAACCTGAAGGTTCTACAGCTGACTGGAACCTGTGGTGGTGATGAGATGTAATAAAGAAAACTTCCTACCTTCCTGTGTCATCTCTTTGTAACACTGGCGACGATCACCGTGTGGGGACGGTTCACCACTAGCCCCAACTACTGCTCCAGTGACAGTTGTTTCTACTTTTCGTCTACCAGTGGTGAAATCTTCCAGTGACTTTATCCTGTGCTCTGGTTTCCTTCAGATCAGCTTTTGATTGGACTGTTTCACTTTTACTGGCTTCTTGGCAAACTTCCTGTGAGGTTACGCATTCCATCGGGAAGCTGCAGCGCTGTGCATAAAACAGTCCACCCTGCGTTCAGTCTCAGCTGTTGTCCGTCTGGATTTCTGCATACAGGTCAGCTGCGTATTGCCTCTAGCTTGTACGGTGGTGAGAGGAGCCTTTCTTCGGACTCTTCTCCCCGACCTTTCGCAACTGCCAAGCTCTCCAGTCTTCCGGCTTTGTGCAGTGTTCCTGGGAGGAGTCTCCTACAGCGGCATGGGAGGCGTGCCGGTTCTTCGTTTTCCTGCTTGCAGTCGTCAATTTCCTCATCGACAGCAGCGGGTTGTCTCGCTCAGAGATTCCAGCTATTGTGCGTCCAGCTACTTGTTTTCTTTTGCAGCCCTGCCGGATCTTCACTGACGGGCACAGTTTTGGGATTTTATGGTAAAGCCTCTAATTACTTTTCCTCAAAGTCGCTTCTGCCTGTCTGCCCCTCCACGCTGATAGGCACAGCCTGAGTGTTACCACAATTTGTTTCTCCTCAAGGTCATGTTCTGCCTATCAAGTTTTTTCGCTGATAGGCACAGCCTGTATTTTAATTATTCTAGGAGTTCATGTTCACTGTACAGGGTTTTCTTTCACCACCCTGGTTAGTACTCGCACTGACTGGCACAGCCGAGGTTGTAGTGTCGTTTCAGCTGCCTGAGCATTGACAATTTTTGTGTAGGCACAGCTTTAATAATTTTGTTTATGTATTTCTGTCATTTTTTTTGACTTGGGGTTCAGATATACTGTGTTTGTGTTCCCACATTCAGGCATGTTCTGTAGTACTCTTTTCCTTGTGTTTTTTTCTCTCTTCTTTCACAATAGCAATGGCTGCAGCTAACATGTTGCAACCGCCTCCTTTTCTAAATGAGGTAGGAGAACCCAACCTACCATGGAAACGATGGATAGGCCTTTTAGAATCGTATCTCATAGCTATTGGAGGGGAAAGGTTTTCACCATTGCGTAAGTTACACACCTTACTGCACAGTTTGGGTGTTGAGGGTCGTAAAACTTACGACAATATATCGGTATCTTCTCAGAGTGATGAAGAAAGGAGTGATGGAGATGAGAATGTTTACAATGTGGCTTTAAACAAATTGGGTAAACACTTTGGTGAAAAAATAAAAGTGGTGTTAGAAAGACACAAAATCATTTTGAGAGTGCAAGGAAAGGGCGAGAAAGTAAAATCGTACATTGCTGTGTTGAATGGGTTAGCCAACACGTGCATTTGAGGGTTTAATGGATTCCCTCATCAGAGATCAGTTAGTGAGATGTACCAACAACTCTAAGATTCAACAGCGACTTTTGGTGGTTAACCCGGATCTTAAAGAAGCTGTCGACATTGGTTTGGGAATTGAGCATACTGCTGACTGCATGAAAGAAATGAAAGAGGAGGAGGGACAACCATACTGAAGTGAATGTCATAAGTAAACATATTGCTGGTAAAGAAAGCAGTAGTAAAGATACTTGTCAGACCTTGTATAATAACAAGCTCAAGTGTTATAGATGTGTAAGTCCCAATCATCTGGCCAATAACGTTTCATGTCAGGCCAGATCGGTGGTATGCCACAAGTGTGGCAAGAGGGGCCATTTAGCAAGGGTTTGCAATGAGCAGCATCTCAAACCAGTGTTAGCTATTGAACAAGGACATCCACTTGACACTAAACTAATTTTCCAAGTACAAGCCTGTAGTAAAGAGGCAATTGGTTTTCCTTTGTGTAGTATCACTTTAGACAACAAAGCAGTTGAGGTGTTTGCAGACACATGCTCCCCTCACACTTTGGTGGATGTGAAAGTTTTTGCCAAGTTATTCCCTGACTTATACGGAAGTCTACATACACCAGATATCAAACCGGGTGGGAAATTGGATTTAAAGGCAGGAACACTGTGGGTAAGGTACATATCACAAAGAAGGGATCTAACTTACTAGGTTGGGGGCATCAAAGAGAGTTGGGAAATCAAGTTGGACCCCAACAGTCCTGAACAAGTGCTTCTTGTTGATCCTTCAGTGGGAGGTAATGATGTCTGCAGCAATTTTCCGGATGTGTTCACAAATAAGCTGGGTTTGCTAAAGGATTACCAACATTGTATAAAACTCAAAGCGAAGGCTAAGCTCATTACACACCAGGTAAGGCCCATTCTTCACATGATGCATGTTTCTTTGAAACAGGAATTAGACCAGTTGTTAGCTTTGGGAGTTATAGAGCCTATTGAGAGCTTGCAGTGGTTGTCTCCAGTTGTCCTTGCGTCTACAGCTTCCAACAAAGATATTCGCCTTTGCATAGACCTAAGAGACCTCAATAACAACATATGGATGGACAGATATCCTATGCCAAGCATTCCATGAAATATGACGCAAGGACTGACGCATCCATGAAATATGACATTGATTAAGGATGCTAGCTGTTTTAGTGTTTCGGATCTCTCGTTTGCTTACCACCAAGTAGAGCTTTATCCTGATTCACGCCACCTCACTTCTTTTATCATTCCCCGTGGTGCATACCATTACCTACGAATGCCTTTTGGGGTGGCGTCCACAGTGGCTGCTTTTCAAATAATCATGCAACATGTTTTGAGAGACATCCCAGGAACGCTGTGTTTCCAAGATGACATCCTCGTTTATGGCAAGGATGTGGAAGAACACAATATAATGTTGAGGAGAGTGTTAACTAATTTACAGAAGGCAGGGCTCACCTAAAAGAAAGAAAAATGTTGCATAGGTGTGTGGTCTGTAGAATACTTAGGACACACCATTTCACAGAACGGCATAAAACCCAGGTTAAAGTTAGTGAAAGCTATTCAGGATACTGTACTCCCTACCAACACAGAGGACCTTAAGTCCTTTTTAGGTCGAGCCTCGAGTAGCGCGCAAGCGCTGCTAGGCGAAGACTTTATGTAGGGGGTTTCAAAAGCTGACCACATGCTCGTGCGTCGTGGCCTTTTACCTGCGGTTACGCGCGCCGCAGACATGTGTTTCCAACTATCGTGCCCAGACGCGGGCGCGATAATTGGAAACGCATGCCGGGAAAAGGCCATGACGCACAAGCGTCTGGTCAGCTGAGCAGGCTGCCGCGCCGCTCGCCCCCGCTCCTCCATTGTTGTCCTTGTTTTAATTATCTCGAGCCGTACCCGCAAGCACGAATGCTTACCCTCCCCCACCCTACCTCACCTCCCTCTCTCTCCTGCGCGCTCTGTTCGTGTTCTTCCTTTGAAGTCTTCGTTCCTCTCGGACTCCTCCTTTAAATTGACCCTCGATTCCATTCAAGCTGTTCTTCCCCCTCCCCTACATCGCTCCTCCCTCTCACTTGGGCTTTAGTTGAAGAAGCCGGAGTTGAAAAATAAAAATCCTGTTTCCATTTCCCACTGATGACGATTGCAGCGGAGCACGCACCGAGACCGGGCAGTTTTGTAGCCTATATCCCCCGGCCCGCTTCCGTTGTTAGCTTGAGCATTTCTAGTGTTGCTTGCTTAAAAAGATTTCTTTGAATACATTAATGTGCAGCAGCACGTACGGCCACTCTAGCTGCGTGACAGCGGCAGACTTGAAGGCACCTCGTATTTCGCGTAGTCGCGCGCCAAAGATCTTTTCACCTTTGAAAAGCTAGGCATTGAAAGGTGCCGAGGTTCGGCTGATGCCAATTGCTTTCTCTGAGGGGTGACTGGCAACAAGCTGCCACTTTGATGCTAATTTTGGTGCCAGAATTGGTCAAGGAGTTGCGCTGTTGCTTCTGACTTCATATGATGTGCAGTTGCATGTCAGAATTCAGACAGGGTCCCGCTCACCCTTTCATCCTGCCGATGTCCCTATTAATGGCCGCTCCTGTTGTGTTGAAAGCTTGTAGACGGCAGCTGCCCCACTGAACACTGGGTAGATCCGTTGTCAGTGAACAGGAGTTGCTACTGAAGGGAATGTTTGTTGAGTTGGCATTGGTCTTTGAGGTTTTACTGATAATTTTTTTTCTCACCCCTACTTTCAACATGGTGGTTTCTTTTTTTCTCATGGCTTCAACTTGTTGCCATGTTCTTGGCATTTTTAGCCAACTAATGTCCCCTTGATATCGGCCTCTTCGTATTTTCAGTTCTGACGAGGTTGCAGGGCTTGGGCATGGCTGTTAACACGGCTTTAAATGGGAAGAAAAAACTATGGGGACGGTGTAATTAAGAGCGTGGCTTAAAATCACGTAAGCTAAAAATCTGTGCTTAGCACAGTGTCCCGCCCCACTGGTATTTTGCTGCCTCTGCCATTGCATCCGGCTATATAACAAAACAAGTAACATTACGCCTACAACAAGCCAGTACTATTGGGTTTGCCAATGGTTGTTAGTTCCTTAAAATAAATAAGCAATACATATGGCTTCATTGTATAGAATATTGAAAACGCTTCTGTTCTGAAATGATGAGACTGTGAAAGAACTATATAACGAGTCTCTTGGAAGTTACTTCAAAGTCCGTGAAGGGTGGCCCTGCTGCAAAGTTAAGATTAATTTTTATCCTGATGTGGAGGGCAAAAATGGAGAGCCCGATAGGGACCCGTCTCAGCACCTACTTTTTAGAATTACTTTTCAGGCTCTTTTTTTCCCTGTAAATTTGTTTGCTTTCAGGCTGACTTTTCTGTCCCTTTGTATGTAATGTCTTCTTGGTTATATATAAGGTGACAAAAATGCTTAACACTTTTTTACTGTAACTTTCCAACATGCTGTACAGCAGCCACACTGCTCTACAACATAGCTTAAAGACATTGGCAAAGCCAATAGCTCTGGCTAAACACTTATAAGGTCCCAAAGGCGAGACCTATTGGCTATGCCAATGCTTGTTGGGTCTGTCAGAGTGTTATTCTAAATTTATAAAGAACTATGCCAGCATAGTGGAACCCTTGCGTGAGTTGTTAAAAACCAAAGGTCCGTTCATTTGGAGTAACGAATGTCAAGATGCATTTAATTTGGTGAAGGCTGGGATTGTTACTGCTCCCCCCTGGGAAGATTTGATCCCACTAAACCCACCGTTTTGAGTACTGATGCTAGCAACAAAGGTTTAGGGGCCAGTTTGACACAGTGGGTGGACGGGAAAGAAAAAATTGTGGCTTTTGCCTCCAGGGCACTTAAAGGAGCTGAGAAGAACTATTCTGTAGAGGCTCTACAAGTTATTGGGCAGTGAGACACTTTAAGTTCTTTTTATGGGGGATACCTTTCACCATAAGGACTGACCATAAGCCTTTAGTATATGCTTTCACCACCAAGGGTTCTGACCGAACCACACCCAGGATAGTTATATGGATCCTAGGGCTAGAAGGGTACAACTTTAAAGTGATGTATATGCCAGGTGCGCAAAACGTAGTTGCAGATTTTTTGTCCTTCTCTCCCACGAAGGTAGACGAAGTAACAGATGACGATGATGACAAGGATATCGTACTCAAATTGACAAGTTTGAGCAAGGAAAAGTGGGATGAATGCGTAATGTCTGACATGGAAATGGTGTCTTTGAAACAATACATAAGGAATGGATGGTCTGTTACAGGTGAAATTCCTGCGTACCTGTTTAATTACTGGTACGTAAGGTTATAACTCAATACTCAGGGCGGCACAGTGTGCAGAGGCAAGAAAATTGTTCCTCCGCGGAAATTACGGGAGAAAATTGTAGAAGTGGCTCATGAGGGAGACTTGGGGCGTAGCCTTACAAAAAATAAAACACGCCTTGATTATTGGTGGCGGGCATGGATACCATGGTAGAGGCCAAGGTGAGGGACTGTATGGAGTGCAGAGTGAGTGACAAAACCCACCAGACCAGGAAACCTCCCCTTTCCCCATTGGAGGTCCCTAATAGCCCTTGGTCTAAGTTAGAGCTAGATATAATTGGCCCTAAACCTCAGGGTGTTGAATGAGCGGTTCATCCTCGTTTTGGTGGATCATCATACTCGTTGGGTAGCGTTCAAATGTGTGCATCAGATCAATACCAACACCCTTATCCAGTTCCTGAAAGAAATATTTTTTGAAGAAGGGGTCTCGGATATTTTAGTAACAGACAACGGAGTTCAGTTCACGTCGGAATCCATGAAAACGTTTTTATCTGATCTCCAAATTGTACATTACAAGACTGCGTTGTACTGCCCTTGTGCTAATGGACTGGTAGAGAGAATTAACCACATGATTAAAGAGTGTTTACAAAGAGCAGAATTACTGAGAATCCCCGCCACCCCTGCTTTGCGAGAGACCCTATGGGCGTACCACACCACGTCTAATTCTGTTACAGGCATTGCTCCGTTCACATCACTCAAGGGTAGAGTCGCCAAAACCAAACTATCTGCCACTTGGTTAACAAAAAATGGTGTATGTGTCGTAGACAGGAGTGACATTTGTAGAAGAGTTTCTGATCACCAAAGCAAATATAAGAGCTGGTATGATCATACCAAGCATGTGAAACACTCTAATTTCCACAAAGGGGATTGTGTCCACATTGACCTTCCTAAACCACGGAGGAAGGATGCTTCCAGGTACTCGGAACCCTTCAGAATAGCCAGGGTAGGCAATAATGTTGTCCATCTTGAAAATGGTCAGTCCAGGGGCGTGGCCAGGCAAGATGGCCGGGTGGACGTAACTCACCTCGGCTCCGTCGTCCCCTTGGCTGTCTCCGGTGTTTCCAGGAGCGAGTTCGACCCAAAATGCACCTGGGCGTTGGGAATGAAGTGCAGTGCAACTAGCGACTCAGAAATTTGAAGTCGCAGGCTGTTCTCCGACCTCCGGCGAGTGAAAAAGACAGAGGGTGGAGGACCGGCCCATGCTCAAAATGGCGGCGGCGCTCGAGGCTTTCGTTCGGCCCCAAAGCAAGCATTAGTGGATCCGTGCAGTCTGAAGAAGCGAGCGGTGGCACCCGCTGACGAGACCCCGAGACGGTGGTGGCAACGTGCGAGAGGCGGCAGAAAGATTAAAACCAGAGGACTAGACGAGCCGCCCGGATACGAGATCAGAGGCTGCTTCCTTCATCCGCCTCGTGGAGGCTACCGGTAGGAGGCTTCCGATTAGGGTGTTTGGGGACCTCCATTGGCATCGAGGGTCCCCCTAATATATAATGTGGCTTCCCCACGAGGTGCCTTGATTCCCAAAGATGCAGCGCGGGGCCGGCCAGGAACCTGGTGCCTGACCTTAAGATGGCGGCCACCGCTGCCACACATCGAATGTTGGAGAGGCAAGAGCGAGAGGGAGCGCGGTAGGAAGTAGGAGCTGCACTACCCTGCTAGAGATGCCCAGAGACGCATGCAGCGACGGCCTGCCACACAGAAAGACACCACTCAGAGCAGCAGCTGCTTACAATCCTTCAATGTGCCTAGTGGTCCTTGCGGGGGCCAGAGGGGAAACCGGGTGTCCCAGCACTGAGGAGTCTTCTGGTTGATCAGTTTATAAGGGGCACGCAAATTTCGGGAAACTCCACATCCTGCGGCTCAGTGGGCGCCTTCTGAGAGATCTGGACAGGATTGAGCAGAAGTGGGCCGCCCACGGAGAGAGGGGGTGTTCGGGCAGCACTTATGCCACCGAAAAAGGGGCCAGCTAATTTATCCAGCTACTTTCCCACGGCAGAAAAGAAGCAATCGCCGGAGCAGGGTGGAAAGGCAGACACCATGGCTCTCACTAAAGAGGATTTAATGGCATCCTTTAGGGAGTTCAAATCAGAGCTCCGTGCAGAATTAAAAGTGGAAATTAAGACCTCCCTGGATCAACTGAAAGATGACTGAGCGGATGACGGCGCTCCAACAAGATGTGAATTCAGTGGGTACGCGTGTCCTAGAGGTGGAATCTCAGGCCCAGGAACTGGAGAAAAGAACGGCGGCCACGCAAGACAGCATACAGGACTTACAAGCCCAGCTACATACGGCTCTATTAAAGACGGAGGACTTGGAAAATAGATCAAGGCGTGATAACATTAGAATTAAGGACCTTGAGGAGGGAGCGGAAGGACCAGACTTGGAAGCGTTCATTGAGGGGCTCTTTGCAGAAGTCCTGGGATCAAGCCAGATGAAGGTCAAGATTGAGAGAGTGCACCGCGTGGGGGCCCAGCAGGGAGGAGAACGGCGACGCACCCGTGATGTCCTTGTTAAAATGCACTCCTTTAAAGTTAAAGAGGCAATTCTGCAAGCTGCCAGAAAAAAAGACGAGATATCCTTCCAGGGCTTTTGTTGCAGCCTCTTTCAGGACCTGGCACCGGCGACTCTGCTAAGGCGGCAGCAGTTTAGGCCCATCACTATGAAGCTAAGAGCAGACAACATCAAGTATAGATGGACATATCCCTTTGGACTGGCCTTTGAACTAAACAACAAAACAAAACATATCACGGATCTGAAAGAAGGTTTGAATCTTCTGGGTCTCCCGCCCAGCACAGAGGATCACGCTGGGTCTTCCTCAAGAGGGAAAGAGAGCGACAACTCCTCATGGTGGCATGCGAGTATCAGGGGCGGTCACTCGAAAGACTTGGGGCTGCAGTTCGATGGGAATCATAGCTACAAAAGGCTTTTTCTCTTTACAGGAGTCTCACCTAACATGGGAGATGCCACAAGGAAAAGACTCGCACCCGAGGGTCCTATGTCAATCTGGAGCATGGACATTGCTCACCCGCTCACAGTCCCACACCATGTTGTGCTACTAGATCTTTTGGTGAACGACAACTTTTTGGAAAAGTCAGCCGGGGCTTCGGACCTGAACCGTTTGGCCCACACTACGAACTTCTCCTTCCACATCGCTATGGCCGGGGGCACAGGAGCGCCCTGGCGAAGGTTCTGTTCGTATAATTGTTTTCAATGTGGGGGTTACAGGGGGCAGAGACTGATCAAGCAGAGACTATGGCTACATAATCATAAGAAACAATTGATGGACGGAATGCTGGACAATGCAAACATTCACCTCCAGTCACAAGGATCTGGGTTAAATCTATCATTCTTTTGTTCTCCACACCTCCCCAATTTGGACCCAGCCATATGCAAATCAGTCTTGACCCTGTTCCTTGTGGGAACAGTCCAGCCCGAACTGCCAAGCCAGGTCCTCCCTGGACTGGAAACAAGCATCCTGGGACCGGTTTCAGGGCATCACCCTTCATCAGCCAGGCTAGCTTGAATCCAGTGGTGTAGTGAGCATGGGACCCACGTCTGGGCATACCCTTCCCACTTAGGGCGACATATGCAAAAGAAACAATTGATGGACGGAATGCTGGACAATGCAAACATTCACCTCCAGTCACAAGGATCTGGGTTTAATCGATCATTCTTTTGCTCACCACACCACCCCAGATTGGACCCAGCCATATGCAAATCAGTCTTGAACCTGTTCCTTGTGGGAACAGTCCAGCCCGAACTGCTAAGCCAGGTCTTCCCTGGACCGGAAACAAGCATCCTGGGACTGGTTTCAGGGCATCACCCTTCATCAGCCAGGCTAGCTTGAATCCAGTGGTGTAGTGAGCACGGGACCCACGTCTGGGCATACCCTTCCCACTTAGGGCGACATATGCAAAAGAAACAATTGATGGACGGAATGCTGGACAATGCAAACATACACCTCCAGTCACAAGGATCTGGGTTTAATCCATCATTCTTTTGCTCACCACACCACCCCGTCATACTAATGGCTCAGAACTTGCATTCGTACCTCGAGCAGGCTGGGGGTTACCTTCCAGTAGACGACATTAGCAGGGGAGAGATGGGCCTCACACAGGATCTGATTTTGAGGGTGATGGGTGTAACAAGATTTTGAGGTTGTGGCCTTACAGGAAACACACCTAAAACGAGCTTCGGCTGTGGCATAAAAATTATGCATTAATCTATAGATCCTCAGCGACCACCAAACAGAGGGGTAGCTCTAATGTTTCACAATTCCCTGAAATTCCAACCTGAAGCTATAAAGTCCGATAAGGAGGGTAGGGTTATTATGGTGAAAGGGAAAGTGAGAGGGAGGCTCTGCACATTTATATTGGCGTATGCTCCTAACACAGGTCAGTCAGCATTTCTATCTGCCCTGCTCACTATGATCGGGGGATTTGCGGAGGGCCCGGTGATACTGATGAGGGACTTCAACCTCACATGGCATGTAGATATGGATAGTACCCACTCTCACAGGTCACCTACAGGTAGTTTTCCCAGGAGTTTTAAACAGTGAACACACGCGTTGGGCCTTGTAGATGCATGGCGGCATCTATACCCCGACACCAAGGACTACACATTCTTTTCCCACGTTCAACAAACTTACTCGAGACTCGATTATATTTTTATAAGTCAAGGTCTTCTGGGTTCTCTTCAGGAAGCGAAAATCCTCCCGATCTCTATCTCAGATCACTGTTTAGTCACGATTTGTCTCGCTTGGGAGGGGGGGGGGGGCGCTCCTAAGTCTCCAAGATCGTATTTCCCGATCTCTCTGACGAGGGATAGGTTACTAAGAGAGGAACTCTGAGGGGCCATCACAGAATTCTTTCGATTAAATCAGCCACAGGACACCTCGCCCCTCACTAATTGGGATGCTTTTACAGCTGTTATAAGGGGAAAGTGTATAGAACTCAATTCCGCCTTAAATAAACAGAGGGCCAAGGAGAGGGAAGCATTGGAAAAGTCTCTGGGGGCTATTGAAAGGGAACATAAAAAGAATCCTTCACGCACGGTACTGCGTCAGATGAGGGTGGTCAAGGGGAAACTTACATCGATATACTCTAATAGGGCGGAACATACCCTTCTGCAGTTGCGCCACATTTCTTATGCGCAGGGGAATAAGATTGGTTCACACCTAGCTAGACAGCTACGGGAAAAGAGGGAGAAAGAATTTATCGGGCCATAGTAGATGCAACGGGGCATACTTCCCATGAAGATACCGATAAGGCAAAGGCATTTGGGGCTTTCTATACAGATCTATATGCTAGGGACCACCTAGAGCCTGCAGCTCAACACTAATATCTACAGTCGCTCGAACTCCCACAGGTCTCTCCGGACTGGAATGAAAGATTAAACGCTCCCATCACGGGGGAGGAGGTGGGGAGGGTAATTACGGCTCTCAAACCTAATAAATCCCCGGGACCCGATGTCCTGACAGCCCACTTTTATAAAACCTTTGCCCCAGACATCATCCTGCAACTAACACACCTCTTTAATGTGATAGCGGAGGGCCAGGCCGTCTCCCATTCAATGGCGGAGGCCGTTATCACAATCAATCACAAACTCGGGAAAAATCCTCGAGAATGTGCCTCTTACAGGCCTATAGCGCTTATGAATCTGGATGCCAAACTATATTCCTCAATTCTGGCGTTGCGACTGGAGGACCTGATGCCAAGCCTAATCCACCCTGATCAATCGGGCTTCATAAAAGGCAGACAGACCCATGATAATATTCGAAGAATCATTCATCTGATTGAGAAGGCAACCAAATTTAAGATACCTGCAGTTTTGGTGGGCCTGGATGCCGAAAAAGCTTTTGACAGGGTGGATTGGGCGTTCCTCTTTAGCACGTTTGAACACTTTTGGTTTGGCAAACCGTTTATAGACATGATTAAAGCTAACTACGCATACCCCCGCTATAGAGTCCAGGTTAACGGGACTAGTTCAGCCCTTTTTTTCCTAGAGAGGGGTACAAGGCAGGGCTGTCCGCTCTCGCCATTACTCTTGAGCCGCTGGCCCTACGGATTCGAAAAGCTGCAGAAATCCGGGGTATTTAGTTTGGGGGGGAGGAGCGCAAAATATCGCTTTTCGCTGATGATATGCTATTATCCCTCACCTCCCCCGATCAGTCGCTGCAGGCGTTGCAGGAAGAACTGCGGGTTTTTGAGAAAGTGGCAGGTTTTAAAGTAAATCTCACGAAATCTTTTATTCTGAATCTCACACTGTCAAAGGAAGCCGTCTGTAGACTGCATGACGATACCTCGCTTCAATGGGCTAAACATACACTCAAATACCTAGGTATTAACCTAACCCCCACGTTGGAGGGCCTGTTTAAGGCTAACTACCCCCCACTGCTGCTCAAATTCAGCAGGATCTCAAACGCTGGAAGCCTCTCTTTTTCTCGTGGTTGGGGCTCATCCACGCTATAAAAATGACTGTTTTACCAACATTTTTAGGTCTCGCCTAGCGATGCAGCGCAAAGCGCTGCTCGCTATGCGAGATCTATTGTTGCCGACTTTTGGTCGGAAGCGGGACAGGAGATGTGCACGTGCATGGTGCGAGCAGGAGTTGTAATAACGCGGCAAGCCGTACGCGTGCACATCGACTGTCTGTGCCGAAGCTTAACAGACAGGAGATGTGCACGCGTACAGCTCGCGGCGTTATCACAACTCCTGCTCGCACCATACGCGTGCACATCTCCTGTCCAGGCGCGGCAGGGCCGCGCCTTCCCGGTGTGTCAGGCGTCTTGGCACACACCGGCCGGCTTTGGAGTGCTCGAGTCGGGCGCTGTTCCGGTCTGAGGAGCCCACAGAAAGGTAACAGGGCGTCTCCATGACCACAGCGAGCTCCGTGTGCGGCGCAGCCCCCAGGCCTTCAGCGTAGCGCCTGCGGCCCTGGGCTCCGAGGCGCGCGCTCTTTCTTGTTAGACCTTGTGCATAATATGTCACACCCATTATAAAAGTCGCTATCACTTATAAAGGCCTCAGCCCTCTGGCTGGTGCTCTTCCCTTCAGTCTCGAGCAATATTTTGAAGTATCACGTGGCAGTGCGAGTCGAAGAATTTTAATTTAAGCTCTCATGTCTTTAGAAAAGAAGAACCATCTGTGTGGGCTTGCATCTGAAGGCTTGATCCCCTTTATAGAATATTTAATCGTAAGCACTTACCAAGCCCGCACTCCAGTGGGGCCTAAGTTTAGGTTTATTTGACATGTATAATTTGTATATAATATGTATATAATGGACTAATGATGATTTTTGTCAATTATTGTTTTTGGTTCTTAAAGTAATGCAAGAATTTCTATTCATTTTTTGGGTAATTTTCTTTTTGTAATTTTGAATAATCTGTGTATTTACAAGCATAATATATTAAATTACCTCCGGATAGGGAATATGGCTGTCTGAATTTTAATTTTGAAGGGTCTGCTTTTGAAGGAGATTAGTGGAATATGCCATTTTATGGAAGTAAGATAGGGTGAGATGAAGGTTATTGTGGGTGGCTCTCCTGGCTGTATCTCCCAATGTTTAAAGACTTTGTGCTACATAAACCTTCTGGTACATTGACTGACATGCTACCCTGTCAGCTGACATGTTTTTTTCCTCTTCTTACTTGTTTATTTTATTAATAGTTTAATATTGGTTACAAATTTACCATATATATATATATATATATATATATATATATATATATAATATATATATATATATATATACGCATTAAAACAAGAAAGTCTCCAAATGCATAATTAATTTACACAGAATTTCTTTGATCTTATCTTCTTGCTTTACTAACTGCTTTCACCTCTTCATCATATATCTAGTTCCTTCAACCCTTTGCAAAACTCACAAACCGCCTTAATTACAGATTTGTCATTTGAATGCAACAGTAATTTAATAGCTCTGTTCTGATTAGTAAGAGTTAAAACAAGCATTTGCAATGCAATAGGTCTCGCATTTACGTGAAGTTTGAGCTATTGGCATTGTAAATGACAATGCCTTTTATTTATGTTTTTGTTTTTTAAATATAAATAAAATGCATTGTCATTTACAATGCCAATAGCTTAATCTCGCGTAAATGCGAGACCTATTGCATTGCAAATGCTTGTTATATTTGTTCCAAGCCCTACCGATAGACTTGGACAGGGACTACCTGCCCAAATTGCGGACTCTCTTTACTCGTTATATCTGGCAGAATGGTAGAGCGCGGCTTCCCTTTCACACTCTACGTCGTGCCAGATGCGAGGGAGGGGTGGCGCTGCCGGATCTTCTCTTATATTATAAAGCAGCCCAGCTCCGTATCTTGACAGACTGGTCCAAGAGAGAATCAGAAAAACATTGGCTGCATATGGACAGAGCGGTTGTGGGGAGAACAATATGGGATCTGATATGGAAACCTAAGAAAGATAGGCCACCAAACGCGTACATTAGCACTCCCACACGCACCACACTTAGAGTTTGGGATGAGGTGTCCAGGGGACTGGAGTGGTCTACGTTCCCCTCGCCCTAAACACAAATTCACTTTAACCCGGAATTCCCCCCGGCGCTGCGCGAGGGTCCATTTGATCTATGGAGGGAAGGGGGCTGCTTGATGCTATCAGATCTATTTCATAACCACAACATTCTCACCTTTGCCAGCTGTCACAGTCCCGCCCAGCGAACACTTCCATTATCTCCAACTCAAACACTGGGCTCTCCAGCCGCAGGTCAGAGAGGCAGCTACACGAGAGAAGACGTCAATAGAAACATTTGTGCAGCGGGTGGGGTCCATGAGAGGGGTGATCGTTCTTTATAATCTTCTTCTCTCCACTTCACATACGCCAAGACCCCGATATATGTAGGCATGGGAACAGTGGGCAGGGAAAGAGATCTCAGACACGGAGTGGAAACATCTTTGGAGGGATATCGCCAAGGATAACTGTTCCCTAGAACTCAGGGAGACACACTATAGGATTCTTTTTGATTGGTATCTGTATCCAACGAAACTTAAAAAGATCTTTCCAGAGACCCCTGATCTGTGTTGGAGAGGGTGTGACCTCTTAGGGGACTTCAGTCATATATGGTGGGACTGTCCTACGATACGTCCTTTTTGGGAGGAAATTCTATCCCACATGAAAGATATTCTTGGTTACGCTATACCCACCACCACGGAAGGAGCCCTACTAGGACTGAGAGACCCGGAGTTAGAACATCAAACAAAAGCTGACAGGGCCATAATGTGGGCTTGTTTTGGGGCTGCCAAAGTAACGATTGCAGCAGCATGGAAGAAAAAGGCAGCACCGGTGCTATCACAATGGCACGCACGTCTTTGGAAAATATTGACTATGGAGAGGATGGCTGATATTTTTAGAGATGACTATAAAAATTTTGAATACAAATGGGGTTCTCTCGTTGCCTATCTCACAAGCGTCTCCCCTTGGCGGTTTGCCCTCCCTCATTGCGTGCTATGCACCTATTTCAGTTTTAGATGAAGGACACTTGGCCATCTTGATCATCCGACCGGCTATCGGAAGCATACATAATGTTTACGGCCATAAACTTGGTTGGACCTAGAGTCCATTGTAAGCCTCAATTAAGGACTGCCTCCTGGTTGTTTTGTTATTTTGTTGTGGGGGGGGGAGAAAGGGGGGAAGGGGGGTTTAAAGTTCTAGGCCTCCTGTGACGTACCATTTGGGTCAGACGGGGTAAGCTGTCAGGGGTAGAGGGTGGCAACATCCGTTCCCCTTCTTAATGAAACTGTAAACTCGATAGATAATTTGTCATATGGCAGCAGTTTTTTTTCTGTGATGTACAGCCATTCTGTGAAATCCTAATGTGCCTAATAAAAAAGAAGTTTGAGAAAATGGTCAGTCCTGGGGCAAGGACAAGGTCGTTTCACATATGCACACTCGGGTGCCCAGTGCACACCCTGCTCTTGACTGTGCCATTCTGGATGCCAACCCTAACTTCCCCAGGAGGTCTCAGAGACCCTAGTTTTCTCCAGTTTGGCAAAATGACTACTGTATAAAGTAAATTCCTTGGTTGTATCCCCTTCCAGATACACTAGTTCTTATGTTGGCAAAGTGACTACTGTATAATGTAACTCTTTATTTTGTCTCCCTTCTCAATCTTCTGTACCTTGGTTTCCCTAGTTTCCCTTGCTTAGTTCCCTCGTTTTCCTCATCCTGTATCATCAAATTTTCCTCCCTTGCTGGGGAGGCGTAATGTAATTTATATATTTGGTACTTTCCCTCCCCCCCCCCACCCTCCCCCTTCCTCCGTCCAAGCCTGTTTGAATGTGCCATTACAGTTGTAACCTGAAGGTTCTACAGCTGACTCCAGCTGACTGGAACCTGTGGTGGTGATGAGATGTAATAAAGAAAACGTCCTACTTTCCTGCGTCGTCTCTTTGTAACACTTTATCAATGGTTGCTCAATTATTACCTGATTGGCAGAGGTTGGGCAACTTTAGTTTTCAGCTCATTTTTCATTTTTTGTGTCTCTGTGTCTGAAAGTTTAATGTATTAGTCAATATTGCCTGGCATCATGAGGGGTGGAATTAATTGAAAATGGGCAGCAAATACAAAAAAATCCTTAAGATGTTAGTGCTTCAATCTTGTATTTTTGCCAGTGGCACGTCTTATCTTGCTTCCTGACAACACTTTTCAGTCCCTGACCATTTATGTTAAATCGCACAAGCTGCGGGCAGGCCAGAAAAATTGGAGACAAAGCCAAGCCCAAAGCGAGCTTAAGGTACATGCAGAGCCAGACCCACTATGCAGTTTACACAACAACAGACTTTTAAAAAATGGCACGTATTCATGGAGGCCACCAGTAAGTAAAGGACAAATGTAGTTTATTTCTCCACATAAGGAAATGCATTTCTCACTTGACCTATGTTTTTTGTATCAAATTTTGTAATACTTCTTCGAGAGCACAGAGTAAATCCAGATTTCCATTGTCGCTTCTTAACCAAACAAGCATTGGCATAGCCAATAGGTCTCGCTTTTGGGACCTTATAAGTATTTAGTTATGCAGCACAATATCCTTAGTACAACAACATCAACTGTTGCATGGCGAAACACTTATAAGGTCCCAAAGGCGAGACCTATTGGCTATGCCTGTTTCATAACAGTTGTGTGCGTGGGAAGAGGCAGATTGTCAATGCTCCATGGAATTCCTGTTGGTTGTAAAATATTTTTATTTTAACAAGAATTCAATTCCATATCTTAGCTGTCTAAACTGAAAAGTAGCTTTCGCCTTTGGCAGACTTTTTGACACAATGGGTGATCAGCAGGAGAGCCCACTCACAGTAAAGCAATCATGATTGACAGAAGGTGCACCAACTTTACCTCTGTGAGACAATATAAAATATTACAAACAAGCACAGAGTTCATCAGTTTTCTCGAATTGACGCTTTGTGGTGCCAAAAAAATAAAAAATAAAAATATATATATATTCACTGAAAAAACCATAGGTTTTAGGGACAGTTATAGTTAGTTGGACATTGCACTCGTACAAAACCCGTGAAATTCCCCCGTTATAGTTAGTTCAGCTAACTATAACTCGCGCCCCCGCAATGCACTGCTGATGACGTCACATATTACATCACTCATGACATGGTCAGTGACATCACTGATGACATCACTGATGACATCATCTAATGACTGTTTCTGTAAAGTTTAAATATTTATAATATATATAGGGAAAGGCGTATTGAAGAATGAGTGGGTGTATAAGTGTCTGTATGGATGATTTAGTAGGTGCGTGACTAACTGTATAAGTGAGTGATTAAACGTATCTTACTGAATGCATGGGTTAGTGACTAAACTGGGTGAATGTCTGTATCCGTCTGTCTGTTGCTGTGTAAGTGGCTGCATGGGTTTGTGAATAGCTACATGAGTGTCTATATGAGTTATTGATTGGTTGTCTGAGTATCTGTATGGGTGCCTGAGTGTTTGTGTGGGTGGGGTGTGTGCGACTCTGTACATAGATGTGTGAGTGGGTGATTCACTGGGTGCATGATTTGAAGAGTGCGTCTGTGATGGACTGCTTGGGTGGGTGAGTGTGTGTATGGGTGTGTTAGTGAGTGAATGTATATCTCAGTGGTACATGTGCGAGTAACTACATATGTAAAAGGCAGTATATATGTGTGTTAGAGTATTTAAAAGGCTATAAGTGAGAGTGTGTGATTGTGAGAGTGGCTGTATGGATGCGTGTGTGCTTGTATCAGTTATTGTATAAGAGCGTAAGAATGTGCTAGTATTTGTATGAATAAGTGAGCTGGTGTGTGTATAACTATAGGTGAGTAAATGGGTGTGTGATTAATTTTTTGCATGACTGACTAGGTGTGTGAGTACCTCTATGGATGAGTGGCGGTGTGTGAGTGTTTATATAGGTGTATGAGTGCATATGATAGTCCTGTACTGAGTGACTGTAAGTATGAGTGACTGGACGGGTGAGTGAGTAGATGTGTGTGTGTAGACCTAAGAATCAGTGAGTGGGTATATAGTTATTGGTATTGGAGTGTGTATGGTTTTGCGAATGGCAGTCTGTAATTTAGAGTGGGTGTATCAAAAGTTATATTAGGGTGTGAGAAGATGCATGAAATTATCACATGGATGATGTCATCAGTGATGTCATTTGAGATGTCATCAGTGATGTCATCAGTGATGTCACTGACCATGTCATGAGTGATGTAATATGTGACGTCATCAGCAGTGCATTGCGGGGGCGCGAGTTGTAGTTAGCGGAACTAACTATAACGGGGGAATTTCACGGGTTTTGTACGAGTGCAATGTCCAACTAACTATAACTGTCCCTAAAACCTATGGTTTTTTTCAGTGAATTTCAAAGGTTTTTTAAATGCTAATTTCTAACTATAACGTGCCTGAAACCTATGGTTTTTTCAGTGAATTTGTAAGGTTTTTTAAATGCTAATTTCTAACTATAACGTGCCTGAAACCTATGGTTTTTTTCAGTGAATTTCAAAGGTTTTGTAACTGACAATTTTTTAATTGTATTAATTGTTATATTTTATTTTTTTGATACTGATTTACTACATTTTTTAAACTATTTATTTTTAGATATTTTATTTTTTAAATTACATTGTAATTACATTATACATTACATTACAAAATATACTTTCTCAGAATGAATTACTTTAGTTTAAATACTTTGCAAATAGGCAATAGACTTTTAAGTACAGTAGTTACAGTTGTTGCAATGGGCAACACATTTTCAAACACAATGCAAAATTGAGCTCAATGTGAATTTCTAGTTAAATGCAATTAGTTACTTTATGGATTTCTTTTCTAACCACAGGACTGGATCCTAGATTCAGTCCTGGGACATCTCCTGTAAACAGTTGAGTAAAAGCGTTTTGGGTACAGTAGTGATTTTTAAGGAATATTATTGTATTTTAAAAGTTGACACTTGGAAACTTTTTTACATAGAATCACCAATGTTATCCTATGGGAGGAAATTCACTTAGCAGGTAAGTAGTGTTATCGTTACTTTTTCTTACTCAGTGTTGGATCCTGGATCCAGCACTGGTGCATCTCCTGTAAACAGTTGAAAGAATGCGTTTAAGTCATACAGGCGATTTTTAAGGAATATTTGTAGTTTGTGAAAATCGACACTTTGAAACTTTCCTGCTGAAAACCAGTCAATGTTAGCCTATGGAAGGAAATTCAAGTTACTGGTAAGTACGGTTAGAATTACTTTTCAGGGTCAGTGCTGGGCTAAAAGATGCAGCACTGGGTTCTCTCCTGATAACAGGTGAGTAAATCGGAATTCGTAGTTCGGCTGATTTTAGAGGAATATTATAAAGTTCCAAAACTCCACACTTAGAAGAATTTCCAAGTGAAACCAGTCAATGTTAGCCTATGGAAGGAAATTCAAGTTACTGGTAAGTACGGTTAGAATTACTTTTCAGGATCGGTACTGGGCGTAAAGATGCAGCACTGAGGTCTCTCCTGATAACAGGTGAGTAAATCGGAATTCGTAGTTCGGCTGATTTTACATGAATATTTGCACAATGGTGAATAAAGGGGTGGGGCCTGAGGATACATGTCTGCAAACACGCCGTGTGGCGCGTTTTAAGTTGGAGAATTAATTCCTCCTCAATCCCGAGGGTCCCTAGGGGCCAACTAGCCCACCAGGTACCTCCAGTATGCGCCAGGGGCTGCGTTGCAGAGAGGTGTTCAGAGGCCACGCCCCTTTTACAACACTCTGCAACGCAGCTCCGTGGCGCTTACTGGAGGTACCTGGTGGGCTAGTTGGCCCCCAGGGACCCTCAGGATTGAAGAGGATTTAATTCCCCATCTTAAAACACGCCACGGGGCCTGTTTGCACACATGTCACCTGAAGCCCCGCCCCCTACCTTCACCACTGTGCAAACGCTCCCCGTGGCGCGTTTTCAGTTGGGGGATTAAGTCCCCTTGAATCCTGAGGGTCCCTGGAGTCCAAGTAGCCCACCATGTACCTCCAAAAAGCGACAGAGAGCTGCGTTGCAGAGAGGTGTAAAAAGGGGCGTGGCCTCTGTACACCACTCTGCAACGCAGCCCCTGGCACATACTGGAGGTTCCTGGTGGGCTAGTTGGCCCCCAGGGACCCCCAGTATTTAAGGGGAATTCGTTCTCATCTGCAAACGCGCCAGGGGCGCGTTTGCAGAGTGGTAAAGGAAGGGGCGGGCCTGCGGCCCGATCATTTTTTTTTTTTAAAGTTTTTTTCCCGAAGGGGGCTGTGTGGCCCCCTTCCTTTTTCCTATTTTTGGGCCCTGGGGACCCCATCCCCCAGGGCCTTACCCCTTTCTTTTTTTTTTTTTAAATTAAACGGGAAGGGGGCCGTGTGGCCCCCCTCCCGTGGCCGAATCCGGCCCCGGGGACCCCATCCCCCGGGGCATGGCCACACTTTTAAAGAAATTTTTATGGAGGGGGGCTGCGTGGCCCCCCTCCTCAGGCCCCCTTTTGCCCCGGGGACCCCATCCCCCGGGGCAGGCCTTTATTTATTTATTTTTTTAAATTTGTTTTATTATTTTTGGGGAGGGGGGCCGCGTGGCCCCCTCCCGGGCCACTACTTGCCCCGGGGACCCCATCCCCCGGGGCTGGCCCTATCCTTTGGGGTCCGTGGGGGACCCCAACTCCCCACGGACCATGCCGGCTCCCCGCCTCCTGCGGGAGCCGGCATTGCTTTCCACATGGGGAGCTGCTAACATGCAGCTCCCCATGTGGAAAGCAATTTGCTTTGGATATTGGTAGCGAGAGCAGGTTTCCTGCTCTTGCTTCCAATATCCAAGCAGTTTGCTATGACAGGACGGGAGCCGCGAGGCTCCCGTCCTGTCATAGCAAACTACAGTGTCCCGGGGTAGGCACCCCGGGACACTGCGAGGAGCCGGCCCTGGGGGTGGCGGTCCCCAGGGCCATTACAGGCTCCAGGAGGGGGCCGCGCGGCCCCCTCCCTCCATCGACAAAGCCCCGGGGAGGTGGTGGTCCCTGGGCTCTGGGGGTCCGTAATGGACCCCCATATTGAAATGTTTAGTGCCCCGGGAGGTGGCGGTCTCGGGGCGTGTGGGGGCTCGAGCCCCCCACACAGGTAATTTAAAAAAAAAAAATAAGAAGCCCGGGGAGGTGGCGGTCCTCGGGGCTGCGGGATGGCCGAGAGCCCTCCCGCACCATTTATTTTTAAAGCCGCGGGGGGTGGCGGTCCCCGGGATTAGGGGGCCTTTGTGGCCCCCCACATATTATAAATACCCCCCCCCCGCATGCCCCCGGGACTTGGCCCACCCGGGGGCCAATTAACAACAAAGCGCGGGAGACCGCGCTTCGTTTTTTTTTTTTTTGGGGGCCGATTTTTTTTTTTTTTAAATGCTTTTTTCTGCCCAGGGGGTCCTTGTGGGACCCCCTGAGCAGACCTAGGGGGTCAGGGTGTTTCTACCCTGCCCCCTTGTTGCGCTTTGCGCACTTGTTTCTGTGCCTCTAATCACGGCGGGATCCGCGCACCCTAAGCGCATGCCGCCGATTTAAAAAATAAATGCTTTTTTCTGCCCAGGGGGTCCTTGTGGGACCCCTGAGCAGACCTAGGGGGTCAGGGTGTTTCTACCCTGCCCCTTTTTGCGCTTTGCGCACTTGTTTCTGTCCCTCGGTTCTACCGAGGGACAAAATGGCTGCCAACACTTCCTGATTTGAAGTGTTGACAGCCACTTGACAGCCAATTAGCATGCAGCTCGTGATCGGGACGGTGCGCGCAGGGTGCGCTCAGGATACGCGGACCCTACTCGGCCATAGATATATATGTGACTTTACTTTTGATTTTCTCAGGAACTACTGAACGGATTTACACCATTTAAGCAAAAGGCACGACACTGATCCAAGGGCTACCTCTTTGCCAAATTTGGTGTAATTCCGTTCAGCAGTTCGGGCTGTAGCTGCAATGAAAGAATCCTCTGGAAAAATGAATGGGGAAAACGCGTTTTGGGACCCCCCTTTTTTCTCGGCGCCCGCTTGACGAATCAACCCGAGACTTTCAGGGTAGGAGCGGAGCGGAGCGCCCCAACAAGTTGGAAGCTTTCGCGAAGATTCGTCAACCGGCGCAAGAGTTATTTCAAATAGAATGTCGCGGATTTCCTATGGAAAATAGGTCCTAACTATATCTATCTACTGGCGACCGCCAGTAGATAATATATATACATATATATATATATATATATTTATATTGTTACACGTTACCATGATCTGGGCAAAGGTTTTACTCCATTAGTACCAGTGCAACACCCAAATACAACAATCTGCAAATTTAAGGTGACCATACAACTTTGCCAATGAACCCTCACTGCACTGCCATGCATGTTGCTGCATTTTTAGTAACTTTTGAACTGTTTGAGCTAGAAAACTTTTTTGCAATAATCCATCAGCATAATCTGCAGATTTTATCTGAAAACCATAATTATGTGGAAAATGGCATGGCCACGGAATCACATAATTCCAGTGGCTCTGGTCATGTTATATAAATATAGGAGGCTAGTGCTAGTCTGCACACTCCATGTACGACTGAAAGGGAAGAAGTAAGACTATTATTAGCTCAGAAAACAGGCCTGCACGTAATCCCAGATGGAGCGATCTATATCCAGGTCCTCCACGGGCAGTGGGCTAGTCTTACAATTTCTCTCACCATAGCCAGACTTAACTGCACAATACCCCGCTACAACCATACTTTTATGTTGGCAAAACAACAGCCATGAGAAATTTGAGAATGCAAGAAATTTTGTTTAGCAATCACTTCAGTTACAGGCAGGGCCATAACGCCATTTAACATGCACTGGGATGTGTAGCGACAGAAGGAAAACGCCTAACCAGACCGCAGCCACCGGTAACAGAAACAAATGCCTGATAACTTTCAACTACCATAGGATGATTTAGACAAAACGAGAGACACATTGGTGCAAAAACATGACTCCAGATTATTTGGTGAGAACTGCTCTTCCTCATGACAGTACCTCTAAAAACGTCTAACAACGAGACCTTACAAAAAGCATTAAACTGAGTTACTCCAATTACATAAAGAAACTGTGCACAGCTGATACCATATCTTATAAAATCATTGTCTTACAAGCATTTAAACAGAGTGTCCAAAGTGGATCCAAGCCAGATTATTGCTAGATTTTCAAGACAGTCACACAATAAATTTACATCCAGTTAATCTAAATGAATACTTATATGACCAGAGGGTATTCTGACACTATGCACAGACACACACGCCTTCTGGAAATACATACCATGGGTACTCCAGATTTAGACCACATCTATTTTGACAAATTGTGCACTGTATGTTCTCATTTTCAAAGTGTCAGAACAAATCGAACCACATTTTTCGTTGATGGAAACTAAGAGGGAACATGAAAATGGACTTCCATTTATAGGTCAAACCAAGACCAGCAGAAAAGCCAACGTGATACACAGGATAAGGATATACCCGTTTATGGCATGATTTCCCCTCCCATCCAACAAAGAAGAACGCAGAGACGCTCCCATATTTTATTTATAGACAATGAAGGCTCCCAGCTGTTTAAGAGCCGTCATCGGTCCATTGCTGTTTTCCACAACCCACATCCGCACTGCAGACCTCTCCACCAGAAAAGGTGTCAGCGGGCAGAAGAGCAACTCTTCCCCTCCCAACAGGACAAGAGAACGCTGTGCTAGATAAAAACAAGCATCCAGCACCACTCCCTGCGCCGCACCTCGAAACCAGCTCCCATGCTAGGTTAGTATGAGCATGGCATCCGCCTCGTGAAACACTGGAACGACGCCGATGCTTTCCGACTGCTCACCATACTGGGATGGGCTTTCACCGACAATACAAAGCCTGCTCAACCCCACTTGGAAATGAAAAGCGCTGTGCAGACGAAGAGGCAGCTGCACTACCATCAGAATAAAACACAATTCTACCCATTACATTCCCAACCACAGTTACGATTAAAAACCAGGCGCTGATTCCATCACCGAGGCGGCCCCGCGAGGTGTCCTCCACATGCCGGTGGCTCAAGAGGTCGTGTCTTGGACTAGAATGGTTTACACCGCAGGGTGACGTTATGCAGTTTCGCGGATGCCTTTTCCCGAACAAGGCAGACCATGGAAAAGTCTGCAGATGAGGGCTTTTTTTGTGTTGAAGTCCTGGCGCATGCTACAGACGAAACTGGAACAAGCAGCCTTTGCCGGATCAGAGAGGAGCGGGGGCGGGGGCGAGCGAGCACGGCAGCGTGCTGAGCTGACCACAATCTCGTGCATCGTGCCTGAAACGTGCGGGTAACCGCAGGGAAAAGGCCATTGTGCACGAGCGTGTGGTCAGCTTTGAAAAGCCCCTTACATAAAGTCTCGCACAGCAGCGCTTGTGCGCTACTCGAGGCTCGACCTAAAAAGCAGACAATTGCTTCAAGCCATCACTTGCTTGCACAGTGATTCATTAGATCACACAGTCGAATATAGCGTGAAAGCTGGGATTACACCGCATGTTTTCAGTGCCCAAACCACCAACGCAGTGTCCACATCTCCTTGCGCCTGAACTGTATCCCTCCTCCCGATGTAGCACATGACTTCTCAAAGTATAAAACAGTCTTCATGCACATAACTAGTTTTACCCACATTTTGATCTCACCAATTGCCAACATCCACCCTGCACCCCTTCTCTCACTGAACTACATTCTGACATGTGCCCTTCATTTTGCAGTAGGGTTCCATCTCACTTTGTCATTAAAGGCTCTCTTTATGCTTACTGTCTTTGTGGTAACATCCCAAAGCATTACGGCTCTTATAGTCTTGGTCCACTTCCATTAAACTAATTAGAATGTAATACCTGATAGCAATGATTTGTAGATGAATAACAAGGATTCAGAATGGTGTCTGTAATAACATGGAGAGTGAGATAGCGACCTAATACAGACTAGCAACCATTTTCTGCTCAGCCACCTTTCTTTCATAATATGTCCTATCAGGATCCTTTAATTTGCCACCTATCCTCTCACCAGAGAACTTCACACCACGCCTTGTGTGTGACACAGTGTATGTAATTGCAAGACTGTCAAGTGGCCCCATGCCGTGGATTACAAATTCAGCCATATTTGCCTTTTAGCTACAAGCACGGTCCATGTTGGGATTCTTCTATTACTAAAAAACTAACTACAAGTTCCTGAAAGCTAAGTATGTTGGCGGAAAACCAGGACTGGCTGACGAATTGTCACTTTGACAGGAATGTAAATGGCTGAACTAACTACAGTGACAAAACCCTCACTGCTCTGAAATGCAGTCTTGAATCGTCCAGCCCCTTTAACTTAACATTCATTAATTTATTTGTATTGTGTTGTATGATATAATTTATAAAGCACTTTGTACAGTTAATAAGGCCACAAAATGCTCCCATTCATTCCCAGTCCATGGCAACCTTTCGGCGCGCATGGTTGGTATGGTGTGTAACAGAAACAATGTCTCAACAGGTAGTACTTATTGGGCTAATAAGCAAACATGAACATATAGTTGCAAGAAGAAAGAAACAGGGAGACTCCAAGGTAAAGTTATGTGCCTAGGGCACTATATATTCAAAAAAACATATAATGGGAAAAACAGAAAAAACACTGGTATCAGCACTGTTTTCATTCAATGTGGGCGTAACCCGAAGGAAACTTCGTGTACATAAGTGCTCGTGACACACAAGGTGGACGGCGCTAGTGAGAAGTGACACAGCGATGAACGGCGCAGAGCGAGAAAAGTGAAGATATTTCTCCAGTATTGTATCTTTTATAGATTCACATGCTTGAATCTTCCCCGTCGTCATGGTGGGAGACCCACGGTAACAGTAAAATAACAGTATTAAAGCTTAACATTGAAAAGCTCATAAGAATTCCTTAACTTTAGTAACCAACAACCATTGTTATAAAACATCCAAACTCCAGCCAATCAGAGCTTAGACCTTAGAATCTCCTTCCCCTGCAGCGCCACCATACCCTCAGATTTCTTACCGAACGTCGTGTGCTAGGGAGTCTCCCTGAGCTCTGCTCAGTCACAGTGTTTCTACTGTTGCCCTTTTGAATTCCAGCTAAAGAATTATCTCTGCGTTCATTTTTAGGTCTCGCATAGGCAGCGCATGCGCTGCCTCTACGAGGCATCAAGTAGTAGGTATTAGTGGTGAAACTCCACCCATTGCATTTATATTTGTATTTTCGCTTGCCATTGGTTAAATCTGGCATTGCTCTTTTTATGTAGCTCATTGATTGGCTGGTGGTCCGAAATGTCACTTCCGTTTTTCTTCCATTTTGCAGGAAGCAGCACCGACCAACTACAGTTTAGTTCCGCTGCTCGGGGTTATCTACTCATTTAGGGACTACTTCCTTGTTTATTTCCCACCACCAGCTGCTGAGTTTGGAAGTGTTGGCTTTAACGTAATGTTCCGTGATTGTGGGCGAATCACTTCATCTGCCGCCGCTAGTTTATAGTCACTGCTGCTCGCCGAGCTTTGATGTAACCACGATGACTCACGAGACAGGAATTGTGTTGATTGTAATCCCACTTGTTTGTTTCGTAGCGAGATCAGTGTACCTCTTGCTTTTTAGTTTCCTGTTCCCGCCCCCCTCCCGTTGGCCGTGTTCTCCATCCTCCCGCCCCCTTTCCCGTTGTTCGTGTTCCCGTTCCCTTTGTTCCCGCCCCCCTCCCGCTGTCTCACAGCTTGTGGCGGCCATGGAGGCGCGCGCTTGTTTTCTTTATTGGCACAACGACGTGCTTCGCTTACAATGAGCGCGCCATGCCCACTTTCACTTTCCAAGTGCATCCGGGACAATGGCGGCCGTTTGTACGAGCGGTCAGTAAGCGCCTTGAACATTCGCTCCAAAACCTGAAGCAGGCAAGTCTTAACGATCATGCCAAGAAAGCAGCCCTTGCATTTATTTTGTGGATGATTGCAGCCAGGGGCGGACTAGGTTCAAGCAGCCCGGTCAGGATGCGTCCGCAGCTGAATTATAAAAATACTCACAATATCACGCACTCTTGCACGCCGTGAACCTGAGATGTGCCTGTGAGCTGCTAACGTTTGTTTACATGGGAGACAGAGGTGCCGCAGCTGAGACAGCGTAGTTCAGAAGTCCGCTGTAACACACTTTCATCTTTAGTTATACTAATAATGAGAAATGCGATCACTTGCTGCGAGGTGGCCTAAACCAGGATGGAGCAGTCCCTCGGCTATTAACACGGCCGCCAGAACGGGCATCACACAGCGAAGTCTGTGCCCTGTTCTCAATATTGCTGTTGCCAATGCCGCCGCACGTTGTTTGACTTGATTGCAGTGTTTTGCTGTGTTCCCGTTATTTGTGCCTCACTAGAAGAGATGGAGGGCAAGCAAGGCCAGTGAGTGTGCATTTACATTAATACCGTACGTTTGTGCGTTTATAGAATTGTTGCCTACCATTTTCACAATTCACATTATGCACCGGTTCTTGTTGTAGCTCTAGCAGCAGGGTTCGTGCAGAGGCTCAGGAAACAGGTGAAGTGTTTTGTTTAAGTTATACAGCACAACTGAGGCACTCTCTCTCCCTCTTCATGAGAGATGACGGGCCCTTCCTCTTGTTTGTCAAGTGTGTTTTGGTTATGGACTTGTTACGCAGTTAGCGGGCTTCACCTACTCGGTCTTGTGGCAGGATAGTAGGAACACCTGAAGTGCGGAGCTTCCTCTATTACAAACAAAATCTGTCAATTGTATTGGATGGTCCAGCAATTAAAGTAAGGCAACATGTTTTCCTAAAAGCTGCGTTTTGTCACCCGTATTGTTTGCTACAGTGTAAATATATGAATGAAAAGCACGCTATTCCCCCACAGAGTTCTAATTGCTATATTTCCCAGCGTTTCTACTCTTTAAATATAAGAAAGGATGTGGTGTGATGAGTTAAAACCTGGCAAGCTAAGTTCTAGTCTCGGCGTCTGCTTGACATCATATGATTCTCCTTGTACCAAAAAAATTAATTTGCCTTTGTGTAATGTAACTGCTGCTCATGTAAAGAGGCCCAATATCGGCAGGTCAAGTTCGCTCTGTAAAAAACTGTGGTGTTTATTATTTTTAATCAGCGCAATGATAAAAAAGTATAATATAAAATGTTTTTGCAGACTTAAACAGATCAGGCACTATTCACTGCAGTGTCACTTTCAGCCCCACACACTTCCTGCAGCAGCTGAGCCAAGAAGTGAGGGGAGGCAGAGCCTTGCAGCATCCCTCCCTGCTCCAGGCACCAGGGCCCCCTCCTGGAAATGGAGCCTCCCATATCCTCTGCTACGTCAGCCCCCAGGGACGCTAAACACCCATTGCTGCACCCCCCACCTCCATAATCCTTCTTTCCCCTCTGCTGACATTTCATACAGGGGTTATAACTCCTGCTATAGGCTCCTGCTAGCATTGCTTTGCCCACAAGTACTCCAAACCCTGCACATATTATGTATTTACTCTACCCCTCCCCTGTGAAGTCATGACTCTCTTGCCCCTCCCATTGCAAAATGCTGATTTTAGCCCCAAATACAATTTGTCCCATATGCCTTCCTTTAAACTGCTGTATTTTCAGATCTTGCTGTTACATTTAACTACACTTAACCGCACAACAGTTCATGTAACTTTAATATTTTTATAACTTTACAAACTTGTTATACAATGCAGCCCTGCTCTATTTACTGGACCCTGCCTCACCCCATACCAGCACAGGGGGAGTATGTAAATGCGAGAGATTAAGCTATTGGTATTGTAAATGACAATGTCATTTATTCATCTGTTTTCAAAACCAACACATAAATAAAAGGTTTGTCATTTACAATGCCAATAGCTCTAACTTTTGCAAATGTGAGACCTATTGCATTGTAAATGCTTGTTCTTCTGAGGTACCAGTCAGGAGTGTGAGTACCAATTTTTTCATCATTATGTCAGAGTCTAAAAAAGGGTTGTTTAGGCCCTGTAAGACTTGTGGAAAGTCCAGTCTTTATTCTGAGGACCCACATAAAGAATGCCTCTTCTGTCTTTACCCAGAGCATAAGCACAGAGAATGCAAGTACTGTCGTACTTTTTCCTCAAAAACACTTAAGGACCGTGAGGGTAGGCTGCTTCTCTGGCTGCAAAGGAAGAAAGCAGCAAAGGACTCTGATTCTGAGGAGAAGCCCCATACCTCCTCCAAGAAGAGAAAAGAAGAAGGATTTTCTTCATCTCTTAAAGATCCCAAAAAGTCCAGGTCTCATAGTAAGAAGAGAGTTGAGGAGAAAGGAGGTAAAAAAAGCCAGTCTAGTCCCTCCTCATCACGTCAGAGGTCAGGTACTGCCCCTCCGTCGACGCCTCTATCTCCGTCCAGGGATTCTTCAAGTGACAGAAAACGCCCGTCGACAAAGAAATCACCGTCTACGACCGCCGGCTCTGATCCTGTGGGCGTTCCGTCGAAGGTTTCGTCAGCGACACCTACTACGTCGACGGTCAAGACGACGACAGCGGCTGCGTCGACGACAGTGGTGATGGTTAGGCCATCTCCGACGAGTGTTTCACCTTTGTCTGCTCAGCAAGTTCGTTCACCGTCGACAGCTATCCTTCCGTCGACGATCCCGTTGACGACCCCGTCGATGAGGGTGAAGATTGGTCTGCTTCTGAAACCGGCGCCTTCCCTGATGCAGGATTTTTCAAAGGTTTCTCCTCTGCCTCCTGCCCGTCTTCTAGATTTTCAGGAGTCTGAAGATGATGGACCCTTCGGTCCTGCTTACAGTCCTTCACAACTCCAAGTTAAGTGCCAGGACTCAGACGATGAAGAGATGATGGAGGATCCATCCACTTATCTGGAAAGAGACTATTCTTTTTCGGATAGGGAACGTCCCGCTTCTCATCGTTTAGACGCTTTCCAAGAACACTATCCGTATGAGGAGCAGGAAGATCAAACTCAAGAACCCTTCATTTACGTCCCCATTTCATTGGTGTCTGACCTCTGGCTAATGCTCAACGACTATTATAAAAGATTTCCAGAAGCGAATTCTGCTCCTCCTCCACCTCCGGCTCAGGAACTCACCACTCCAGCATTGCGGGTACTACCTCCGCTGCAGAAGAACAGTACTGTAACAACTCCTGATCAGGTTCTGCGCAAAGTCAGGATCATGATGACCAGCAGTTGGAGGAAGGGGAATTACGTTTGGACCAGGATATCCACGACGAGTGGGATGACTATGCGATCCCGACTCCACCTTCTCCTTCTCCACCCTCAGCCGACTCTCCGCCCGCAGATATCGGCGGGTTTCACGAGCTTTGACTTTCCCATGCCCGTTAAACAAACCAAGTGTTTTTTGTATGATTTTAAGCCTACTACCCAACACTCCTCACGTTACATCCCCATTGTGGACTTCTGTGGCAAGAAGGCTTGAAATTAATTTAAACGCCATCTTTTATTCCCGCTGTAGTACCGAAGTTGGACAAGAAGTACAAGCCACCTGAAGACTCTCCTGCGTGCCTGATTCGGTCATTATGCAGGCAGCTCAAAGGAGGTCGAAGAACCCTTCCTCTTCGTGTTCAGCTCCCCCTGACAAGGAAGGGCGCCGTTTGGATAACATCGGCAAAAGGTTCTCCGCTTTGTCAGCCACTGCCATCAGAGCCTCCAACGCCTTAGCTATCCTTGGGAGGTATGACCGCCAGATGTGGTCCGACATATCGGCTTTGCTGGAATTCCTTCCAGATGATAAGAAGAAGGAGGCACGTGAGGTGCTGTCGGAAGGTGATAAGGCTTCTTTGGAAATGATTGACGTGGCCATGGACATTTCGTCAACGGCCTTCAGACAGCTGTCAGGAGCAGTGGTACTGAGACGGTAAGGGTGGCTGAAGGCTACTGCTTTTCGACCGGAGGTTCAGGCAAAAATTCTCAACATGCCATTCGATGGTGAATTGCTATTTGGGAAGCATGTGGATGAAGCTTTGCAATCAATTAAAAAGGATACGGAGACAGCTAAATCTTTGGAAAAGCTTCAGCAAAAAAGATTTTCTTCTTTCCGGGACGTAGGCAGAGGTGAATATCTCTCTCGCCCTCAGCTTCAACAGCGTTTCCAGCCCTATCATCAACATGGTTTTCGTACACAATACTCTTCTCAGCCCTTTTGGCAAACCTCAACATCAACCTACTCTAGACCAGCAGCACGTCGACGCCAACCATCAGGAGGTAGGGCTCACGACTCTAACAAGAGACAATGAGGTTCCACAGGCCCCTGCTACTGCAGTCCCACTTCAATTCGGCTTCATTTGCTCCAAATTTTTCAAACAATGGAAATGTATATCTTCCGGCAAGTGGGTGTTAGACGTATTTCTCCACAGTCACACCCTGGAATTTGTTCAACAGCCTCCAAACATGCCTCCACGAAGGACTTCTCATCCCCATCTCCGTATTCTCAAGAAGGAGGTCCGGTTGCTCTTAACCAAGCAAGCAATCGAAGAAGTGCTGCCCGATCAACACAATCGGGGGTTCTATTCCCACTTCTTTTTGATAAAAAGAAAGACGGGAAAATGGAGGCAGATAATGGACTTAAGATCACTCAACAAGTTAATCAAATCCCAACCTTTCAGAATGTTATCGCTCCAGGAAATTCAGCTTCTAATGGATACAGGAGACTATATGTCTTCACTGGATCTTCTGGACGCTTATTTTCACGTTCCCATTCACCCAAAACATCGTCAATTTCTGAGGTTCGAAGTGGCAGAGTACCATTACCCTTTCGGGCTGAAATCGGCCCCAAGAGTCTTCGCCAAGTGCTTGGCTCCGGTGGCAGCCTTTCTACGGCGAACAGGTCATCAAGTATTCCCTTATCTAGACGACTGGTTGGTCAAGGCCCCATCGCTTCAAGTCGCCAAGAGATCGACAGACGCCTGTGTTCAACTCTTTCGCTCCCTGGGACTCAGAATCAACTGGGAGAAGTCCTCCCTGGATCCCTCCAGGTCAATAATGTTTCTAGGAGCAACTCTGGACACTACACTCTCGAAAGCCTTTCCCACAAAAGAAAGAATCCTACGACTGCAAAGGACAGTGAGGGGTCTGTCCGCAAAAAGGTACGTTTCAGCAAGGACATACAAGTCAATGCTAGGGATGATGTCATCCTGTATCCCGCTGATTCCAAATTGCCGCTTAAGGATGAGGCCTCTCCAGGAGGAGCTCGACATTCAGTGGAGGCAATCTCAAGGCTCATTCGAGGACATCATATCAATCACTTCGAGGATGGTCTCAGCAATGTCCTGGTGGACGGTCAAAGACAATCTTTCATAAGGTCTCTCTTTCCTCATGAAGAAACCAAGGTTGGTCATGACATCAGATGCTTCCATGGGGGGCTCACCTGCAAGGATTGCAGGTCCACGGAAAATGGTCTGTTCAGGAAGCTCAGTGTCACATACATTTATTGGAACTCAAATCTGTCTTTCTGGGTCTTCAAGCATTCTTGCCAAAAATCAGGAGATCATCGATTCTGATCCATATGGACAACACCACCACCATGTTTTATCTGTTAAAGCAGGGAGGGACATGATCTCAGACCCTCTCAATCCTGGCTCAACAGATTTGGGAATGACTGATAGCCAACGAGATATCGATTCAGGTTCAGCATGTGCCAGGAGTCCAGAACGATTTGGCAGATTCACTCAGCAGAGACACAAGGCAGTGTCACGAGTGGGAACTAGACAACGAGCAGTTGCAAAAGGTTTTTCACTGCTGGGGATTTCCAACCCTAGATCTGTTCGCTACATCTCTCAACAAAAAATGCAGATCCTTCGCAAGCAGGTTCCCTCAACCCGGCTCTCTGGGAAATGCCTTCCACTTCTCATGGGAGGTAGCGTTCGCCTACGCATTCCCTCCGTTTCCTCTCATTCCAAAAGTTCTCCAAAAGATCAAACGGGAACCTTGCCATGTCATTCTAATAGCCCCGGCGTGGGCGCGACAATACTGGTTCACAGAGCTGTTTTGCCTATCAGTTCTCCGATTCACTTGCAACCAAAAGAAAATCTCCTTTCCATGAACCAGGGTCAAGTAGTTCACCCCCAGGTTCGCACGCTCAACTTCACAGCCTGGCTCCTCATCACACAGAGTTCGGCCGATTAAAGATTTCTTAGGAATGCCAAACAATACTACAGAATGCTTGTGCTCCCTCCACGATAAAATGTTACTCGGCCAAGTGGAAAAGATTCTGTATATGGTGTGCCACGAACTCTTGATCCGCTTTCTTCGTCACCTGAGGACGTTTTGCCTTATCTATCATCTCTTGCCAAGGCTGGTTTGGCGCATGCATCCATCAGGGTACACTTGGCGGCAATCTCCAGGTACAGACGCTGTTCTTTATCCTTTGTCCCTGTGGTCTAATAGACCAATAAAGGAATTCATGAGAGGACTTTTCAGGGTTTATCCTCCAGTAAAACCTCCTCCAGTACAATGGCAGTTAAATACTGTCCTGTCGCAGCTTATGAAATCTATTCACAAATGCGACTCAAAGTAACTCTCTTGGAAGGTGGCCTTCCTGTTAGCTATCACGTTAGCAAGACGTGTTAGTGAGATCCAAGACTTCACGACAACTGAGCCTTACCTTCAATTCTTTCCAGACAAGGTGATTCTTTGGACAAACCCATCTTTCATTCCTAAAGTGCCTTTGGCATTTCATCTAAATGAACCAGTGGTTTTGCCCTTCTTCTTTGCAGCTCCTTCTTCACCAGCTAAGAGGGCACTCCATTCTCTGGACATTAAAAGATGTCTGAAATTCTACTTGCAAAAAACTCAACCTTTCAGAAAGTCTACTCAGTTACTTGTTGCTTTTTCTGCCCCTAGGAAGGGTCAGGCTTTGACGCGAGCGTCTATCGCTCGTTGGGTCTCATCAGTTATATTCCTTTGTCATGAGAGGACTGGCTGTCCTCTGGTTGCCAAAGCCACAGCGCACTCAACACGTAAGGTGGCAGCTTCCTCCGCCCTGTTCGCTGGAGTGTCCTTGCCTGATATCTGCAGGGCAGCGACGTGGGCGAACGTCCATACCTTCACAAAGCATTACTGCTTGGATGCCTGGCAGAAGGCTGATGTGGCTGTTGGTCAAGCTACTTTGAGGTGTTTATTCGCATAAGGTATGATGTTTAAGCCTGTCCTTACTATATAAGTTTACTGTTTGTTTTGATAACACTTTTCAGATAGTCTTGAATTTTTTCCATTTTTGTATATATATATATATATATATATATATATATATATATATATATATATATATATATATATATATATATATGTCTTTTAGCATTCATATGCATTATTGTGAGTTCATGTTAAATGATTAGTTTTTTGGGTCGCATGGTGGGATGGTTCACCTTCCCGCCGCCTTCGGCCTTTTGTTTTTGTAAGTACTGCTTGCTATTCTGATTCAAGCATGTGAATCTATAAAAGATACAATACTGGAGAAAAAATAAGTTACTTACCTGTACACTGTGGTTCTCCAGTATTGATATCTTTTATAGATTCACATGCGACCCTCCCTCCTCCCCTCTTCAGGTTCACCTTCCATACCTCTTCATTACCTAGGGCACTCGTGCTCGAAATCTGAGGGTATGGTGGCCCTGCAGGGGAAGGAGATTCTATGGTCTAAGCTCTGATTGGCTGGAGTTTGGATGTTTTATAACAATGGTTGTTGGTTACTAAAGTTAAGGAATTCTTGTGGGCTTTTCAATGTTAAGCTTTAATACTGCTATTTTACTGTTACCGTGGGACTCCCACCATGACGTCGGGGAAGATTCAAGCATGTGAATCTATAAAAGATATCAATACTGGAGAACCCCAGTGTACAGGTAAGTAACTTGTTTTTTACAAGGTACTTTTGGTACACAGATAAATATTTGCACAAGTTACAGAAGGGTTTTTTACAATTTGTGAACCAGAGTAAAGCGCCAAAGTCAATGGCGTTTCGACCCATAGTAGGTTAGGGTCGTCTTCAGGACCAGGTTACCGGATTGCTCGTGCTGATTTGGGGCGGGATCAGGATGAAAGAGTCAGCGGGAGCTGGTACATTGCGTAGGAATGTCCTAAACGCTGTAAGACCCAGGAGTATATCCAAGGCTATTCCAGAATGTCTGATAACAGGTAGGGGAGAACATCAATGGAGGCCAACACATGGGAATTTGTGTGTGACGTGCTATGCAAGGAAAAAAACAGCGCGTTGTGCGAGGCAGGGAAACCGGCGTCAAGATGTGAGCGTCCAGTAGCTGAGGGGGACCAGTGGTGAGGACAGGTCCGCCGTCTCAAGTGCGATGAGTGGCCGCAAACCGGCGACGCAAATACGGCGTCCGGAGGCTTGGGGAGGGGAGAACTTTCAAGGCTGGGATACCGGCATCACGGGTCATGCGACCGGATCCTGGGGATATTTGTTGAGTCGGGCCAAATTATGGCTGAGAGGTCCGGGCTGGATCCTCTACGGGTAGGCAACCCGGATCGGAGTGAGACCGAGTCGGGGGTATGGTGTGCATTGAAGGTTGGCTTTATTTGGGTGTTAGGTGAGGTAAATGAGGACCTTTCAGATATCACTTTCCTCTTCCCAGTTCCTCCTGTTTCCGTTCTCCTTGCCATCTGCCGCCCTGCCCTCTCAGACTTAACTGGTTGCCTTTCAAGATCTGTGTCACTTTGTTTGTTTGCTATGTAGAGCAGGCAGATGTGTTGAAATATGGAGACTACCCTCCAGGGCTGCTTCTTGTGAAAGGTGGATGGCCTGAGGCATTGTAACTCAGTCACAACCTTTCACATACAATGGCCTGGCTTAGAGACATGGCAATTCAACATGAGACGGGCACTATAAGAAGGTAGAGTCTCTGAAGCCCTTGTTATACCTAGGAGTCCCGGTTGACGCAAAGAATTTTCTTACTCTCATTTTCTATTGGTGATGGATTCTAAGGAGAAACCCCTGGCTAAAAAAGACTTCGAGGGGAAGTAGCATGTAGATTATCAAGGTGGGTTTACCTTTTATGCTGCTCAAAATTGGGTACTCTTATTTCCCATTTTTCTACTAAAGGTAGCATGGCTGTTGCTTTGTAAGATTTCATCAGTAAAAAACAAAGTAAAGAAATATAAAAGCTTGTTCAGAAACTTCCAGTTTCCTCCTGATCTTTGAAATTTGGCAATTGTTCATATAGTTCCATGACCCTTTGCTGATGGCTAACAAGCACATAGGATACAAATAATAAACTAGTTGGGTTCTAGTTTTTCCAAGCGCTTTATCCATGTGTCGGTGCCTCACCTTTTATAAATATACAGTTTAGAGGCTGACTCAGGTGCGATATTTTTGCCAGAGGTCACATAAATGAGAGCGCAGTGATTCAATGCACATTGTTTCACTGAAGTCAAGATTTTAACCATAGACTGAACGGAGTAAGAACAGCCATTATTGGAATCGGGTGGCATACACATTGGCACATCGAGCACATACCTTTTAAAATTTTAGACAGAGATGCTTTTCATATCTAAATCTGACAAGCTTGGGATCTGTGGAGGATTCCATTCGAAGGTTTGTCTGCAACATTCCTGTTAGTTGAATGCGCAACAGACAGCCCAGGAACTTCGGGCAAATTTATTACAGCTTTGCACTGGGGCAAAGACATCAAAAGTGACGCCAACACATGCAAAGTGTTCATTTTGGGATTTACTGTCCATGGCAAAACATTTAGTGCTGGGAAATTGTCTAAAGTAACATGTAATAGTGCTTTGCACTCCTTTGCATCAAGGGAGCGTACCCCCACCCCACACACACACACCTTTGTCCTATGATCTAAAGGTGTGTGTATCTCACTAGATAGCCTTAAAGTGTGCCATCTCTTGGAAAGAGGGCAGCTGCACAATACAATAGTATATTTGTTCCTGTCCTGCTCTCTTCCTCTCGCGCAATGCAGCGCAGAAACGTTGCATGCTGCGCTGTGCAAAGAAGAGCATCGCGTTATTTACTCAACAAATAGGGCATCTTTTTAGCTCAAAAAAAGATTTGTGCTGGAAAGTATATGACCTACCAACACTTTGTGCTCCTTTGTGTCATGTTATATGATTTTGCAGCCAAGCAAAGCCTTGATAAATGTAGTGCCTTGAGTTATGCCCCTGCCTGGGCCCCTTCAATCAAGTCAGCAACAGGAATTGTGATACACTTCTGAAATGCAAACAGTTCATTTGAAAAGTTAGCCACTCAGTGTGCTGCTTAAGCAAATTAAATGCTTGCATTTCAATTGTAAAATGCAAGCAAATATCCTGATCATATTGGGCAATAGGCAAGGGGCGCCTTGGAAACAAAAGAGCGAGCTGGGGGTGCCATGGCCTCTTTCGCCCCCTATTAGCTCCCCCACTGCCCTGAGCAGCATGTTGGTGGTTCTTTTGACAGTGCCTACCGACGACTGGCCACTTGGGTGAACTCCACTTACAAATGGCTTTTGAAACCAGAGTCTTGAAGTGTTAAGAGTTTGACCGTCCCTAAATGTCATGAAGAATAGGACGTTGGTGGTTGTAGGTTGGAGCATCCAGTAAGGCACGTTAATTTTAAAAAATCCTTTAGATGTCCTTGGTGCCAACATGCCTTGTGAAAAAGCTTTGCAGATCATACTTTTTAGTGATAAGCCAGAAACAAAAGTAAACCGTCAAAAAAAGAAAATAACCAGAACTTAGTGACATTCGTGAAGAAAATTGTAGTCTTAGGGGCAGTGGATATCACTTACCCTACCGTGGTCTATACAAACTTCATTCCGTATCTAGTTATATAAGATGTGCAAACCATTCCATTTAATTATTATGAGGTGATGCAGATAATTTGCTTAGCCTCAGAACATAATTGATCTACACAGATAGCACAGCAGGTGCCACCACAGGCAAAAATATCTAAGGGAGAGGGTACCATTTATATGATGTTTGTTGACCATATAGAGATACTAGATCACTGGTCAGCTGATTTTATGAGCTAGTAAAGGTGACTTGCATATCTTCTCCCCTCCCCCCACCGTTCCCCCCACTACTGGAGTAGCTGTAAATCTTTATGGCAGTCTTTATTTCCTTTTGGATTTGTACAGGATCTAGTAGTAACAGTTGTTCTTGGATTAGGTTATTACACGTGAAAGGGTTCTTATAAGAAGCTGATGTACAGTGTTTTAATGTAGTTATTGTAATGTAGCCTATACATTAAACAAGCATTTAACAATAGTTTGTCTTCAGGTTTTAATCTTTGTTTCCCACATTTCTTTTCTTTTTGAGGTCACAGGAAAAGCATATGAAATTGACAAACTTATTTCAGTTATTGTTGCTTCAGCCAATATTTTGCACTGTTAACACAAGCTTAGCATAAATCAATGTTTGTTTGAGATTTCAATTAATAAAAGGATGTGCAAATAATTTCTGGATGCCATTCTAGGTGCTGCTGAAACATTCAGAGGAATAGGAATGACCTGTTTGGTGATCCTTCTGTTGTTTGCACTAATCCAGTGGTTTGCCGTACCTGCTCAAGAAGAAGGTAGGTGTTGCATTCCAGGGACAGACTTTGAACTACCTCCCAGGCTCATGTGCTGTCCTGAATAGATCTGAATAATGCTCTCCTGGCATGAGGTAGTACTGCAAGAATCAACCTGATGAATATCTAAAGGTACACGTCCATGAGAAACTACATCTGCATTTAAGATAGTATCTCTATTTTTTAACACTGTTGTCTAGGGTTCTACTGGTTATCTGGCAAATATACTAAAAACATCTCTGATGGCATTAGTAATTTAAGGAACAAAACTATTTTACCTGAAAATATATTTGTAATAGTTCCCAGGTTCTTTAGATGTGTAGGAGAGTAATAGTATTAGCATCTTTTTCAGTGGTGCCTATCATCTAAGTTCTTAGAAAACTTATATAAAGTGGGTACTTTCATTCTAGAAAACAGATAAAGAACTCTGATTGAAATTTCTTTTCTTACTATGTCTTCTGTTTGAAAGGGGTTTAAAATAATTTCAAATAATGTTTGTCTCTTAGAAGTACTTTCGTAACCCCCCTCCATGAAGTCTGCCCACACATGTTTTCTAGTTTCCCTGTCCTATTGCATCTGCATATTTCCAAATTCCTGACAAGTCTTTAGATAGCAAATTAATCTCAGTTCCCACAAACGCAGATGCGACCCTGTAGGAATGATTTTAAAACAGTCCAAGGCATGGCTGTTAAACCGATGTCTTCCAGGCGGTCGATGTCTGACTTTCTTTTACAAATGCCATGGACATGTCTAGCGCTGATTTTATAGAGCTAATCCACCAGCACAGATTTGGTGCTGTGGCCCACCAGGACCCCACCTAAGACCAGTCCAAAGTGCATCTTGTTTGCAGCTCTTTTGCCAGCCAGTTGACTAACTGTTGTTGTTGTTCCATCAGTTTTGTGAATGGGAGTAAAGCAATAGGATAAAAACGTTTTAAAATGGCAGAATCAAGGTACACTTTCTTCAACCGATGGATCTCCGTCCTTTTCTAACAGAGGTTAGGGAGAAAACCTGAACTCAAAGAATCATGGATGACATCGCGTAAGAGAGAGGAGTGGGGGCTAGTGGCAAACCCATCAAGGTGGAAATAATAATAAAATTGGATGGCGAACCTGAGCAGAGCTTGCCAGGGGCTTGAGAAAAATCCTCAGCTGTTATCAAGGGGAGGGAGAATATATTATTTTTCTGACCCTTGAGACCTAAAGCAAGTTTTAGTGTAACCTCAGCCTTAGTAGCCCAAATGTATATGTAATGTCATCAATTTATTTTGACAAAGAGGCTGGTAGGGCCTCACAGAACAGGTGACACAAAGATAGAAAAGTTGCAGCACTTTGGAGCCAAAAACGATTATGCCCTTTAAACAAAGCTTTAGCAGGATTGTTCGATGAGGCAAGCTCGGAGGCAATAAAGTTTAATTTAGCCTCCTGAAGACAAGTCTTATAAAATCTAAGAGGGTGTTTGTACTGCTTTAACAAATCTAATGAGTAAGTTTAGTACTAATTGCTTTCTGCCTTTCTAGTAGCCAAAAGGATAGATCTAACCTTAGGTGAAAGAAGACTGCAGGGTAACTTAAAAGGGTGTGTAAGCATCTGCAAATAAGGCCAACTTGTTATTAAGCTGCTCTGTATTTAAGAGGTGCAAATCGGTTATAGCCACTTGTGTGTTAAGTTCTCCACTTATATTTATCTTTGGGTGCCTGTTGTTCTAGCATGTATATGCATCTTATAAAAACAATAAACTAGAAAAGAGGAGGGTTAGCAATTATATGGAACACCTTCTGCGATAAAATGGATATTTCATAGGCACAATGTGTTTTGTCTATAATACTGATTGAGTACTTTGTAGGTGTGTATAGACCGCTGGGCATTGACACAAACTTTGTTGAATCTTTTCATCAGGGTCTGTCTTCATCAGTCTCTACTTATAATAGCGGACTTCAGCTTTTGATTTTGATGACCATTATATGCACCAAGCCCAGTTGTTTCTGGAAACTATATCAGATATATATGAGATCTTCATATGTGCCAATTAATTAAGCAAAAAATAGTGCTGGGCTCACCCATGATTTTATTCTCACTTTAATAGTCAAGGCCCTTCAAAATATCTCTTATCTTCCCATTGCTTTGTCTGATCACTCCTTTATTTACTTTCCATTTGAAAAGCACTTCATAAAATTTAAAAGGGCCATATTTGTGTAAAGAAACCTAAATTAAAATCTCTTAACACCACCTAATCTTTTTCATTTTGGAAGACACAAATTTGCAGTTAAAATATCTCTCTGAATTGACTTCAGAATCCATACATAAAATGACCCCCCAAAAATGTGAAGAAATTATGGTTTTTGGAAAGTGTTGCTAGATCAAAAAAAGACCAAAAGGAAGCTTGGAAGCAAATAGTGCTGTGAAAATTACTGTTCTTGAAGCAACTTATCATTCAGGGAAAAAAAAATTCTATGATCATTTATTAGCTGTAAAATGAACATTTAGCTCTTACCTTAAGCCTGTAAAATAATTAATGAACTTTGAAGTCATCTGTTGTAGCAATGGTGAGTTATAGTGGAGAAATTGCTGGTTAAAAAAAAAATCTGAATACAAGACGTGAAGATTTAATATGGGAGGAGGGTAAAGCCGGTTGAACAGCATGGTGAACATGTCTCTGTGATGCTTGCGCCTCAATCTCCAGTAGTGCTCCATTAATCCTGCCACATTGTGGATATATTCTCATTTGGTGAATCACTATGATGGCTGAACACCCACTCAATTTTGGAGGTGTTGAACGACCACCAGAATGAACTGCTGAAACTGGAGGCTGAAGACCATAGCTGTATCCTAGATGCAAGGTGGCTGAATCCTGATCCCCGGGCTGTGTTCTGCAAAGTAGGGGGGAAAAAGTAGACTGGTTCTATGGAATCTGAGATCCCTCATCTGCATCAAGCCTGGCTAGAGGCTAGGACTCATCGCAGGGGCACGGATGCCTGATTGGCCAGTGACAAAAACAGGAGAAGAGTGGCTCCTGCCTATAGGTGCTGCTGCAGGGGACTGAGACGAAGCCCTGGCTTCTTTGGCTGGTGGTATGGCGTAGTGACTACCCAGACCTTATCCTTGATGGTGTATGTTCTGCCTACGGGTATAACTATGGAATTCAGAGCCATTCTGGCCCACCTTCTGAAGCCATGATGTGGATAAACCCATCCATCCATCATTCCCCATTTGCTTCTGTACGCCTCAGGGAGCGTGAAAAGATAGACTGGCACAGATGTTGATGATGTCAACTAGCTGAGCGAGAATTTGTACCAAGTTTGCCACACACTCAAAAGACCGCACTAAAAAATCCTGGAGGTATTCCAGTGCCACTGAGTGGCAGACCGACTAACGCAACTCCGCTCCTAGTGGGGGGTTAAACCTCGACCACACAATCGCAAAAGACCAAGTGCAACCAGTTGCAAATCTAAAGCAATATAGGCAAAGATACTAAATTTCAATCGAGCGATGGGGGTGCGGGCCAGGAGAGCAACGCAAGGAGATTTAGGAATGCTGATCTTCCATTACAAACAATAAAAGACTCACAGACTGCCCTCAAAATTAAAATCAACAAGGTTTGGATGGATACAAAGCTACTATTGCAGTATATGAGAAATGTAGTGGACCGCATTATGGACTCTGAGTGCTACATCTCTGAATTGGCAGATAGAGCAGGGACACTTCACAGGGTAGTCCTTAAATTGCTGCAGCCACTTGACCTCTGGAACAGAAGATAGAAGATGTGGAGTGGTATGCACCAGAAGGAGCAGAAAGCAAAAACCCTGAAAAATTCCTTGAAGGATTTCTCCACAATTGATTCTGGCCAATAACCTTTGCCCTTTCTTTATAACTGAATGAGTCCACAGATCTATGGCACCGGCACCTCTGCGTGCCCTACCATGCCCCATTATTGTGTAAATTCTTAACTACAGGGGCAAAGACACTATTTTGAAAGTGGTCAAGAAATTTAGGGCAGATGTTGTTGCCATTGACACAAATCACGTCCGTCCCTAGATTCTCTTGGAATTTATGCTCCTCTTCCTTGCGTGCCTCAAAGTGAAGCACAACTCCCAAGAATTTCAAGGACAACAGGAAGTGGGATTTTTAGGGCAAAAGAGAGCCCCCTTCTAATGTAAAACAAAAGCACAGCTCTTCTAAGCCCAAACAATTACTGATCAAGACAGTTCCTTTAATAAATTCATAATTTTATTCATTTAAAATTAATTATTGAATCCATACCTTACTCCTTAGAAAAAATAGAACTAAATCGATCAAAAAATTCAAAACCAAAAAAATGACAAACTCAACATAGCCGTGGAGTGTCCATCACCAGAAGCCAGGTGAGGCAGACTTTTAGTGATGGACGCTCATTCTTCTTAAGGCCTTCGTGATCTTCCAGGTGAAACCACCGGGGTAATGATTCAGAGGAACAGTGTAGAATTCTATCCGCACGTTCGCAGCCGCCCATATTATAATACTGTCGCCCTCATAGAGATAGCCTTATTTTAGGGTATTGATACCTTCCATGTTGAACCGCCGGATGAATCGCCTCCTGTATTATTTTTGTAGAACTCTCTAAGTAGATTTGTAGCCATCTACGGCAGAATACCATCACGTATTTTGAAAGTTTTCTTGGCCTTGATGTTGCAGTCAGCTTCTTCTGCATTTTCTGAGTGTGTGCCTGCCGGTGAGGCTTTGATTACGCCGTGGGTATGAATTGTCTCCCAGGGGAGCCTACAGTGCCTCAGAATGAAATAATGCGATTCCCGTACTCCTAGTGGGCATTAGGACTATTGGCCCCCTTGCAACTCTGTCGAGAGTGTGAAGATCTGTATTTATTGTATCCTCTGTTACTGTATTTGGTCCTGATGAAGGTAGAAGAAAAACTCAGTGTGATACACCGAAATGTGCATCGACGTTTTTAATTTGCCTACTGCAGTTGGCCACACTAAGAGGGAAGAACATATATTGTCTCCTTGATGTTTGGACTTTGTGTCTACACCAGTGGCCTTGTTTTTAATTAAAGGACCTGATTGTGGGGTTGAGTAACTCTGTGAGGTTGGGACTATGTTGATTTTGTTGTCATTTTGTTTGTTTTTGAATTACTGTATATGTTTCACTATGTATGTTTAATTTTTGATAGATTTATTTCTATTCTTTCTAAGGACTAAGATTGATTCATTCATTAATTGTGAGTGAATAAATTATGAATTTATTACAGAAATGGTCTTGATCAATAATTGATTGTTTGGGCTTAGAAGAGTTGTGTTTTGGTTTTACAACGCCAAGAATTTCTTCTTTGGCAGGCCAGAAGTGGCATGAGAATTGGTTCTTTAATGCAGGGATGCTGGCGAGGACTGCTCTAATAGAAGATTACACAGAGTTTTCAGGCACTCCTGAGAAACCTCAAGTAAGGAACCGACATGAACAAATAACCTTCAATCACCTGCCTGAGTAAACGCAAGAGGGGGTAGAAAAGTCAGAGATAGAAAAGAGCAATATAATCAGTAGCCACAGCCAGCAGCAGAATGCAAGGACTGGACTAGCTGGAAGACCCTCTACACAATGCAAGATACCTGATGACGAGGCACTTTGTGTAGTTATATTGGGCCAAAGAACTACAGGTCAAACACACACATGTGTACACCTGCATATAATAATATCCAGTGTTATGCAAATATTACAAAATAATGGTCAAGCTAGAAGGAGATCTACAGAGATTGAAATAGACAGTTAAGTTAAACTGTTAATTCATGGGTTTTCAGGGGTAGGCGATATTCTCTTCTTACATTTGGAAGGCAAGTAGTTTGAAGTACGTCGTATGGAAGAGTAATGTACGGGGCAAGGGGACATAGGGTAGCTTGCAAGTTTACCCATTTCAGATTGAGATACACCGGCATGATAGGTGACTCAGGTTGGACACACGGATTCCCTCTTGTAGAGGACATGCATGGCAACTGCAATAACCTAATGTAAATAGCCCCGGAGACAAGATTAGAATGCGAATAGTGGCCAGTATTGGAAGCGCAAGGGTCAGATCTAGCCCTCCTACAGGAAACTCACTCAATATACAATTACTGCAGACGTCTAGGAAGGGAAAAGATACTGCCCACTACTCCATGCAGAGTTCACCCATAGTTCCATAGAGGTTTTGATACTAGTAAGAAAGACTCTCCCCTTCGCAATCAAAAGAGAATAGACAGACCCCACCTGGGTTCCTGCGGGACCTGTGGCAGGACGGATGTACAGTGTTTAATATCTATACATCACCACGTTTATAGAAACGCACACTAGATGAGGACCTGATTGTGGGGTTGAGTAACTCTGTGAGGTTGGGACTATGTTGATTTTGTTGTCATTTTGTTTGTTTTTGAATTACTGTATATGTTTCACTATGTATGTTTAATTTTTGATAGATTTATTTCTATTCTTTCTAAGGACCATCTTACAAGAGGCACCTTATTGCACATAATAGGTGCCGACTTTAACAATGTGATGGAGCGAAATAGAAATAAATCACCACGTCTCATACAGAGACTCCCCTCTTAACTGGCCCAATGGGCAGGAGCCTTGTGGCTGACTTACAGATGGAGATAAAAGCACCCCTCTGCTCAACAGACAATAATCCGTCTTTTCTGGGGCACCTAGATCATTTTCGAGATTACTCTTCATCCTGATGATTGAAGTCCCCCAAATGTAGAGTACCTGGCCACTCTTCCCTACAGTTAGTAATGGGTATGCAGCCCAGACGAGACAAATATGCCTGGCACCTTGAAAAGTTTAGGATGAGGAGACAGCTACAGTTTTATCAGATGCCACTGATAACTATTTGAAGGATAGCCTGGGGTCAGTTCAATCTCACATTATAGTCTTGGAGGCACTGAAGACAGTACTAAGAGGCGCATCGACCATGATAGGATTGGTAACGAGAAGAAATTGAGGATGAAAAAATATGTAATTTAGAACACAACATAACTGAGATAGAAAGGAATATGAGTATTCTCGTCAAAAGAACAATCTCAGACAGCTGAGAAGAGGGTTTACAGAGCTGAGGCTCCCAATGCGGCAAGAACACAGTACATGAGCATACAGAAAACACTGTATGAAGTAGGACAGAAAAGAGGTCAACACAGAACTACAATTTCTTTAGACGGAGACATACCCCAGGCCTTTGCTGGTTATTTTAATTCACTATATGCAGGGATGGAGACACAAGTGGTATTAGAGATTTTTGACCTTCCTGAAGGGCCTACAACTCCATAGATGGGAGATAATAGAGATTTTCCAGCGGGAGATATAACACTTTCAGAAATAATGGAAGCTATCCAACAATTTCAGTGTCTGCATGTCTCAGGGCCCAATAGCCTACCACCTGAAATGTTCAAGAGAATGTCATCCAGGTTAGGACCCACCTACTGGATCTGTTCCAGGAGGTCCGCCCTCTGGTAGAGCAACCTGGAAATCTCAGACAAGTTATAATAAGTCATTCACAAAGAAGGCAAACCTAGGTGCTCTTCATTTCTTCCGACATCGGTCCTTAACATATAGACAAAAATTCTTGCCAATATCATGAAAAATAGACTTCTCAGCATTGTAGCGATGCTCATCCATCAAGATCGAACCGGCTTTATTTCCAGGAGATCCACTAGACTTATCTTCTGTTAACTCCACAGTTAACTGGACATTACAAAAAAGAAAGAACATCCTCTAGCTATCCTGCCACTGGATCCCGAAAAGGCTTTCTATCCCATTGACTGGCAATACCTCTGGTCCTCTAACAATTCGGATTGGGCTCCATGGTCAGAACCTAGGTGGTAACTGCTCCCTATCTTCCAGACATTTGAAGGATACCCTGGATACTGGCTCAATCGTGATAAGTCTAAAAGGCTTACTCCGAACAAATGGTATAAAGAACTACTCTGAATGCATGAGGTACCAGAAATCACTGAAGGGTTCAGATACCTTGGGATGGAGGTGACTTGTGGTAGACACACATTCCTATTCTGTAACCTCAAGACTATGCTATCTAATTTCAGGCTGGAGGTGAAGAGATGGTAAAAGCAACCAATATGACTCATGGTCATGCCACCGTCTTAAAAATGATAGCACTACCAAACATTTTATATATAATGCAGAGTACACCGTTCCTAATAACAGATGCATTTTTTTAAGTTGGAGGAGGAAAGACGAGCACTGTTGTGTGCTGGTTGACCCCTTTTACACGAGCAGCATTACATATATTATTGGGCCTCCCAACTTCTTGAACGTAATGATTGAGGACATTCCATAAGTGTTAATCCATCTGGACAGACTGCCCATACAGTGCACCACCTATCTGCATATCAAAGCTGCCACAGACAACACAGACGGTACCATATGTTTGGTGCAAAGATATCGCATTCATGAGCTGATACGGGAAGGTCACAAAGCAGATGCGTCTATGAATGGCACTTTGCTGTGCCTTAATTGAAGGGCTTCTATTGATTGGAAAAACATTGGTGTCTTAAGAGTGGGTGATGTGTATGGGAAAAGCACACTGAAGATCCTCAGCACGATGTGGGATGAGTTTGAGAGTTTGAACTGACCGCCTCTCAGGGATTTAAATATGTGCAATTGACATGCAGTGGCAGCTTGCACCATGAATTTGCCCAGCTTACGTGAGGCAACCCCGCCCAGGATATAGGGTGCTAACTGAGAAATTGAACAGAGGGGATATCTCAGGACCCTACTAGACTGTCTACAACACACTAGTAACACATGGAAGATGTGAACTGGAAGGGCCACCCTTTATGCACCCACTGGACTTGGTGATTAGAGAGGGCCTGCTCCTGATACAGCTGAAGATTTTACATACAGTCTACTACAATAGGAGCAGATTGTACAAGATGGGCCTGCTTCTGTGTGGTAGGTACTTGAGATGGTGGGAGGTATGTTCCTACATACAATATGGTACTATAGAGTAATAAGGAGTTCTGGAGCAGAGTGTTAGTTGAGCTCTCTGAGGTATTGGACAGTAAGATCCTACTCATGCCTCAATTTGTGATTCTAGATATCCGTAATGATGTCATTCTGCCCTGACACAAACTTATATTATTGTTGTTGAGACTAATGATAACAAAACGAGATTCTGCAAGGAAGTTGGGAAACCAGCTATGCCCCACAATGTCAAGATGAATGGAGGGCATGTACCAATATATAATAGGGGAACAAATGATCTACAGAAACACAGGCTGCGGAAATTTGGGAAAATATGGCATCCCTGGCGATTCCCTTCAAGACTCGATGTCCCCACAATAGAGCCACCTGAAATCTATAGCTCAGACTCAGTCTGGGCGCAGGTAACTGCACCAGTGGATTTGCTCTTGTCTTCTACTTTGGTGAAGGTTGATTGCATACTAATGTGTGTACTTCTGAGTGTGCGCTTATCTTTCTAAATTTTGACCTGACTGTCAATACTGTAATACCTCAAGTAATTTATCATGTACAAGTTCTTTATTTTAGGAAATTAAAAAGCAAAAAAATAAGTGCAAAAAAAAAAAAAAGACTGATTGTGGTTTCGGTGGCCAAAAAACCAGGTGATCAAGCCATGTTGAATATTCTAACAACTAGTTCAGTCAAGCAACCCCAGACCTTAAACACTCTGTCCAAGACTTTCTCAAAATATAAACCACCAACATTTGGAGCAGGGGAGAGGGAACAGGGACTTACATTTTCCCCAGATTCAAAACTTTGTGATAGAAAAACATGATGAACACTACCCCCTTTACCTTAGAGGCAATTGAATGAGATGACCAACCTAAACCAGCAATACAGAGATTACAGTACTTTCAGACTTCCCCACTTTATTTTCTAAAACACTACATCTCAACATACTTCCCAATCAGTATAAGACTGTCCAAACATCTGGACACTAACTCTGCCTGGGCAAGCACAAATGTTTTGTATCCCTTGATCTCAGATAGGCAGTAGGGACGTAAGACTGATGCTTGAGTCCCAAATTGTATCTGTACTTTCCTCATGGCCTCCGTTTTCCTCCTGCATACAATTGTGTCAGTACTGAGATCAAGGAACAACATACTTTTCTGACCACATAAAAACAATTCCTTGTTGGTGTTTGCCTCCGTTAGCACTTCTTTCTTTTATCAATGCAGTTCAAGTCCCTCATCCCTTTGCTTTTATCACTGCAATTGGATCCCCTCACAGATAACAAAATGCCCATACCAGTTTGAGTCTTCTCGAGTGCCTGCCTGGAACCAGTTTGCGGAAAAAAACACATTTTTGACTATTCCCATAAGTTCAACTTCTGTCTCCGATATGGGCCAGCCCAGAATTCTCTCATTTGTTGACCTCTAAGTTTTTCCAGTAGTTCAGGATAATTCTCCAGGTGACCCAAGGAAGGTACTGCACACTTGTGGAAAGCTAATTTTAAACTTCTGCAGTGTACCCTCTCTAGAAGCAACCTTTTACTCGAAGATATTCACTGGCATCCACCTAGTTCAGTCTGGCCTGAGAAGGTATCATTCTTTAATAAATAGTCCAATTTGTTGAGCATAGTGCCATAAAAATGTTTCTCGCTTTGTCCGGTCAGATGTATCCCCTTCAGAATTAGTTTGCGCACGTCGTGTGAAAGTGTTCTTAAATGTTCAAGAGATGTAGTGGTCCTCACATGCTGTGATGAAGAACTGCTGGGCTCAGACGTTTCACCCCTTTGCAGCTTGCCCGTATTGTAATTATTGGGTATATTCAATTATTGCTAGAGTGTAGTTCATTGAAATACAGGAGAAAAAGAAGAGAACCTCCAGTGGAATTTAGTGCAGCCAGTGTTATAACCCAGTATCTCAAAGTTCTCTCAATTTTTACCAGTCTTTTATGACTGATATAACTAAAGTCATTAATAGCTGTAAAACCTCAGGTTCTTCTTTAGATAGTTCTCTTGCATTTTTTTTTTTTAATCCTACTGCTTCATGCCAAAATTCCTAGCCTTAAATCAGTAAATAATCAGTCTATGCTCAGGAACAGTTTTTGCAGAGCCTATTTCGTGTTGTGCAATCACAGTTCGGTTGCATATTAAATGCAATAAAATTCTTAATGTTCTTCAGGCTGGCTTTCCGGAGGCTCTTACTACTGAATCAGTCATTACAGCAATAATGGAAAGCCTTCCTTTGATGGATGATGGTGGCAGAGCCCTGATTTTATTAGATCTTTCAGCGGTTTTCAACACCATTGACCACTCCTTTTACACTATATGTGGCCCAATGCTTGGCTGAAAGACTTCTACCTCACCTGGTTTGCTTGGCGATCTCAGGCAGATAAACTGAAAATCCCAACCTCCCGTTGGAGTCCGCTGGTCTGTGGTGTCCCTCATGGGCCGACTTTATGTTCGTTCCTTTTCAACATCTATTGCTGCCCATCAGTTCTGTTTCTTAAATCATGGGATAGATAGATAGATAGATAGATAGATAGATAGATAGATAGATTCTTGCATACATATATAGAGGGACTTTAAGGCTTTCAGCCAGCCCTCCTCATCCATTTATCCTCTAAAGTGTCATTCTCATTTTGCTTCCATCCAGCACAGCATATAGCATGGGATAGAGGGTCTCTCCCCTTGAGCCATTGGCTCTCTTGGCTGTGAGTAGTGACATTTCTCTTGTGCACATCTGCCTAATACTTAATTCACTTTAGTGCCAGGTCTGGTAGGTCAGTTTCTGTTTTCATTTCTGTTGCCGGTTCATGTTTTTTTTTTTCTGTAATAGGTTATTTTTCACTTATTGATGTGTTAATATATCCACACCACTTTTTTAGTTTTTTATACCTTGTATTACATTTTTATTTGTAATGTTCATTGTACATGTTTTCAAACATAAACAAGAAAAACTATGCAGGCTTGATAAGACCAAACCTATTGCCTTTGCCAATGCTTTTATTGCATTCCAACTCCTGTCCCTATGTGGGACAGTGCCCACAATATTGACGTTTAGCAAATGAGAGCAGAGATGGAAGTCTGCAGCCCTTTGGAGGCCACCATCTCTGCATTTCGCAGGAATTCGAAAGGATTTGCTGAGGAAGTCCCTCTAATGAATAATAATGAGCCACAATTTCTGTAAATCCTTGCACCTGGCCACTTTACGTTGTGCAACATTAGTACACCTGGCACAGACATAAAAACTAATATTCCCTATTGCTTCGCTGGCACTGTGTAGACATCGTAGGTCCTAGTCACAAAGGTAGTCTTATACGCGAGTAAATCTACTTGTGTAAATTTACACTTACAATTTATAGTTAATGTACTACTTTTAGCTCTTCGCTATTCACTATTTACTAGTGTAAATTTGCTACAGAGTGTAGACCTACGTGTTTCAACCCCCGAAACTCATGGGGTGGAACCTAATGTATAAGTGTAAATTTACTACAAGTAACTTTTCACAGGTAGGCGGCGATCTCCACCGGGATGGAGATCTTCCTGTGGTAAATTATAGAGAAAGGTTTATTAAACTTTTAAAAAAATAGTACAAATACATTTATGATAAATATTAATGTAAATTAATGTCATGTATTTAATTTTAAATTTGAAACAAAATAAACAAAATGCTAAATCACTACTAACTTAATTTAGAATTTATAACTTTGAAGCGCAAACTCCTTGAGTGCCGCCCACTTTAATTCTTTGGATATAGGAGGCTACTGTCTGACTCGAGCGAGCACCAAGGATGCCTCACACATTGAGACCACATTAAACAAAACAAACAACAACAACAACAAAATATATATATATATATGTGTGTGAAAAAGAATACTAAAATAAATTATTGTAAAAAAATAAAATAAAGGACTCGGACCTTGTAATAAATAACCCCTTTACTCCGAAATTAAGGTGATCCAAAGTAATAGGATCTAAATTGTTTAAATGGGAAAAATATCATACAATAACGACAGTCACCACCATCAAAGCACAACTTGCATTCACAGAGGCACATTGAGGAGATTCAGCATCCAGAGGTCGGGTGTTATGTAAGAAAGCGCATTAGACTGCATGCCGTAACACCAATATGAGCAGCACACAAGACTGTGTTAGTGTATGGCCATTTCTGACTGCTGCCTTGTGGTACAACCATTAGACAGCGCCATATTGAAGCAGGGGATCTCAAAACTGGCCTTATAGTAAAAGGAGGAGGTAATTGCAAAAGATAAAATGTACCTTCTCTTGCAGTTTTGAAAATCCTTGCACAAATCTGTGTCCTTGGCAAACAAGTAAAGAAAAATCTGAAAAACTATGAGCGAGACAAATGCAATAACACAAAAACAAGACACAGATGACAATGAACCAACATTAAGGTTAAGTGATGAAGAAGTTGAAAGTTGGACAAAACATTTCTGACTGAAGCACACCAGTCAGTGCGATTTAAGTAACAATTTCCTTTGTAGAAAATGTATTAATGTAGAAAAACATCATCAAAGGACCTACCTCTTAGCAATATATGAGGTATAGGTAAACAAAAATACTTTCCGATAGCCAAACTCAAATGTGTGTATATGCCACAAAACAACTGAAGCCTGGGATAGAGTCACTGGGGCCAAGGTGGCGTCAAACAATGCTGCTACGCTTAAAATTAACGTGTAGTGCTATCCCATAGGAGTGGCCAACTCAGAAATAAAGTTTAGAAAGCTTCTCCTCAATGGGAGGCAAACTCCTGCACTCACATCCGCCTGTTTTTTTCTTTGGCACAAAAGACCACTGACCTTTTCAGGGTCGAGTTGTACCATAGCAGTTATGGTCCTGTCTCCGAGAGTACTGCAGAGAGAGAGCCATCCATAGATATGCACTGCTAAAACATGGGGGCACATGAAAACAGCCAAAGAGAAATATTCAGAGACGTAGAGATAGGTGCTCGCTAACAGCAATAAATGCGCGCATACGGATACCCAGAGAGAAAGGGAAACCATCAGAGCCACGAGACAGTGCAGTCTCTTGGAAACATCAAGAGGCAGGTGCGAAGGTAGGCTTAGGAACACGGTCATCTTAAGGATTTTGAGGGTCTCGGGCAAGACATATTTTGGGGGCCCCTGTACAGGACAAATTTAAATGTCATTACTCATTTCCTGCTAATTCAAGCCTGCATGATGCCAAACATCAAATTATATGTTAAACTTTGAGAGGGTCACATAATAACAGTTTTAATATGTCTTGCCCGGGATCCCAAACATCCTGAAGATGACACAGGGTAGAAAGAGAGAATCAGTGGCAGCAGCAGGCAGAGAGTTTAGATAGAGACATATAATAGACAGAGATCAAATAGAAAGTTCACTTCCCCAAGGGGTCCCGTTGAAAGTGGGGGCCTTGGGCATTTGCCTACTTTGGACATACCCTAAATGTCTCTGCTTAGAAACACCGCGTGCTGTCTCAGATCGAGGCACCCAGAGAGTTTTAAAGGGTCATTTCAGTTTGTGTCTTTAGGCATTTCCTCCTTCAAGTGAGAACTAATCTCGCTATAACCTATTTTCTTGTTATAAAAAAGTGACTATCTTTGCAAATTAAACCCACAGTTATAATTAAATAACATATTCAGCCTCAACACACAAAACCTGTTTTTTCTAAACAGAAACCAAGCCTAGTTAGCTTTGCTGATGTCTTAAAGGTTTAAATAGATGTTGTAAACTAACTATTGCAATTAGAGTCAACTATATGCAAAACTTATATCCAATTTAAAAGTATGCCTTCAATCCTCTTCTGGGCTTTTGGGATTTCAAATAAGGTGCTAATGTACAAATTAAAGGGCCCAGTGTTACAAGTACATAAATAACAGCACTGATTTTCTTCAGTCATATGAGTAAGTCACTTTTACCAATGAAACCTTTAGTGGAGCATAGTAAATTCTGATACTTAGGGACTTTTCACAGTAATCCTATCTATTAACTCACTTAAATGAGAATATATATCACATAGTCCTCAATGAGCGAATAGTTTTTAAATCAATCTGCATGTTCTGAATTCCAACAGTAAAACTGAACTAGATAATTGTCCTTGTGCTGCATGTAGTACAATATTAAAACTGTTGAGAAGTGTATTTTAAGATAATTGTTAAACATATTTTCTATAAAAGCACAGAGTTGCTGTTATTTATCTCTGTTCCAGATCTGAGCAAAATATTTCTGATGGATACTTCTAACTGCAGATTTATCACCTTGTAAATATTCCCCAAGAGTCAGATGGGATCCAGAAACTTCAATGCAGTACTCCTGCGGGCCGGTAGGCGGCATTTTCCAACTTCATGCTATCACCATTCAGCTCTGGAAGTGACGAGTGGACCCCCATATAAGCACCACTCATGTGCATTGACATCAGTTCCTTTCTTTCCATGCCTTCATACCCGGATCTAGAGCTACATTTTAGTATTTTCTAGACCCTTTCCAGCAAAATTGTACCAGCGTGCAAGGGAAAGTGTTTCCTCCTAAAACAACAGGGTTAAAGTATGTAGGAACTATTGCCAACAGAAGTCTGTCACAGACCCTCACGAGTATGCCTATCGTGCCTGCCGGGGGAATCGGAAGGCCATACAGGCTGATAGTGACGCTGTATATCGCCACACATCGTAAGACTCCAGTGAGTGCTGTGACCACTCAAAGTTGAAAGGATTATTTGACTGGCAGATCTTCATAACGGTTGAAATTTTCAGGTAAGACTAAAAAGAACCATAAAAGATCTAAGCAGGTATCGCCCCCTTCTGGCCACTCTTGAACTCCATAGAGGAGGGGAGGGTGTTAATGTGCCACCCTGTCTCCCTCCATATCTCCATCGTAGCTAATCTGAATGCCTCCTTATTTTCTGGCTGTCAGCGACGTCTCAGCAAGTGGAGGCATTTGATGAGGCCATGCTGTGCATTTTCAGCACTTTACCAGTTCCCTCTGCTATGCCTTCGGGCCTCAGCAATCTTCCGGGGCCTCCAGTCGAACTACTGCCAGCAGATCTGCCCTTTATGCCTCTTGAACCCACCTCAGGTTCAGCACCGGTGCTGACTTCGATCTTTGCACCACCCTCTAGGCCAGTTACCTTCGCAGCGACACCACTGCCGGTGAGGATTTGCAACCTACTGTGCTCGCCTACTTCCAACAGAAGCCACCATGACCTCGACCGAGGCCACTCCCTGATCCCACCGGTGCGCAGCCAGTTGGTAATCCTTTTGATTCTTACACTTTGCGCTAACCACACGCTAGGCACAATCTTTTTGACAGTGAGTTGGATAATGACAATTTTGACGAAGGGGATCTTTCAAGATGCCAGTGGCCTGGATACTTCTACACTGGCCTTGTTTCTCCATCCATCCCTGCTACAAAAATGCTGTTTGTATGTAGAGGGTGGCAGAAGTACAAAACCTACAACACCCTGCTATGAAGGTGAAGACAAATGTTCTGACAAATGTATTCCAGCCTGGTCAAACACGACTCAGTTGGGAAAGGTTTTAAAGAAAGCTGGGCCATAATATGTTCATTGCGTCTGTCTGCCACACACAGACAGTTCCATCAGCAATTTCACCCCTTTCAGGACTACAGTAGGGGTTTCCAATGCCTCCAACAGCAGACGCTGCCGCTAGCTCAACAGGTCTCTGAGCCCATTTGTGCCGGCGGCTGCACTTTGGAAAGACAACTCCCAGGACATCAGGAAAATCGTGCAGTTCAGTCCCCCGCGTATCTAGTATTTGCAGCCAGAAAACCATTTGAGTGTGTTCTTTCCAACAAACAGCCACCCTCTCGTAGACAGGATCTGATATTTCCTCCTAAGATGACAGGTCATTACTTAAGAAAAGTGGTCCTCCAACTTTTTGCCTTTTTTCCTGGAGAGAAGAGTCCAGGGCATTCAGGCTATGATCTGATTTCTCAACCACTCTCCTGGATCTCAGAGCGGATGTCTCTGAAACTGTTGGGATTGTTGGCCTTGTGCATCCTGCTGATGAAGTATGCCAGATGGCATATGCGTTGTCTTCAGTGCCACCTGAAGTCCCTGTGGGTGCACCATCAGTGGACTCTGTCAAATTGTATTGGGATTACATAGGAGACTGCAAAAGATCTCCAGTGGTGGCTGCTGGACCGCAATTGAGTCCGTGGCAGACGCCACTCAGATTTGACAGTGCATCTGGGTTGAGAAGGTCATCTGGGAGAGGTGGAGATCAGAGGCCTCTGGTATCTGATGGAAGCTCGACTCCATATTAGTTTGTTGGAGTTGAGGGCGATTCACTTGGTGTTGAAGGCCTTCCTGTCCACCATCAGAGGAAGGATGGTGCAGGTGCTCACGTTAAACCTATCGCCATGTAGTACTGAAAAGAGAAGGGCGACGTGTGGTCTTTGGTCCTGGACCTCCAGGGAGTTTCTCTGGTAATGAACCACCTAACAGGATCTTTAAATCAGTCGTCGACACCTAGTGGAGCACGAATGGCAGTTACACCCGGAGGTGGCGCAGAGTGTCTTACATCAACCGTTGCTCAATCCTTTCATTGCTGTTGAGGAAAGCGGAACGTCAGCATTTTTGACTGTTGGAGTTTCCAAGAAGCTCTCTCTCTGAGACGCATTTTGCTTAGAGTGGAGCTTGTGACTCATGCATGCCTTCCCACCGCTACCTCCCCTCCCCTGAGTTCTGAAGAAGATCAGGAATGACCAGGCCCAAGTCATCCTAGCGGCACCGGATTGGGCCAAGAAAGTGTGCATAAGTCTAAGCATAAGCATCCATCTTCCGATCAAGCTGTCGCTTCATGAGCCTCTCTGCTATAGCAGCAGGGCAGGGTGCTGCACCCGAGCCTGCACAATCTGAATCTTCATGTTTAGAGACTGAGCTCGGCAGTTGACCTCATTTGGCCTTCCCCCTGAGATCATTGATGTCATCTTGGTGGCTAGGTGCCCCTCTACAAAATTGGTGCACACCAGTGGTTGGGACATATTTGTGGCTTTGTGCAGCACATGCAAATTGACCCACTGCAAGCCAAGTTGTCTGATGTTTTGTCGTATGTTTTGCCACTGGCCCAGCAAGAACTTGCTGTGGGCTCTTTCAGTTGTTTTGCTGTTGCCGGATCAGCCTTCTCTATTTAAATCACTTGTTGTGATGAGATTTTTGAAAGGTTTAGAATACTTGTTTCCGCCAAACCCCTTTGTGATTCCACGGTGGAACTTGAACTTTGTTCTCACTTTTTTGATGTACACCCCATTTGATCCACTGGACAGTTATCCATTAAGGCTTCTAACGTTGAAAATGGTCTTTCTAATCGCTACACCATCACCTAGGCATGTGCGCAAGCTGCAGGCTCTTTCTGTCAACTCACCTTATACATTGTTCTTCCCTGATAAGTTGGTGTTGAGGACCTAAATTTCCTTTCCGCTGAAAAAGGTCAGTCCAGTTAATGTGGGGCATTCTTTGCCGTACCTCATCCCTCTAAGAAAGAAGACAGACTCCATCGTTTTGACCCTAAGAAGGCACTAAGCTTTTCTAAAGACTGCACCAAAAATGATCCGAAAGACAGTCCGCTCTTTGTGGGGTTGTGGGAACAAAGATCGGCAAGGCAGTGTCAAAAAGGGACCATCTCCCGATGGATTGTTTGTGCAAATGTCTGCTACGCACTGGCAAAGAAACAGCCTCATGAAGGCTACGGGCTCATTTCACCTGAGCTAAGTTTGCTACCACTATTTTAGCATGCAGAGTACTTGTCCTGGACATTTGTCAGGCTGCCACATGGGCGTCGGTACATACTTTCACGAAGCACTACTGCCTCGACAGTCAGGTACGTTAAGAGGGGCATTTTGCCCACTCAGTCCTGAAGAACTATGTTATCTGAGCCAGTTCGCAAATCCATCAACTAGGGAGGGTACTGCTTTGGTATCTATTTACAAGATGAGGAATCTGTGGTTACAAGTATGCATCAGAAGAACAAGTTAATTACTTTTGATAGCAGTCTGTCTGGTGGATACTCTATCTAACTTCAGAATCCTCACTGACCCACTCTGTGAACTGGACTCTTTTCTTACTAAAAAGTTCCCAATGTAGAGATCTGCACACTGGTTATGCCAGTCTGTCAATGGGCCCTGCGTCTTAAGGAGCGGACAGCCTAAGAAAGTAACTGTCATCAGCTCGTATGGGTGGCACTTGTATGGGTCTCAGCGTGGAGCCCCATGGTGCCACCTACCGATGCACAGGAGTACTGCTTTAACGTTTCTGGATCCAGTCTGCTGTTGTGCATTATGCTCAGTATTGTATTGTCTAGCATATGATGCATGAAATGTTAACTATGTAATCTAGATTGTAATCAGGTGGTGGTTCTGGAATGTGGGAGCTCGGGATGGTAGTTGGTTGGAAGACGAGGAGGGATCAAACGGTGCGTTTTAATATGTGTAACCAATGCCAGGGTTTGAGTCAAGAAATAAAGGAGAAGAAACTATTCCTCTTCGCGTGGTATGTGCACAATAAAGTGGTGACGAGCGGCTCACGCCACTGGATTCATGCAAGTACTCAGCACATCTGTATCATGAGAAACTGTAATAGCGCTTTCATTTAACGCAGTAACTGTAAAAAGCAGTTTTTGTGGCGCTTAACAGAGATCGCCATCGGTTCACAAGCTTGGTAAGTTGCATGCTCCTGGTTTTACATGCGGCCTATTTTTTACAAAAAGAGGAATGGAAACAGCGTCAGTAGAAAGTTAAAAAAATACTGTTCTGAAGATTAAGACTGCACACGCTGCACTCGCACAGGGTTCGTATATTCTTCAGTCTGCTTGAGTGGTAGTTGTGTCACCCTTGTAGAGAAAAGAGAAAGGACTTACGCACAGGAGCGTAAGTGGAAGTAGCCATTTTAGTTGAGGAGCTATCCGGTTGTTCCGAGTGCAAGAGACTTTGGGCGGCTGTGATCCAGTGCGGCTAATATAAATTTTTCCTTATGACACTAATCCAGAAAAACACCTACACAACCTTGATCACTTGAAAACTTATGTCGGTGGGGCCCATAACACCGCATACATACATTCATTCAATTTTCTGGATCAAACGCTAAGGAAAAATGAGTTGCTGGACAAGCGGGATACCTTATTAAAATGACAGAATTATAACCTATTCATTATATACATTAACTTCGGATCCTGTCGGTGCTAAACATCAAGTTACTCCGCTATTCGGTCGATGGACCAACTAGTAGAATCAATTGATGGTGATTAAGACCAGCTCAATCACAATTAAAACCTTGAGCATTTATAAATCACAATTTTATTTAAGAAACCACAGACTCATTTAGAGTTAGCATATCATTTTATCGAAATTCTTTAGGCAAAAGTAAAGTTCATTTTAAGCAAATGCATTTATTACATCAGTAAGCATTTTAAGTAAAAGTTAAAATAAAGATGGGAAATACTCATTACCCTTGGCCATAGGGCGATGACAAGAATGGTTCATCAGAAAAGAGAGATGAACCGCAGATCACAAGATGGACTCCCAAAACTGACTGGCTGTCCCGCTAACCTCCTCGGACACAATCTCCTCCCGGGCAACTTCCCCCAACGGTCTCGTTCCTTCCCCAGTCAAAGTTCGTTAGTCCAAAATGACAGAGTCTCTCACAGCATCAGGATAGAATAATCGAAGAAGCAGTTTTTTCACACCGTAAGAGCAGACCCTCTTATACCCTACTTTCTGGCTCTCTACACTTAAAAGTTGCAATCTTTAGGGGCAAGAATCACGCTAATTGGTCCATTGGAGTGGTGGTGATGGTCACCTCATCGCCCTCCTTGTTCGAACCGGTTTGGGGACAATAAAGCACACAATAAGTCTCATGATCACGGTGTCCAAAACTAGTCCAATTTGTTAATCCATTTTGTAACAATCTTTGATGGTCACACATTAGTTCATTCCCTGTCGCTCGATTTTCCCATCCGTTCCCAGGCATATATGCTGAGCTCTTGGCACAATCCTCGTTGCAGGTCAGATTGACCTTGACATCTCTCACTCCGGGCACAGGCCGCATACACGTGACTGTTGCTTTTATACTGCCCATGCGCGGGGACCATCTTATTCAGCGCACGCCATCCCATCTTTTCCAGCAGCCATTTTCGAAGCACGGCCTAGCAGGCCCGAACAAAACTAATATAAGAACAAACAGAACAGAAATTAAAACATGGAAAATAAGCCTTTCTGTTTACCACCCGCCATTCTAAAGACCCGTGTTAGGTATTACCTAGCAGAAGCAACATTTAAAGCCACTTTACTTACCACCTGCATTCTTTGCCACGGTGCAATTTTATTACGCAACACAAATCATGCAATTTATTCTATTTACTACGCAAATCACAATACTCCGGTTATTTTACCTCACATTTGTAAATAAATTAGATTTTGCAACATTTAGCAAGTTGCCCACGTGTAATGTCTACTAAAAAGGTGCATTTGTTGATTAGTTCATGCGTTTCAAACAGTTAGTATCATTAATCGTTATGAGGTCATTAATTTGCAAGGGGTACAAAATTATTTCGTTTCCCCTGCTCCATCAGCTGGATTAATATGATGGTGACACGCACACCAGATGATAAATACTCAAACCTGTGATTGTATTCGGCGTATCTTACAAGCAACTATTCCTCTTTGTGTGGTATGTATGCAACATCTACTGCTTGGGGAAAATGCACAAGATAAGCAATCTGCAGATAGAGTATCCACCAGAAAGATCGAAGGTGAGTAACTTGTTTGTAAAGGCCTCAGAACCATTCAAATGGAGATGTGTCCAATGGAGGAATAATTGCATAGTCCGCACATTTGGAGGATTTTTTTCTAAGGTTATGTTTTAAATGGGAATTAACAGTTTGAGACTTTTGTCATAAGAAAACAAACATTCTCGAAAAAGTGTGTGTTTTTTTTAACAATGCTTTCTTTCTCATTACACCTCTTCTAAAACTAACAGAAACGGCAATGCTGGCAGAAAGGATTCCAGTTCCATCCAGCCCTGTTCCCATAGCAACCATCGACCTCGTGCAGCCGCATTCCGACAATATCATGCCTCGAATAGAGCCGAAACTTCCTCCAAAGAAAACAAAGCACCAGGAAGAGCAGGAGGACGTGAACAAGCCAGCTTGGGGCGTCAGTGGCTCCCCGTGGGTCACACTAGCGTTCGCTTTCTTTCAGGTGAAGGAGATGATCCTGCTGTCCAAAAGCAGTCAAAACTCCGAAAATCAGCCTTTACAGGTAATTGTCATGCAAATGTAGCATTTGCTAACTAAATTTCTGAACTCCTAGACAGTCATTCTAGTAGTTCGTCTGTATCTACAGTAATATTTAAAGGGCCCAGCTAGTGTAAAGAAAACAGTTCTCTTTGCCGAGTGCTGCATTGATAACAATAACCAGCAATAGACATTCGAGAATGTTAGTTTGCTTGACGGTAGCTATGGTTTTAAGATCTGTTGTGACGTCATTCACTGGGTGACCCCTTTCAAGTTAAAATTATTTCTAATATTTGTCCGTGCACTAGACACAGCAATCATTCAATGTCATCACTACGCAGCCCCGGTCATCATTTTAGTTAGGTATTTATTTCCAGAATTAAGGCATCGACATTAGGCCCAAGTATGCAAATTCTCCACTGAAAAACGTTTTCTTTCCATTTTCAGCAAGTTTTAATTAGAACGCTCCCAATAATTTAGATGTGCTATTCCTTTGAAGGTGACATGTCAGCCTCTGAGCTGACTCCCCAAGTGTATGTATTGTCTAAAGCTCATCAATGTCTCTGATCACCCTCTTCACACAATACCTCCTCACTGCTGCCATGCGGCCTATTGTCGGTACCTCACCCACCTTTCCCCTTCCACAAAGAACTGTAAATCTCTATCTAACGCCTCTACAAACTCGTGGAGCCAACAGGTAGATGTAAGACGTCGTTTTCACTGGTACAATGGTTAGACGAGCCCATCAACACACATCCCAGTGAACCGGTTTTTGCTGTCAAAGTCCAGAGGCAGTAGTGTAGATTATAAGTAGGTTTATTAGATCTTAGTTTCATGTAGATAAGTAGAAAGCTAAGCCCCACCAGGAGCAGCATCCTGCTGCTCATCCCATATCTCCAACTGACACTCCAATCCCACAAAACCTCCCTACATTCTAGATGACCTCACAGACCGGCTGAGCAGCGGGGACGTTGAACACTGGGGAGGATGTATTAAGCTACAACACATCTCCCCTCTTTATATATAAACAATAAAAAATATCATATGACGCAAGATGGTAATTGATGAAACCGTCCCATGATATTGGATACAATCCTGAGGAAGAATGCATAAGATGGGAAGGGGCCACAACAGGAAATGACACATTCCAAGCCCTAAGAAACAACAAAAACTTCAAAAGGACGAAGCACAACATAATACCCACCCAATATGTCCAACAACATAATACCACCCTATCGAAACAAACAAAAGAGATCAAACAATACTCTATGCAAAGAATCTAAAGCTCCAAAGGGGTGAAAGATGGTAGAATTCAAAGACCATCAAAACTTCCCACAAATACACAGTGCTAGAGTAAAGATAACCCCAAACTTGAACACAACTACCAGTTAATCTCACACCACATACACTCTGACAGGACCAGTGTTGTAAATAAACGAAGTCTGGAAGCCAAGGTGTATGTTCCATAAGATGATTTATTTATCTTAGTTGTTGGTAAGATATAAGTTCCAATAGTAAGCTTCAATGAAGAGCTGTAGTAATGAGCCCCACCAGGAGCAGCCTCCCTGCTGCTCAGCCCATACTCCAACTGACACTCACAGGAACACTAACATTCCAATGCATCACCATGCACCAACATTCCACACAGCACATTCATACTGGCTGAGCAGCAGGTATAACACATCTCCCCTTTTTACAGAACAAAAGAACAACATTGCGACTACCAGATGAGCATCTCGCAATTGCATAAGGAGAGAAAAGAAGCATGCATGCAAACATTTAGATGTAAGAATGATACAAAAGGCAAATACTTAAGAGATCATGCATGTAAAAAGCAATAAATAAAAGAGCGACAATAATGCGAATAACTGATGGACAAATCGCAAACTGATAAAGAAACAAGAAGACATGCATGGAAACATATTAGATGAAAAGATGATAAACGACCATGCATGTAAAAGCAATAAATAAAAGAATACAATATTGCAAATACCAGTTAAACATATTGCAATTTCGTAAAGATACAAACGAGACAAAAAGGCCATGCATGAAAACATATTAAATGTAATCACCACATCTCCCCCTTTTCAACACAAAAGTGGAAAACCACGCACTATAACACGCCCAACATCTCATACCGGAGCCCATACGCCACAAAACACACCAGTTGGTCAGACTAGCATGAAAGGCAGCCCACAGAGAGAATCCAACACATAAGTGGCGCAGCAGACAACAACACTTAGCATGACATAAACATGTAGGCACACACCATCAAACCAGTACCACACAGAATCACCCACCATATAACTCTCACCCCAGAACACAAAGTGTACAACAGCAAAGAATGGGTGAAATCCACCCCACGCTTCTTCCCTAAAAGAAAGGAAAACTAGCATATAGTAAGCAAGAATACAGTAAACAAGTAGTGACTTAACCTCCCTTAGTCATCCCACACAAAACATCCGAAGCAAAAATGAGTGACTTAACCTCGTGCAGTCATCCCACACAAAACATCTGAAGCAAAAACGGGTGACTTAACCTCACGCAGTCATCCCACACAAAACATCTGAAGCAAAAATGGGTGACTTATCCTTGCGCAGTCATCCCACACAAAACATCTGAATCAGAAACGGGTGACCTAACCTAGTGCAGTCATCCCGCAAAAACATCTAAAAAAATAAAAATGGGAGGCAGTCATCCCTCAAAACATCAACTTCCACACACTTATACTTCCCTTATGTAAAGGCAAAAAGGCTAAAACATGGAAATGGGCAATTCCCACCCATAGAGCAATCCACCAGAAGTAAAACTGTCACCATATCACTTAAAAGATGACACCAACGCACAGAAAACTTGCAAACCATAGGAATAACCCTCACAGTCATCCTTCAAAAACATCACATGTCCGGCAAAACTTTGCGCAACAGTAAGAACTCAAAAGAGTACGGAGACCTAGCACTCAAAACGTGAATTTAAGAAAACCGTAATCTACATTTAAGACCAGAACTAATGGCATACACAGAATAAATGGGCAGCGAATGCAACATGTCCCAAAGCACAAGATCATAAAACATGTCTTCAGACACTGGACCGTAACCCATTTTGACATCCCACGATCTCCTGTGAGCTATCACTCACACGAAATGGCACACCACATCACTAGTCCCAAAAACTTTAGAATGCGACTAGTTAACTACGAGGCATCTCCATTATCTTCCTCGGAGAGCTACGTGCGAAACAAGGTGGACTCCAGACGGATTCCTTAATCAGCTGAAATTCTTCACTGTAAACAAAAAGGCTGGTTCTAAACGTCAGCTTTGATCAGGTTCCATGTCATCATAAAATTATAGTGACCCTCCGCCACGGCTACGTAACGATTGATACCTCGATTTCAGCTATATTCCAGCATAATGTCCTCCGGTTCACTGAGCTGCTGCCTGCCTGGACAGTGCGGCCTGAAGGGCATCCTCGGGCTTGCCTATAAACATGAAAAGCAAAGATGGCTGCACGTAGAGAAGAAACGTACTGTGTGGCTCTAGGCGCGTGCGTGCGCCAAACGTCCATGAGCAGCCCACATTACTGGACTGCATCGGAGAGATGCTGCATGTCGTCCTGCCGCACCATCCCGCGACTCAAAGAGAACGGTGAGGGGACGCATGCACATACAGGACAAGGTATTGTATAAAAGAATTAATTACAGGCTTGTGCTTATGTTTAAATCCAAGACATGGGCCGCGTCACAGTAACTGTTCTCCAAAATGTCACTGCTGAACACACAGAAATAAACTCCGAACATTAACAGTTTTTCACCTGATGGTCCCCTCCGGCCGCCAGTTCAGTAAACAGATTAAACATAGTTTGCTGGGAACATATATTTTCATGCCAACAGTACAAACACCATAAATCCACTGTCACCAGTGTCTTTCACTTGAACGCTGAGAGGTGCATCAGAATATTACGCTGCTGGTAAAGCTCTGTGCATAGTGAGTTAACTTCATTCACATAGATAATCATGTACATAAATCAAGCATGTCCTGGTAAGGCCGTCCGATGTAGAGGACACTGGTAGGGTTGCAGGACTTTCTGTTTCTCTCCGTACTTTTAGTTTCCTTAAGATGCCTTTAAAGTTCTTCCTTCTGTAGTTTCTTCTGTAGGATCCTTCCACGCCTGGTTTCTTTCCTTAAATCGTCACCAAATGTTGTAAATAAACGAAGCCTGGAAGCTGAGGTATATGTTTCATAATATGGTTTATTTATCTTAGTTGTTGGTAAGTTATAAGCTTGAATAGTAAGCTTCAATGAAGAGCTATAGTAATGAGCCCCACCAGGAGCAGCCTCCCTGCTGCTCAGCCCATACTCCAACTGATACTCAGGCACATTAACATTCCAATGCATCACCATGCACCAACATTCCACACAGCACGTTCATATTGGCTGAGCAGCAGGTATAACAACCAGTCCGTACTCAACACAGAAACGGGAACAGGTTTCTTCCACACAGTAGTGCATTGGATGAACACGTACCCCCATAATCATGCACTTAAAAAGGACCTAGGGTTTTACCTAACCTCTACTACATAGGAAAGTAACAAGGTACTCCCTTAATCATTGGGCTAAACTACCTATCATCCTACACCTAAAAGATGAGAGCTACCCACCGGGATAAACAAATGCCCTTACACTCTTAACCCCTTAGGAAAGATGGAACCTTGGCTAAACAAATGCCCCTTCACCCATAACCCCTTAAGAAGGGTGGTACCTTGGCTAAACAAATGCTCCTACACCGATAACCCCTTAGGAAGGGTGGTACCTTGGGCTTAACAAATGCCCCTACACCCTTAACCTCTTAGAAAGGTTAGAACCTTGGCCTTAACAAATGCCCCTTCACCCTTAACCCTTTAGGAAGGGTGGTGGTACCTTGGGCTTAACAAATACCCCTACACCCTTAACCCCTTAGGGAGGGTGGAAAACATTGGGCTTACACAACACCCCTACATCCTTACCCCTAAGGAAGGATGAACAACCTTGGGCTTACACACACTGCCCTACACCCTTTACCCATTAGGAAGGGTGAAAACCTTGGGCTTACCACTTCACTGCCCCTACATCCTTGCCCTTTAGGAAGGATGGACCACATTAACTCAGCATTAAAAAAAATATTCCTTTTCATTATGGTATCACACAAGGACCAATCACATCCACAAGCACACATCAGGAAAAATTTTGTAAAAAACTTGCACAAGTACACCCATCACAGGCAACTCCACAAAATAATCTCCATGAACAATACACTAAACAGTGTATTGTCAAAATATTCGCCTTGCAGCAACCCAGACCAACAGTGACCAACACCGCATGCTATAAATTTTCAGTAAAATCATCTTGTAGCATGTCGTATATGGACATGGCATCATAAGCAACCACTCCTCACAAGGCATCACAAAACGTACACCAGCAGCTCATTACATTCACACAAATACATAATTTCAAATACTACAGAATTAAACATTCAATAGCAGTCAGAACATTAGGCTTTTACACCAGCGAGCGATCTCTTAGCCGATGTTCTTCACCAAGGCCAGACGCTTCACACGATTCCCAAAAGTAAAGTGGGGTATCCAGTAAATGGTTGCAATGCAAAAATTCCTGAATGCAGTGATGGAACCAGAATACTTAGTGCTGGCATTCTAGGCTTCACATGAAAAGCCACAGAAAGTTAATTATTCCAGCATTTGTATGTTTTGTAGCATATTGGGCTTTCAAAATCGATTCTCCCCTCATACCTTAGCGCTGCTCCCACAACAGAATCCTCACCGATGATGCGTGACGATCTCACAGCCCTCAATTTGACGTGTGCTGTGTAGAAATGCCTCCTCTATGCTTATGAGGTTAAGGCCTCCTCACACAAGTGCACAATCCAGTCTTCGGCACTTTCGTCACAAAGAAGGGCTGCGCTTCACTTGCGCATGCTCCGGCACAGGCGCCTTGACCAGATAAAGATAATGACAACTCGGGGACCATCTTCGCCCGTGGCTTCGTATGACGCACAGCAGCCCATGCGGGCAGTTTCAAATGACGCATAGGATCACAGTAAATGGACACGCAACCTCACAGCACATTCAAAAGTTGCACCAAAAGCGCTCCACCATGAAATAGGGCGTTCCCCGCCCTGAGAGGCACAGAAAGTTAAAGTAAAGACACATGATGCAGGCATATCGCGCAGCTCACCAGTCTTGAGCTTTAGTAGTGCTATACCTGCTGCCCATCACTTCCTATATTCGATGTAAATCAGGGCTGTCAACTTCATTCCTGATTAGTACATGTTGCAAAATGATGCGCTGCTATGAGTTCCTGTCAATTAGACGCTGCTGGTTTCTGTAAAGTAAGCACTGACTGACTGACTAGACATTTATAAAGCGCACTAATGCCGAGGCGTCTTGGCGCTAAGATAAGGTACCTGCGAGTGCGACTAGATCGGTTAGCATTGAGAGTAAAGCCATGTTTTAATTTGCTTCCTAAAAAGTATTCTACTTGGTTGAAGTCGGAGTGATGTCGGAAGTGAGTTCCACAATTTTGCAGCTAAGTATGAGAATCGCTTTCCCCCCCACCTCACTCTATTTATCTTAGGACATGACACCAGTCCCGCATTGGAGGATCTAAGATGGCGCGATGGATTATAGCAAGGGAAGAGAGCTTGTAAATCAGACGCCCCTCCTCCGTAAAAGGCTTTGTGGACTATACACAGAGCCTTAAAATCCACCCGTCGTTTGACTGGAAGCCAGTGTAGTAGCTTTACCCCGGCAGATGTGGAGTGGTGCTTAGGAAGATTAAGTAATACTCTTACGGCTGCGTTTTGTAATGATTGGAGTTTGGAAAGCTGGGCTGCCCCCACTCCCAGATATAGAGCATTGGAATAATCCAACCTTGACAGCACCAAAGCTCCAACCACCGTTTTCCTCAATGAGAAAGGGATGAAGGGTAAGATCTTCCGGAGGACCTTCAAGGTGTAAAAACAGGCTGAGGACACCTGGTTGATCTGTGGAGCAAGAGTGAGGTCTTTGTCTATCAGGACACCCAAATTTCTTGCTTTGGGTGCCGGCACCGGGCACGTTCCAGCTTCAGAGGGCCACCATAGTTGACTCCAAACAGATGCTTTTGTGCCAAATTCCACAACTTCGGTTTTACCCGCGTTTAGTTTTAAAAAGTTGCGGTTCATCCAGATCATCAAATCTGTGATGCAGTTTCGAAAACGTTCCGCCGTAGCGTCTACGCTGTGTATTACGGACACCACTAGCTGTGTGTCGTCAGCGTAGGACACAAGCGAGAAACCATGGTTCTTTATTAAGCTGGCTAAAGGAGTCACATAAATGTTAAACAAGGTGGGAGATAGAGCAGAGCCCTGAGGGACTCCACCCGGGAGAGTGAACCGGTGTGAGTTAAATCCATTCCAATGTATTAGCTGTTCCCTATCTGACAGAAAAGATGATAGTAGGGTTAGGGCCTTTCCACTGATGCCAACCTTCTGGAGCCTATGTATCAGCACTTCGTAATTTACTGTATCGAAGGCAGCTGTAAGGTCAAGCAGGATAAGAGCCGCCCACCCATCCCCATCCATTGCTTTACGAACTTCCTCTGTCGCCAGTATCAAGGCAGACTCAGTGGAATGCCGGGCTCTAAAGCCATGTTGAGTGGAATCTAGTAAGTTGTTATGATCTAGATATGATGTTAATTCGACATTCATGGCTTTCTCCAGAACCTGGGACGGCAGAGGAAGACACGAGACACTGCCAAATTCCAAATTAATACAATGCAACAAGTTCACTTGAATGTTACCGATTTCTCCAAAGTACACGCTGCTGGTACACATAGTTTGATGCAGCCACAATTTCATTCAAATGGCCGCCTATTCAAATTCCCTGGATTGCTGGCTGTCTGGTGTGAATAGACACTGTTAGGGCTACCAGGCGCATTACTTCCATACGGGCTTCAATCACTTTTCTTTGTAATCTTCTTAGTTTCTTCAGTAGTTTCTGCTTAAGTTTCCTTTAAGTTTCTTCAGTAATTACTTCACCTTGCTCCACAGGCGTAGTTTCTCTCCTAGATCATCACCAGTGTTGTATTCAAAGTTCAGAGGCCGTAGTGTAGATTATAAATAGGTTTATTAGGTCTTGGTTCCATGTAGAGAAGTAGAAAGCTAAGCCCCACCAGGAGCAGCATCCTGCTAAATGTAAATCCGTATTTGTAAAGCGCGAACTACTCAGGCGCTGGGGGCCGTCGTGGAAATTAAGTGAGCTATTGCCCAGAGTCACAAGGTGCTGAGCTGAGCTGCCGCCGGAGCCAGTGATCGAACCGTGAGCCCTGTGCTCCGAAGTCAGCTGCCCTGGCCGCTGCTCATCCCATATCTCCAACTGACGCTCCAATCCCACAAGCGCACTCTACATTCTAGACGACCTCACACACTGGCTGAGCAGCAGGGACATGGAACACTGGGGAGGTTGTATTAAGCTACAACGCAGGTTCAGCTGTCAACAGCAGTTGAACCATAGAATGGGAACAAAGTGACGACAGAACATTTAAGGATGCGCTACAAGAGATATGACTGTGGAATAAACACAATAGGAACAAAGTGGCAAAACAAAGGTAAAACATGGTAAACACAAAGACATGACACACTGGCTAGGCAGTGCTCTGGGGTAGTTCTGTTCACAATTTGCATCTTACAAGCTGTTTATTAGACATTAACTTGATGTAGGGTAAGCCCTAAGATATACTATATTCTGTAAATTCAATAGTATCTGACATTGCTCAGTCTGAAATCGTTTAAAAACATTTTACTGCTGCCCAATGGCACTAGGTTTATTGCCCGTGTTATATATTATCTGAAATAGCCGAAATGGCTTGAGCACAGTTTGGAAATGGAGAAGTTAATACTGTGCTGGGGATGGAAAGCAATCAACATTCTTTGCCTATTGTTAGGACACATGTGAATTGTTTATAAATGTATGATTTACTTAGGTGCCATCACCACCTGTTACTTGAAGGAGCTTAAAACTGCTATTCATAGATTCTTTCCGTGATAAACAGCGATGAGCTGATTAAAAAAAGATATTCATGTAATAATTGTTTACATACTTTTACATGGCTTTGTCAATTAACCCCAAAACAGCTACAATGGGAATAATACAGGAATACTCGTATGTAATTAGTCCGAATAAAAAGGATTATGTTCTCTTTGCACTTATATTAATAGGGAGGTTTATGTTTCGGAACACTTCACAAAGCCATGTAAGAATACATAAGAGTACACCTGTAGTACTGCTTCCCATACTTATTGATGCTTTTGACAATCAGACTGAGAGTGTATAACACCTTTGCACTTGTGGCCTAGACCTAAATTCATACATTTCTGGCTGCATCCACTCCAAAGATTACAAGCATTGAAACACAGGATTGTCTAATGGTTAAAAACTGTGTGGAGAAGCTGGTTTTTAAATTACAGTGCATTACTGCGAGCACAACAGAAGACTTTCACCAGAACACACAACTCACCCTTAATGCCGTGCAACAACCCAGTGACGCGGGTGAGGTCTAAGCAGAAGGCTTTGCTCACATAACCTAAATACACTCACATTTCAGACACCCGCTGTGGTAAGGAGCCATCTCACGCTGTATCCCAGCGCGTGGATATCTCCAGCCATAAACGTAGTGCATTGTTCAAGTGTCGTTTCATGACTGAGGCTAGAACAATGTGTTCCAGGACTCTGTGAACGTTGGTTCAGTTGGCAGAGATCCTTGTGCGCATCGTAAGCCCTTGGTCGTGGGTATTGTTTATTCCCACAATAAATCTCAATTTGGCTGCTACGTTGGAGTCTCCTCGTCTTACTTTTACACCCGCCTACCCATAACAAAGTCGTGGCTATATGTTCTCAGACTGCTTTTAAGCAACTTGGTAACTTTACTAGTTGGGGGACAGGCTTCATAAACATGAACTAGAAGGTGAACAGTAGAACTCTGGCACAGTCAGTCAAGATACTAAGGGCCTGGAATAGAGTTTAGCACATGCAGGACATCTGCCAAAAAGTAGCAGATATCCTACCCGCCCCATTTAGAGTGTATACATAATTATAAACTCTAAACAGGGCGGACAGGACATCTGCGCCACATATCCACAACTCTATAAATCTGGCCCTAAAGACTATTCATAATAGATGTTCAAACTCAAATAATTGAATCACATGATGTAAAAAAATTACTCACACAAGGTTGCGAAGTTAGCAGAGGTATTATGCATATGAATAACCAAAATCGTTAAATGACGTTCTTCATGCCTAGTGTAATATAATAAAGATGTACACGCATCAGGTAAACAACCTGGCTGTCTAGAGCAAACACCTTGCCTTGTTCATGGGCTTACCCCTTGCCAAAGATATTACAGTTGCCTCAACAATCTCTCTGCTTCTACAGCCAGACCTAAGGGCAATACCATTGGTGGAGTTTTCTTTATGCAGAATAACATAACAACGCATTGTGATGCTGACACTCTTTGAATCAGCAGATACTACTTGTTTTTTGCTCATACAATGGCACCATGGCGGACTCATAGTTCTGACACTACCAGCAAGAGCAGATAATATCTTTGCCTTTCTGCCTGGGAATATACTTGCCAAACATATGGGACACTGTATGTTAACAGTTGTGGGAAGGGTATATAGACTTGCACTATCAAAATTAGGACTACATCTACAGTAATAATATTGTAAACCTTATGAATTCACACTGATTTGATCAAATAAGAAGTAGGTAAAACAAAAAAAGACATATAGGACTAGTAAGGGTTACAGCGCACCAGTGGAAGATGAGTCCAACTTTTTACAGGTATTTATTCATAAAGTCAGACCATGTTTCAAATTTCATGATGTTCACAGGCCTTACGGCTACTAATCATGTTACACTCTTCAAGCATTGGAATACTACATGTACATTCACGTACACCACACGTTCACTTGTTGACAGGACAAGCTGTCATTAAAATACATGGATGTTGTAAGAATCCACATTTCAAAATAGCATTATATCTCAATACCTGTGATGAAGCTGACATCACATATATGTACGGATGCATATGGGCTAGTAAATGGTTAACAGTAGAAACGGCCTGCAGGAGATCAAGAGTAATGAGCAAATGCTCATATAAAACAAAGATAGCAGGCATACCAGACCATAAGAAGCAACCATATTTCTCTTCAATATCACGTCGTCCTTTGTTTTTCTGTAGCTCTTAGCAGTCTGTGAACCTGTAATAGATGTACAATGTAAAAGGCAAATGTCACTTATCAGTAACTTAAGTTTTGTTGCATATATGGGGTGTAGATTCACATTCAACATACCAATTCTCAACGGGAGCTGGAATGGTGTGCAAACAGAAATCTGTTACTTTTGCAGTTCTGTCTTTTTATGTCTCCAAGTATCAGGTGCCATAAAAAAACAATGGTAAGAATTCCACAGAAATCAGGGTTCTCTATCCTTTTAATGTCACAAGGGCCTCTTTTTAATACTACCATGGTCATGGCACCTCTCAACCAAAGACTAATGGCCAGATTTATATGTTCCCGCCAAAAATATTGGCCCTCCCACCAGACTTTTAAAGAGGGCGGTCCTTTGGTGTAACCACGGCAGAGAATACTCGGTCTCCACGGTGGTCAGACTCCCTGATGGAGTAAGGGCTGCCGTAGGTTGATTTATATGTCTGCCCACCTAATTTAAATAGGCAGGTCAGTTTTCAGTGCCCGTCACCACCAGGAAAACACTGCAAAATGTCCCCTTCACCATGGGAGATAACTCCCATGGCGAGGGGGGCATTGTTTTTTTACTCTCAAAAACAAAATCTTGCTTTGGGGTTTTGTTTCTGAAAATCCCAAAAATTGTAACTTTGCCCTATGGCTCTGTCAAATTTAACGTATTGAGTTACACTTCATTGAAAGTAACCAATATGACGGCAGTTCCTGTCAATGCAATAAATGTCCACCAGCCTGACGGACATTTGAAAATTTGACAGTCAGGACCTCAGCCAGAGCGATGGAGTAAAGTAATCCTTCGCCCTGGAGAAGGACGGCCCAACCGCCAAAAAAGAAATCTATCCCTACATTTCAAAAATTTGTGAAGATGGTGTCGTAATGCTAAAATGTCCACAAAATTGTTTGTTGTTGCCAACAGAATGTGGAGTACAATTTAGGAGGTGTTACTGACATTAATCTATGATTAAACCAATGAGAAGGAAAGTCCTCATTTTCCTCCACATTTGCTTGCCCTGTGCCACCAACGAAAGAGAACACATGATTCAAGCAATTAAAGTAGTGCCCACAATGCAGTATCACTGATACAGATGTGGCACAGACGTATGCAAAACATAAATCACAAAACAGTACACACCAAAAGAAAAACGATTCACCAAAAAAGCAAATGTGATTTACAAAGCAGCTGTTACCATACACACTAAAGAAACATGGCACAAAACATTGAGCAAAGTAAATGCCATTATTCCCAAACCCTGAACACGTTGGTGATGCTGCACACCACAAACTATGCCTTTGTAAAGAACCTGCAGGTAGGCCTCAACCTCCTTGAAGTGTAGATTCATCAGAGAAACAGAACCATGCCGAATCTCTGGTGGTGGGGCCAGAGACCACACAGAAGAGAAAGGTTCAGACAAAGAACAACACTCTGGGGCTATGACCACCTGGAGTATATTCCTGCCATCATAAGTCACAGAGTCACCATCATTGACATCCTATATCACATCACCCCACCTTACACCTAGGAAAAAATACCCTAGGTCTTGATAACAGAGACTTAGCTGCTAGGCTTACTCCTCTACTAAGCCATAGGGATCCTACAGGCAATTGGCATTTCCCATACACCTGTCTGCAAGTCACCAGTGCATTCAGATTCTTTTATGACACACACCTGCTCCTGGACACCACAACAGATGTATTTAGTACAAATGGACTTTTACAACTTTAGTGACTTCCCTTCGCCTTATGGGTCAGCTCTAGCACCTGAATAACTATCAAGAATACCCTCAAATGCCCCTGGATATATTTCAACTGCAAAACATCCACCAGCCACAATATCCGGTTCACATGTAGGGTTACCACCTGACCTTTTTTCTACCGGCATCACTGGTATTTTAATGTCCCGGCTGGTACAAAAATAAGCACAATCACCTAAAGCTGGTATTTTTTTTAGCCCTTATCTGTACATATGTCAAACAACAACTATAAATGGAAAGCACTTTTAAATGTGTTCTAGAGCTTCTTTGATGATTCATGACAAATATTTAAAGTAATCAAAGGCAGAAGTCATGTTAGAAATGAATACATACGCTATTGTGGAAAGTCATATTTAGGATCATGTCTGGAACTTTGCAGACTCTTAAAACAAAAACAAATGACCGGTATCTTTTTCTGGGAAATGTGGCTACCCTATTTGCATGTTATGCCAAACTACTCTTCGCTTATACTCCATGTGTCTCTCAGAAGCATGGCTTGATAACATTGTCTAGTTAGTAAAGTTTCCAAATTGCTGAGAAGACTTTGATACCATAAGATGTCTTGCCAAGTGAGTAAACCAAGTCCACCACGCTGAATTTGTACATGATACTCCCAGCAATCATGACTACCTTTTCCACCCATGGGAAACTGCAAGCACTTCCTCAAAGCACAGAGAACAGGCAATAGACTCTGTACAATAGGACATGTGGCTGAGCATTATGAATTATTGAGCAGGCCTTCAGGGTGCTCTAACAGATTACTATTCCTGCCATTTCCTGCACCTAGGTTGTACTACTAAAGGCTAGGTACGAGTTCATGTCTGCATCCTACTAGATAACATGGCCATGAATAGACTATTCCCAGTCCTTGGTTATCACGTGCATGTCTTACTATACCCACCTCCACAAACACTGATGATTAGATTGTCAGACAGCAACCTCTGCAACAACATCCTTGAACGAATGGAGAGTACAGGGGGCTGACTAGTTCAGAGGATTCATTGTGTTTGTGGCATCTGTGAAAGTAGATGCACATGCTGTGCATACTTCCGCCATCTAATGTTGGGCTTGGATGTGTACAACTTGTTTTTCTTCGAAGTCTTTGAGTCACTTGACCTAGTGACTCCACCTTTTGATGATATTGCGCATGGGAATGGACTACATTGTTGATTGTTTGTTCTTAGCTGTTGGGTTCATACATGTTGAAGTGAGCTCCGGTTCGACGCCACGTGGTGTTCTCGCTGGACCTTCGGGTCCATTCCTCGTCGGTTCTTTTATACAATCACGCTCTTTCATTTGTCTACACTGTCGTATAATTTCCACTGCCTCCTCCTTGACCTTCTACTCCACTCCCTCCTCCCCATTCTCCACCTTCTCCTTTACTGCATGTGGATTCTCCACAACACTCACCATGGGGTTCTTCACACTCGGGTGGTGGAGACATCCCAAGTCTACCCTATGACTCTCATGATCCTCCTCATTGCCTCCAGGGCCAAGACCCTTAGGAGGATTATGATGCAGAATCCCCCCCCCCGTCACCTCCTACCATGAGGTCCTTCATAGGACAGCCACATTCCACAGTGTGGAGATGCACGTGCTGCATCATGTGGGTGATTTCCTCATGGAGACCTTCTCCTCTGCCCAACGCTCCCTGCAGTCCTTCCCATTCTCTAGGGGGTCCTCAGACCAGCCACTGATATATTTAAGTAGTCCGTTAAAGCAAGGGCTGTTACACCTAGGGTTGATAGGAAATTTAAGGCCTCCCCAATGACTTTCATACATGGGATGCCAGTAACCCCCTGACACTAATAGTCCATACAGCTAGAAAACAGGAAAACACCAAGGGCACAGGTTATGTGCCCCCTCCAGACCGGGAGAGCAAGAAAATTGAAGTCGGGTGCAAGAAGGTAGCGGCACAGTCTGCTACGCATTGGCGCATCGCCAACTCTATTGGCTTACTCTCCCAGTACGACTGCGCCTACTAGGATTGGATAGCAGCCCTTGTCCAGCATCTCCCAGAGCAGTACCACAAGAAGAGACAGGAATTGGTGGTGGACGGAAAAATTATCTCAAACACCAACATCGATTGATTACTGGATGCAGCAGACTCAGCTGCTCGCTGCTTTAAACCGGAGGTCCAGCAGCACCTCCTAAATGTACCCTTCGATGGCCAGCATCTCTTCGGCCCTCAGGATGACGAAATGCTAGAAAAAATTAAGAACGACACTGACATCTGCCCAGCAATCCCTCCCCATCAACCACCTAGAGCTGCTGGCTATACAGCTTGCTGTCTGGGCATTTCATGCTCTCATACAGGACAAGACAGTCCTGATACGCGCTTACAACACAACTGCCACATTTTAGTTACAAAAGCAAAGGGGCACACACTCACCACATCTGTCCAGGGTAGTCCGGAGCATGTGGCGGTGGGCAATACATCAGAGAGTACACCTGCTCATCCAACACTTTCCTGGGTTGGACAACGATCTGGCAGACCTGCTCAGCAGGATGCATCAACATGTCCACGAATGGGAACTCCACCCCCAGGTCCTACTCCTGTACTTCTGGCTTTGGGGTTCCTACAAATAGACCTCCTCACCACCGCAGAAAATTCAAAATACACAAACTTTGCTGCCTGACTACCACACCCACTGTCCATGGGCAATGCACTATGGATGAACTGGTCAGGGATATTTACCTATGCTTTTCCGCCTCTCATTCTTACCGTTTGTGGTCTGGAGACTGAGGCAGACATCTATCACTCTCATCCTAGGGGCACCAACCTTGTTGCGCCAGCCATGGTACAACACACTGCTAGAACTCACTCTAGTTCTGCACGAGAAACTCCCAATAGGCCGGTCTTTCTCACACAGAAACACAGAACTCTCAAACAACCCATCCCTCAGCACTTCAACTTTGCGATCTAGCTCCTGAGGTCTTAGAGTTTGTTTACCTCAACCTTCTGGAGGAGTGTATGTATATTCTCAAAGAGTCACACAGACCCACTACCAGGGCCTGCTACGGGGCTAAATAGAAACATTTTGCGCACTACTGTCTCCCCAAACATACCAAGACATTGTTTGTTACCTACTCCATCTGCAGAAGTCAGTCCTCGCCTACACTTCCATTTGGTCACATCTGGCTGCTGTATCTGCCTATTTGCAAAATAGGCAACATGCTTCACTGTTTAGAATACCAGTTATTACAGCTTTTATGGAAGGCCTCAAAGGGTTATCCCACCCCGGATGCCTCCTGCTCCTGTGTGGAACCTTAGCGTAGTCCTTACGAGACTCCTGGGCCCTCCTTTTGAACCCCTTCACTCTTGCCCACTGTATTTTCTCTCCTAGAAGGTGGCTTTCCTTGTAGCCATCACTTCCCTCAAATCGGTCAGTGAAATACATGCTCTTACCTTGGAAGAGCCTTTCTTTCAGATCCATCACGATAGGGTGGTCCTCAGGACCAGTCCAAGATTTCTCCCTAAGGTAGTACCGAGTTTTCACATTAACCAGACAATCGAACTCCCAGTCTTTTTTCCGCACCCAGAGACTGTAGTGGAAAGCACTCTCCATACTCTAGATGTCATCACAGCACTAATTTATTGCATTGACAGAACAAAATGTTTCTGTAATACACAACAGCTTTTTGTGTCCTACTCCAAGCCACATAAGGATTGTTCCATTTCCAAGGCAGGTGTTGTACGTTGGTTGGTCAAATGCATACGGACCTGTTGTGCCAAAGCTAAAAGACCCCTGACCGTCCATTCCAGACCTCATTCTACTCTTAAGAAAGGGCCTATATGACTTTCATAGGTAATATACCATTCGCTGACATCTGTAAAGCAGTTACTTAGTCCACCCCTCATACCTTTACTAAACACTACTGTGTGGCTGACCTGGCCAGACAACAAGCTAAATTTGGCCAGGCCATCGTCTTATGTACACTTTTCCAGTCTTCTGCAACATCGTCAGGCTAAGCTTCTGGTAGACTGCTTTACAGTCTACGCACAGCTTGTGCATCTACAGCCACACATGCCACGAATGGAAAATGTTACCCTGTAAGCATCTGATCATGGCATGTAGTGCTGTAGATTCACATGCGTCTACCCTCCTCCCTGGTCACCTGACGTTGTTGCAGATATTCTTTCCTTTTCATTATCTTTAATACTTTGCTCTGCATGGGCAACTTTACTGTATTTGTAGGGTCATCTCCACTCTCGCCCTTCGTGCGGGAAAAACAATTCAACAATGTAGCCGATGTCCATGTGCAATACCACAAATAGGTGGCGTCACTAGGTCCCGTGACTCGAAAAGACTTTCTTCAAATAAAATTAAGTTGTACACACCGAGCCCAACACTAGATGGCGGAAGTATGCACAGCATGTGAATCTACAGCACTGCATGCCACGAACAGATGCTTACATGGTATGTAACATTTTCCTTACTCGTACACAGTAAAGGACTGCACAGGCTCAGAAATGCTTTTACAAGAGCACAGTATTAGGAACTCTTTATAGTCTTATGACTACTGCTGTAAGATATCCTTGGTGCACACACTTGGCCCTAGAGAGCTAGTGGTGCGCATAGTGCATCTGCAGTATCCAAGAATTCCTTGGGCCCAGAGGAATAGGCAAAGTTGTAGGTTCCAAGCAAAAGAGGGTAATGCTTGAGACAATACCCCTGCAAAAACGAGACCAAATCTGTTCAACAACCTGCACTTTGTAAAGAGTTAAGAGTTCCTTTCCAGTATGGGCACTGATAAAGACAGGGCACTTCTACCTACAGAATGCCGACTGTTGCTGCACCTCACTATCACTGCTGAAATGAGTTCCTGTCAACTATACAAGCGCATCTCTGAAGTTGCGGGGGGAAAGCATTCTGCCCTCTCTTGGCATTATACATTTCAACCAACACTGCCTGACGCTTGTACCTCCAACAACTGGTTGATGACCAGTGTGTGTGTGTGCTATCAATGTGTGGCATACCTTTCTGATTTCTAGCTTTGCAGCAGGCTGTTACTCATGCAGTACTAACCACTCTTGTCAATATGCAACATCACACTTAATCTGTGTAGATGCACTCACTGATGGTTTCCTGGGAATCTCATCACTCACTGTCTCTTCATCCATGCCTTCTCCTCCCTGTTGCTTGCACTTACACCCCCTGGGTTCCTAGGGTAGCAGTAGTATTTCCATCCTCAGCATGGTTGTCTAGGCCCTTCCTTTCTATGAAGTGGCATCTGCAATGCTGTACTTCATTGCCTCGACAGCAAGCGTTGATCTTTGCCTTTAATAGATAATATGCCTGCATGTGGGAACGAATAGAATGTAAAGGACTTTGGTGCATTTGTTCACCGGTAAGGGGTGGAGGTGATCAAGGTAATGTCTAGAAATGTGGGATGTTAGTGCCGAGTATTGTGTTACATGCTGCCGGTCAGACAGTAAGACACCATGGACACCGAGACACACCAAGCTTATGGTGCCATTGGCAGTCGTATGAGAGGGGCCTAGTTGAAGTCAAAGTGAACAACAGACAGAGTTCTGAAAGATTGGATACACTCTCAGAGCATGCTAAGGTGCTCCTGGTAATGTAGTAATGGATTGTGACTAGTTTGTCTGCTTATCCACCACTTAGGCAGATATCGTTTGCACAAGTCTGGGTGTTTTGTTGTGGTCACTGGAGGTAGTATGGGGAAGCGGAACAGAGTGTCTCATGTTTTTTGAACAGTACTGTATTACATTACTTGTATACCATGCACCAAAAACTTTGTTAGATCGTGAAATGGGCTGCTTGGACAGACCCTAGTGGAATCGCAATAAATCAACTTGGTAGAGACAAATAGGTATAGAGTCCATGCGGTTGCTTCTATGTCAACTGGTGACTGGGGAGAACCACTTTTATGGACCCAGGAAGAAATCTGGATCATTCACAGACCCCCCTTATCCGATCCTTTCTTAAAACTTAGACTGCTGGGGGTCTGGAGTTTTACCGTCCTAAGTTGCTTCATTATACATTTGCTGTATGCTTTGTAGTTTTCACCAGTATACTCTGTACATCATAGTTACCATCCTCCCCCGTTTTCATACGTTTATGCTGAAAATCTATTTTCCATGACAATAAAGAGCTAAAATCAAGGTACTTACCTGTTTGCTGGTCAGTGTCTGCCCTTGTGTTCCCTGTAATCTGTTACTTGGTCAGTCCTTTAGCCTTTACTAGTTCCCCATTCTGCCATTTCAGTAAATGTCTCTGGAGCCGTCTCAATGATTGCCCTGTGTGCCTCTGTCTAATGAGGCACTTCTTCCATGGCAAAGTCATCAGGTGTTATTTAACCTTCAGTCTTGTCACCATTCAATTTAGTTGCCCTTTGGCACAGAAACTGTTGCAGGTGTCAGCCCATGTGCTCATTTGGAAGACTCAATTTTTGGCCAGAATGGTAGTTCAGTTTAACATGTGTCTATGTCTCCTGCGCCAGGAGTATAATTTCTTCTTTGATGAAGTCAGGCATCTTGTGAGTTACAACCTTTTCCATTCGAGCATGATTTGTCCACACAGTCACCCATTAGAGACTGCTAGTGTGCCTGATCTTACTGGTGTTTTCTTCCCTGGCAGAGGTGTCTTCTAGTCTCTTCTGTATATGATGTGTAATCGAGGCCTTCATACTGTTTTGAGACGATTACTCCCAAAATGCTCTTCAAGTGGTCTAATTAAGGTTTCAGGCTGTTTATGGCTCTCAGGTGTTCATTCAGAACTGGTGCTTTCCCGGTCGATCCTGGAGGTGTCTGCCTTCCTCCTCTCTCTCTAGCAAGACCTATCCATGTCGCTGTGACATTTTGAATCTTTCCCAAAAGCAGTTCCAGCCAAGTTTGGCTCCAAGCCAAGGGTGCAGGTGCCTTGACTGATCTCACGAGAGCTGACTTGAGGTGTGGAGCCTGGAAGTTGTTTCTCTCAGGTAGATGTAGGAGCAGTACCTGACTGAGTGCCAAGCAGGTGTCTTCAATGGCAGTCTTTATTTCCAGTATATACTGCGGGGTTTGCTAGTGATGGCATTGCTCCGCTTGAGGGCGGTTCGTTCATCATGTTGGTATTTTGTTTATATGTCGTTTCTACTGGACCCTCCTCTATCCCAGCTCAGTGAGTGGAATTATTTCGCTTGGTAAATGAGCTATTACTAGGCAAAGGCTCTGCTATATCAGTTTCCTAACACTTGTTTCCAGGCACCCTTCCTGTTCTCTTCTCCAGTTGGCTATTGGTTGTTTTAAGGAGTGCCATTCTGTGGCTCTTATACCAATATGACTACAGGCGTGTTGGGTTAAACTCGTAATCTCCAGATGTTAAATTTGTGTCTGTATGATGGGTTGCTGAAATTCATCAGCCTCCTGGATTTAGTTCGGAGTTGTAGTATCTGTGGCACCCACTTTTGTCTTCAGCTGCCGTTAAAATGTGTGTGTATGAGTGTGTGCGTGCACACCCTGGTATGACTAGTGTGTCTTACATCCTTGTGAGCTCAGGACATGGTGGTATGTGCATTCCATCTACTTTAGCATGGCTTCTTAAATGAGTCTTCACTTTGTATTTTCTTGTTCTGAATGTTTTTTGCTTGTTGCATATCATCGTGTCCATCAGTGCCATCCGATATGTGGGCTCAGTCTTGATGCTGGGGTGGTATGGGGGAGGAGGGGTCATATGTGTATGCCGGCGCCACTGTGTATATCAATGACATGTGTAGTTGTGTATCTCAATGACGTGTAGTTGTGTGTATATCAATATATCAATGACGTGTAGTTGGAGCCTCGAGCCCATAACGAGCTGAGCTTTCATGCAACTTCTGCCTGCCTCTCTCCCCTTACCCTATATGTGGCATTAGGGCCAGAGCTGTCGGCTTTGGACCTGGGGAACCAGGTTCGAGTCTTGGGGTCAGCTCAACATTCTGTAATTCGGAGAAAATCACTTCATTTCCCCGACTCTATAAACAATGAATGTGTCTTTGTGTAATGTGAGAGGTGCTCATGTAAAGCACTTCAATACCTTTGGGTCGAGTTCGCGCTGTATAAAAACTGCTGGTGGTACAGAAAGAGGGCGAAAACAAAGCTTTAACATAAGGAATGTTGCTATATAATAACCTGGGTCACGTACAGGGTTTACATGACAATTGTCTTGCCTCTCAGCTCACTTGTGGTTCATGTTTAAAAATGATCCCTTTTAATAAAGAACTTCTCAGAGCAGTGCTATAATGTGAGGTATTGCTGTCAAGGCTTCGACATGCTAAAGAACTTTTTTGAATTTGGAGGAGACTTTATCCTGTTTTACGTGATGGTTGTGCTATAATTTACATAGCAAACATTCTCTGGGCTCGGCTCAAGCACGGGCTCTAAGATCCGAGCCAGACCCTTGCCTCGGATCTCCCTGTTAATTTGTTGGCTCGCCCACCTCTAGTTATGGTTGTGAGGCAAATATAGTTGTAGGCACTCCATGTGTAATGTGCTGTGTTCCTGTGCTTGCACATGCATATTTATTATTCCTAATAGTTCTTTTTCTGGCAGATGTGCTCATGCTTGTGAGGCAGTGCCATATGTGGTAGTAGTGTGCGCTTGGTTTTGGGTTACGTAGTATGATGGTTGAGTTTGCAGGTATGTTGTGCAGCCTTCCCCTCAGCATTGCTTTTGGGACCTTTGCTTGTTATATTCATGCGCTTGGCTGCCTGCCTGCTTACTCAGTTGACACACACGTGTTTTGCTACACTCGCTGCCACTTTGCGAAGTGCACCATTGTGATTTTAGTCTTGGATACTGTTATCCGGACCTGCTCAGTCGAGTTTTTAAGAGAAATAGAAATTGTAATTTCTAATCCCGATAGCTAGGTGACTGAACACGTTCAGATTGGAAATCCTTAATAAATACAAGCATCAAAGCTATCCTTACAGGGTGAGTATCTTTTTCCTTTTTCAGTGGATATAAAAGAAGGATCTAAAAGGTGAGGACTCAGAGGAGCTTAAAGGTCGGGTATGCTCAAGAGGAATCTACTCTTAACCTTTGACCTCAGTGCTATAAAAAGCATGGTCTCATTTTCAGTTCGCAGTAGAGGAAGGGGGCGGGGCCATAGCAAGCTGGGATTAGAAAGAATCAGCATTAATGAGTACTTAAATTTTAATGAAGCAAAATGTACTTCCCTCATGCAAGGGCTTGAGCAGTTCTGAAGTCACTTTCTGGAAGAAACGGTTTGACTTTCTTTAGAAGAGAAAGCTGGTACCAGGCTGTTCCTTGAGGGTCAGGTTTGTGTTCAGGGTGAAACCAAGTGTCTGTGAGAGTTGTGGTTAGAAACCATGAAGGTTCATATCACTGAGCCACGTCTGTACTGTTGTTTGTTCTTGGCAAATTATAAGGATTCTGTCTAGGTTGGGTTGAGTTTGATGTAGGCACTGGACGTCCAAGTCTGGATGATGTGCAAGCAGTGTTTATGGCGTTAAATGTCTTAAGCAGAGAAGATTCCGCAATCCAGGACGTTTCCCAACCAAGCTTACACTCACCAGAGTTTCTTTTCAATCTTGGTGTTTGGTGCACTCTCTGTCCAGTCCCTCTTTTTGAATTCTAGAGGAATACCTTAAGGGGTTGCAAGTGGCTAAGCTTATGGGACAGCAGAATGCTATCACTGCTTTTCCTTCTTTCATGGCTTGGTTCCACTCTTGGTTAGGGTTTTTTTTATTTTTATCCTACCTTTCTTCCTAAACCACCCTTCTCCGAACCATTCCCCCAATCAGGTAGTGGTTGTCCTGTGGAACTTCCCTTTACGCCTGGATGTTTTACAACATTCACTGTTTGAACCACTTGATCAGATTCCAGTGGGTCTCCTAACTTTCAAGTTGTTTTTTCTATTCTAGTTCCTCCTTGAGAGCTCCGTGAAATTAGGGTTCACTAGTTTGTTTAGCACTTTTTTCATATGTGGTGCATTTTGAAATATGCAAAATTCGCCCATTTTTTTCCTGACTGCAGAGCACAGATTTGCTCAGCTGCTCTTTAGACAGAAAATAAGAAAGCCCAACACAAACACAGTTGATTTTAGGAGCATTCTGAAGAGTCAGGCAGTGCATTTACTTTAATGATTATTGCATTAGCCAAATACATTGCCCAGACCCCTGACGATGGTCTTGCAAGCAACTTCACTCCTGACTGGCAGTCTATGAGGCAAGCACCACGCACAGGTTCCCTTGCTTGAAAGCTTGCTTTGATACACTCTCAGGGGTCAGACAGTGTAATTAACGTAATTCGTTTACCATTAACGTAAATACACTGTCTGGCCCCTGACAGTGCTAGAATTACTCATTCATTCTTTTTTTTAATAAATCATTTTAATTTGCATTCAACATTCTGAACAGTCCAACCTCGTCAGACAGCATAGGTTCCATTATGTAGCATAACATAGACATAGGTAGAATAGACAATACAGGTTCACGTTCCCTGTAGGGGCTTCCCCAAATGAGTGTTGTGGGGCGTCATGTGAAAACATGCGCAGGTATACGGTACCTGGACATAGCCTCGGACGTGATCAGGGAAACTCAGGGGCCGTAAACAGCAACAAGGGAGGGACTCGGATAGATGGGGGAAAGCATGGCTTGAGCGAGTATGATGGTGACTTGTGTTGGACTAAAAGGCGGCACGCCAGGTCTGTGTAGCGCAAATAATGGGGAGGACTCATTCATTCCTTAATGCGCAAAACAAGGGTTCCTTGTGCTGCAGGGCATTTAGTCTGCATTTGACTTTTTTAATTCGGGGTAGCAGTTGCAAAACCCCTCGAAACAGGTGAAATTGCCCGAAGTTACACATCTGCTTACCATGAATTACAAAAAGGAATTTGCTCAATCCTTTTTCCATATACTCCTTGATGCATCGGTGCTGTGTCCGGATCCTTTGCCAGAGGTGCTTTCCAATTTTATCTCGGTTAGGAGGTGGTAGTTCATATCTTGAGGGGGCGGGCTGCGCTTTGCTACCTGGAATGCACTTCCCTTTTTTCCAAATGCTGCGCTTCTTGTACCTGCTTGGCCTCTAAAAAGTTTCCCAACTAGCTAATGCCACTCTGAGCACGTGCAATCCCTAATTTCCAAGGCTCTGAGATGAAGGGTATGAATGCATGAAAGAATGAATGGATGCATCAATCAATCAATACACTTTAATGAATGACTAATTAAAATCATTACAAATGGTAAAACCAATAAATATAATCTCTGTTTATGCGACTAAATATTTCTCAGTACTTTCATGAATTTCCTTATAGATATATATTTTTTATTTTGAATCTTGCAAAAATCGGTCTAAGCCTAGTTCTGCTTAAAGATTGTAATGTTTCACAAGCGCTAACTATGTGCATGAGAGTATTGTTTGTTGTGGCACACAAACAACCACAACTAGGATCTACTTGTCCCTTACGGCTTCCATAAACATGGCCCCTTCATGTAATTGTAAAAATCGGAGTCTTGTCGGATCCCTCTTAAGTTTAAATGATAGCATCAAATCTAAATATTTTTGTTTTTGTTGTCACTTCATAGGATTTTACAGCAATCCAAATACGGCTCCTAAGTGCAATGTCCACCATGTCATTGTGGAAGGACAGCAACTTGACTTGTTTTCTTAACAACTGTCTGACAATATGGTAGTTGCTTGTTCCATATCTCCTCAAATTGCAGACATTTCAGAGCTCCCATCAAATAATCACTCAAGGAATACTTCCCTTTAGCTTGCTATAGTATTGCTTGCAAGTAATTTGGGGAGGCAGTTCTGAATTGCGCACCATAGATCACAAATGCGTCTTGCAGCATTTATGCTTGTTTTGTTAAATTAAATTCTATTCTCAGTTGACGCCTGGGTTGTCCTGTCAGGGAGGTGGAAGAAAAGGCTGTACGCTCTGCATTGCACTATCCCAAACCATTTAGTTAATCTCCCACAAAAGGCTGTCATTTATTAAGCAAGGGGTAAGCATGACCTTACCGGCAACTAGTGCCTTTATCAATTGTTTGTTTTAGCCATGTTGAACAGCAGCACAGACATTGGAAGGAGGGAGGGTGGATGGGGACAAGTAGACAGGCAAGGAAGGAACACAGAGGTGGGAGACACAAGGGAGCCTAAAGAAGACGCACTCTGGTAGAAGGCTTAAATCCCAAAAAGTAGTGCTAAAAAATACGAGCAGTGGAAGGATACAAGTAATGCGTCCATGCTTCAAGCAGTGAACAGACACACAAAGAGGAAGAAAGCCTTTGGCGGCTAAACAAAAGCAAGCAAATGAGAGTGATATTGAAGCCAACCAATGGTAAGAAATGGGTGTTTTCTTTCATTTTTCTTTCTGACTTGCTCTTCCATTTATCTTTTTCTTTCTTCCTCTCCCTTCATTCATCCCTTACACTGTTTCTTTTTTGTTTCTCCTGATCTCCTTTGTTTGTCTATCATTCCTCACCATTGTCTTTCACTTTTGTATGTTTATTTCCTCTTTTCTTCTCTCCTTTCTATCATTCTCTATCTTTCATTGAATTTTTCTGCTTTATTTCTTTTTTCCTTCCTTTTTTTGACTACCTTTTCTCCCTTCTCTTTCTATCTCAGCTTCGCTTTTCCTCATTTTTTCTCTCTTTCTCATTCACCTGTCTCTTTCTGCTTTCTTTTTCTCGGTTTCTCTCACTCAGGAGCAAATGGGCAAAATTGTTCCTTTGGGATTCCAAAGGGAAAGTTTTTGCGATACTGCTCTTGTGACTTTAATTCTTCTTACTTACTGGGCAGGACTATGACAGTGGTGATGATTATATTACTTCACCCTTGTGTATCCTTAGAAAATCAATATATAGGCACTAGCTCAGAATAGTTTTCAATGATTAGAACGAGTTCTTGTTATGTGAAAGGTTGTAGAACCCTGGTATATGAAGAGGTGACTTGCCTTAGTGTGTAATGAATGAAACAAGGAAGGGAAGACTATTCGTAATGAGGATAACAAGGAAGGGAAGACTATTCGTAATGAGGATTATGCCATGTAATTCAAACTTTCTACTCCGTGCAGAAGCATAGTAACCAGCAGTTTCTGTTTTTTTTTTTTTTTTTTAAGTGCGTGGGGCCACAGAGCTTCTTGTCAAGGAAGATCAAAGGTCTCATTTATGGGGTTAATCTTAGCAGTAAAACAGGTAGATGTTACTTTTGCTCACGTTTGTACACTTAACTCCAGCTATATTTTGAGTGCAATTATTACCTGCTCACCCGCTGAGGGTTTGCCTTTCACTTCCTCTTTACCAGTAGATACTAGTTTGTTATAAATTGAAGCAGTTAACATACAAAATGGTACCAAAAACTTTATGCGCCTCAATTTTGGGCAAAACATTAAATTGTGCCACGAAACTCTGGCAACCCAGTGCAATTTTTAATTGTTGTGGAGTCTTGACATCCAATTTAACACTTATTTTTAGATGACACCTTGACTGATTTATGTAGTTGTTATATTTGTTTGCACCATCGAAGAACTGCTGTTGTTTATGTATGTATGTATGTGTGTGTATATATGTGTGTATATTTATATATGTGTGTGTATATATATATATATCTATATAAATCTATATAGATATACATATAGATATATATGATCACGAGAAAACAACAGCTAGCCAGGGCAAAAATGCAGATCCCACAGGATACAGTTAGTCACAAAGAAATTAAATATCCAACAGATGGATTCACCAAAGTACTAAAATATATTTTCTCTACAATGTTTCAGCTTCTGGCCTTTCTCAGGTAGTACAGGATTGATTGGTCAGTGACTGCACAGCTGACACTGTTGAATTTTCAAAAAGCATCAGGAGGGAAGATTATATTTGGATAGTTGAATCAGAACTACCCTGAGGTTGCTTGAGATATGCAGTAATCAGGTGGTTTTGTCAGTGATGTTCAGTCCATCTGGATGCAATTATTTCAAATGGTACATCTAGAAGTTTTCTCTGAAGTCCAGTAGTTCTTCCTTTAAGACATGTTCCACAGGAAAATCTTCGCCAGCCTGTAGCCAAACATTTTAACCTTGCAGACCATTTGCTTTTCTTTTCTTTTGTTTTCAAGTCTGGTGTACAGGTACAGATTCTATTGCACTCTGTATTAGAGAGGTAACAGGGATCAGTTGCAGCTTCTACTTGTAAGTTAAGGAGTTCCTGCAGTCTGAGTTGAGGATCCTTTCTTTGTTTTTTTCTTTGTGCCTGATCTCGCTCTGCCTTCAATGACGGCAGCAAGATATCATGGAATCATAAGATTATGTCACTTTGAAGTGGATAGACTCCTGTTTCCTGGCATCTTTCAATATTTGCTCTTACAATTTCAAACAAGCATTGGCAATGCCAATAAGTTGGCTTTAAGGGAATGTTTTATTGTAATGTGAAGCATTACTGATAAATAGCAGGCTTTAAAGGAATGTTGTATGGTAATGTGAAGCATTACTAGTAAATAGCATGGTGATAGATATGTATTTGTATGTATGCAAAGAACTGTAGAACAATATTAGTGTAGGTTAAAAAGTCAAGTGACAGTTGCACTGTCAAGCCACACCACATAATCCATGTAGGTGAATGACTATCCTATATCATACTATGAGGATTTATAGAGCGTATGGTGAACTGTAGGCTACCCAGCGCTAAGTGAGGCGACAATACCCAGTGGAGGGTTAGTTGTCATAACCACGTTTTAAGTAGTTTACCTCAAGGCCAGAGGGAGAGAATTCCAGAGAGTGGGTGCAAGGAAGCTAAAAGACCTTCCGCTGCTTCTAGTTTTTCTAATGTGAGGAACAGCTGCCCTATGTTGAGCTGATGAACGAAGGGCTCTTTTCGGGGCATAGCGGGTCATGAGCTGACGGGCAATAGGAGCTCCCTCTCTTCTCAATGCTCTAAAAGCGATACAGAAAGCATTGACTTTGATTCTGTGGGAGACTGGTAACCAATGAAGCTCACTAAGACCTTTTCTCACTGATGTGTGTCTCAGTATTTGTAACAAGACACATGCTGCAGCATTCTGCACGACTTGTAGTTTGCTTATTACGGCTTTGGAGCTCCCAAAAAAAGAGAATTTCTGAAGTCCAGCCGTGAAAGAATGAGCTCCTGGACCACTATTCTTCTGGATATTGTGGGCAGCAGAGGGAGAATTTTCCGAAGCATTTGGAGAATTCCCAATCAACAGGCAGAGAGTTTGGTAGTCTGAGTCTGCATCGTTAGTGTTTTATCCAGCCAGACTACCAAACGTTTTATAGATGTTTTGAGGGTGGGGGAAGAACCTAAGCAGTCTGGCGAATCCAGAGACCGTTGGGATGAATGATGATTCCTCATAATCCTCAATTTAGTATTGTTACCATTCAGCTTCAGACAGGATTTGTTGATCCAGCAGGTTACCACTTCCATGCAAGGTCCTAAGATCATGATCAGGTGTGAGCGAAAGGACCAGTTGGGTATCATCTGCATGCAATACTATTGAAATCCCAAATGGTTTAACAATCTCCGTAAGTGACTACATGTACAAATTAAAAAGTGTTGGGCTTAAAGAAGTGCCCTGCGGGACACCACAGTGGAGAGGAAAGGTGTCTGAGGAGAAGGACTTCTCATAGACCTGAAAAGATGTGTTGTAGAGAAAATACATTAGCCTATCTAGGACAGTCCCTAAAACTCCAACCCTATGAATCCTTTCTAAGAGAACATCAGGATGCACAATGTCAAAGTCAGTGCTAAGGTCGAGAAGAATAATAGCTGCAATGTCACCATGATCAAACCTAATTTTAGCCTCTTCCACCACCGCTAAAAGGGTGGTCTCAGTGCTATGTTTGGGCCGGAAGCCCGTTTGAGTAAAGTGAAGTCTATTGTTAGATTCAATAAATTCTGTGGTATTGACGTGTTTTTCCAACACTTTACTCAGCCCTGGCAGCAGGAATATTGGACGGCAGTTTGACAGGCAGGTGGTATCTAAGTTTGGTTTCTTTAAAATGGCTTTAACCATTGCGTACTTCCACCCCATCGGGACTATTCCCTTTTCTAAGGACAGATTATTCATCTTCAGAAAAATTACTTCTGCGGCTAAAGAAAGGATCCGGAGGGTACAGGATTACGAGGGGGGTCAGTTTTGACTTGACTAAAAATATTCATAAAGCTGTCATAAGACAGAAGAGGGATTTCCAAGAAAGTCTGTGATCTACCTTCCATACTATCGGGCTGAAAAATAGGGTCCAAAGTTCCTCCGACATCTTGGAGAGATCGATAAATATCAATTATTTTGTTATGGAGGAAGGTGGCAAGATTTTTACATCTGCGATTGGAGGATTCAGGATCCGGACCGTTGGATCCCTCCTCTAATAGAGCTGTGGTCACTTTAAACATCTCTCTAGAGCAGTTTGCAGCCCCATTGGTTTTGAATTCATAGTAAGTAGCTTGGGCAAGCTTTATCTCAGTATGGTAAGACCTAACTGATTCACGGTATTTTGCTTTTGAGAGTTCACCATAGTCCTTTCTCCAGGTCCTTTTTGCAGTTCTACACTTTTTTATAAATTCTCGCAGAAGAGGAGTGTACCAAGGAGCAGATTTATATTTCTTTTTAGTAGCTTGAACTTTCAGGGGAATGGTTTGGTTTAATGAATGCCGCAATGTGAAAAGCTGGCTTAGTATATGGTGCTCACTTATGTAAGTGTAGCACCTTGCACTAATCCAGACAACTCTTATGGTGATTTTAGTGGTCTTAGACAACTTTAGAAAGCTCTCTAAGTGGTAGCTGTGGAGAGCAGCCTTCAGGCTTAGTCCAGAAGGAGTGTAAATCAGCTTGCTTTACCAGTACTTAATCTTATGGTATAGGTTAAGTGAAAAAGAATCACACACTGTAGTTATAAAAATAGGTATTTTATTACAAACACTCACTAACACAATTGTACTATCTCCTACCCGGAGACAGAAACACAATACACACAATACTTCGGAACTAGAGCACGTAAGTAGCACAAATACACAGTGGTCCCCAGGGGGAGACCAAACCATATACTAAAATAGTGGTATGCGGACCACGACTCAAGTCGAGACTGGACCCAGAAGACGTAGAAGTGTTGGGGACCCAATGAGCCACCCAAGGTAAGTACCCAGCAACCCCACGGAGGCCGTTTGCAGAGTGTGAACACGACCGTGTGATCAACACAAGACAAATGGGTAAGTCGCGGTCGCAGAACCTTTACTGCCAATTGGAAAGAAGTGGTAAACCGTGCGCAAGCGGGAAGGGGTCCCTAAGGAACACCTTCCTCTTTCAGAATGTTAAAAAAATATTTTTAGGAGTAGGTAGTGGTCCCAGGGACCACTGCCTACTCTTAGAAAATGAAAGTTTCATTTTTCTTTTTTAAACGCATCCTGTTTTCCTTTAAGGAAAACAGGTTGCATTCAAAAAGAAAATGATTGCTTCATTTAAAAGACAATCACAGACATGATGGTCTGCAGACCTCAGCAGGCCACCATCCCTGTGATGGTTGTTACTCCTAATAATTCGCAAATCGCATCCTCCCTAATTAATATTAATGAGGCAGGTTAATTTGGGACCCACTAGAAATGGCTAAATAAAAATTAAAACTTTCATACATTTAGAATAGCTATTACCAAATAGCGATTCGGAAAAATCCCTATCCTAAAGGTATGTACCTCATGGCCACAAATCACATATATGATCAGAATGCTGCAATGAACTTGTTATGAATGCTGCAATTGATAATGAAGACACTGACTGGAAGTAGAAAGTTTTTGTTAACCGATAAGTCATTCTCATGCACGCCAAAGCATCCCAGCTTTCTGATTATGGCTATCGCATGATGAGGTTTGGCTTGACTGTTGTGAACATTGCATATTGGGTTGCATTGGCCAAGTGAGTAAAGCATCAGTCACTATGTGGCAAATGGTTAAAGCCGTGCTAATATAAGAGGATTCTTCCCTGTTGGTCCCCTTGCTTTAAGTGATGGGGGGGTGCAAATATTTCACTGAGGCCAAGCTGCGTTAGTGACAGCCCTCCACACCATTCATTACCCTCTGGTATCTCTCCCTGCCCCTCCCATGCTGGCAGCACCCGAGAGCGTCACTGAAAGCGATCGGATCACACCGCTCCCCTGCATAAAGTGCTTGTCAATATCAAGTGGGGGCGGTGCGTCCATTAGGGCGCTTGGGCGTTGCCCCCCCACTGAGCGTTGCCGTCAGTCACTCTCTCTAACTCTTGTCTCACTCAGTCACACAATGCAATCATTCTATCCCAGGCCGCCGGAGGCAGTCGGCTCAGAAGGGGGCGGGGCAGCACTACAGGAGTACAGCTGCTGCAAGTGTCTGAATGATTGACATCCACATGTATCATTCACAGGTGGTCGGCGGAGCGCACAACACCAAGAGTGCGCATGCTCTGTTTAGGGCTTAAGAATTTGCGACCAGCCCGAACATGCGCACTAGGCGGTGCTCATTAGAAGAGCAAGGGTTGTTCCATGCCGCTCTAATAATGAGCAGCCTAGTGCGCATGTCCGTGCTGGTCGCAAAAAATGTTAAGCCCTAAACAGAACATGGGCACTACTGCTCAAGCCAATCCTGGCGCTGCTGCTGGAGCAGCGTCTGGATTGGCTGAGACCGACGCAGGCGGTACTTGCCAAGGCGCCAACGCGGGAGTCGGACCCCGGCCCAGGACTCGGAGGACTCGCAGAGGCGGCGCGGACCCGGTTAGTTTAGTTTGCTAAGATGCTGCTTTATTTTAATCTCCCCGTGACCCCCAACATCCCCCCGCGAGTATCGGAGCGCGAGCCGCGACTGGTAGAAACATGAGGCAGGTTGTCACACTTTGCATTTATCCACCACACATGCAAAAAAAGCGTGCGCTCTATATTTGCCCTTCACAAACGTCACAGACAATGCATTTGTAAATCAATGTTAGAACTATCCATAAATTAGGCAGGGCACAGTGTTAATGTACACACGTAGTTAGCAGGTAGCTGAGGCGGGTGCGAGCTGTCGTGACTAAAATAATGTAAAGCAGCTAGTCAGGTGCTATTCTGAAATGTCTCTTTTGATAATAAAACAGGTGAACATCAAGTGCAGAAGGCTTATTTTCAGTCACAAGTGGATATACTGTACACGTTGCACGTAGCCTGGTAAATGAGTTGTAGAGAGGCCATGGGCAGCCTACGTATCCTTTTTGGATGGAGAACTTCCGGAGCATAGGTCCGAAGGGGTAACTGTGGGTGCAGTATGGGGTGCATAATGGCGCCAACTGCATGTAGCCTGGTGTCACCCTGGGACAGGGGTTCGTGTCAGATTGTGGCTGACCTTACTCTTCAGACCAGAAGGCAAGAAGGAAAGAACAAGGGTTCAAAGTTTCGCCAGTCCTTTAAAGGTACTATACTGAGCATAACAGCCCATGGGCAACCCTACTGATTAGGTAGTAGCTTGGCTACTTCTTTTTGAGAGCTCTGCCGATTACCGATTTTTGCCTGCATTCCTGCTTATTTTTTTATAAGGCTAAGGCAACCCATGGCAATTCCTGCCTTCATCCTGTAAAAACGCAAAAAAGCATGATTCGGCACAGCCAGGGGTTAATAGGATAATTGGGGAAAGGGAGCAGCCTCTTTATCAACTCAGACACCCCCACCCATTCTCAAGAGCAGAGGTTTTAATCCCCCTGCTGCACAAAATCCCCTTCTTGCGCCCTAAGGCACTTGCCAACCCTCTCTAGGCGGCTGAGCGCCAGGCGGTGGTGGTTCAAAGAACAGGCTGGGGCAGACACCTGTTCAGAGAGAAATAGAGGCACGCAAGGTGCGGGGTCTCGGGGAATGTAAGGAGGAGTGGAAGCATGGGGGAGGGGGTCGACCTCCGCGCCCTCCTCTTGACACGGGAACATCTGGACCAAGAAGCAAGCAGTTGTTTTTACGACAGAAAGGCACTTCATGAGAAATCATTAGTAGTAACTGCAACACGCAGGGAAACATTAACCTGGACACGCATAACACAGGCAGACAGACACAGAGACGCATAGAGATGCACACACCCCAGACACAAATACTTCCATACACAGTCCTGAAGACTCCCACCCAAACTCAAATACTCGCGCACACACACAAAGACACAGTAGGCAGACAGGCACTCAATTGCATATAGATAGAACCACACACACTACATACACGCAAGAATAAGGATGTTTCTGTTTTCCTGTACTGCACTCACTTCACCGAGTGTTCTGTCTATGTTTGTCCAAAAAAGTAAGTAAGGATCGGGAGTCGGATGGATCTGTAAAAATAAATGCAGTGAAATAGTGTTTCACAACTTGTATGTCACTAGGTGCTGTGTGTAGTCTTGCATTATGTGACCCTCCGCTCAGGCCTGTCACGATTAATCACAGGTTAACTTAAGCTCGGAGCGGGCCTCAGAGACTCTCGCCTTTGTAAAGTTCCATCATTGTAAAAAATCAAATATCACAGGTAACGATGTTTCTGTTTCCTTCGCATACTATTGCTACTGCACTGCAGTGCCCCAAGTGTTTCTTTGCGTGTGGTGGTCCTGGCCGAAAGGCAGCAGTTTAAATTTATTATTTATCGGGATTCTGATCGGTGTCTCATTAGCAACTCGTTTGTGATGTGCTGCCTGTGTGCAGTGTTGTTGAATTATGTGACCCTCAGGTCTGCCCCTAAATGAAAAGCCATAGTCACGGGGAAAGGGAAGCAATGGAATCATAAGAGCAGTGCCTGTAGCGCTACTGCCGCATGGCACATATTTAAAAAATCAGCAATGCTGTGCACACTACCGTCTCACCAAGGATATCTATCTTTCTGTTTAACCTTGCAAACTACCACTAAACTGCCCTGCAGTGCCTAATGTGTTCTTTCTGTTATTGTTCCGGCTGAAAGGCAGCAGTGTGAGGTGATTAAGTATCGGTATTCAGATCGGTGTGTTTAACTGCAGTGAAATAGTATTTAATAACTAGCATGTGGTGTGCTACCTGTGTGTAGTGTTGTTGAATTATGTGACTCTCAGCTCAGGCCTGCCCCTGAATGAAAAGCCATGAGCACAGAAGGCAAGGCAAGCAATGAAGGCAATACTAAGAGCAGCTCATGGAGCGCTGCCTGTGTACGTATTAAAAAAATCAGCAATGTTGTTGTTGATGTTGTGGCAATGTATGTAGATTTGTGTGATGTGGCATCAAAGGAAAGGTGCCTGGGCTAATTCCTTCACCAAAGTAGTTTAAAGGTCTGTGTTTAAGTCTTAACAAATGAATTAAGTCTGAATAAAACTACCGAAAGCAGGCACTTAGGTCCAAATTCAAGCAATAAATACAAACCATTTGTCAGCACATAAATACGGGGCCTGGTAACAGATGGAAGGACATATGGATTCGGGCTGTAGTCTGCACTGTGTAAACACTGAGAAAGGAAATCCATTATATGAAATGAATCTCTTTATTGGTGTCATCATATCTACAGGTTGTTTTAAAGAGAAGGAAGGCTTCTACCATTCAGTTTAATACATATGTAGTTACAACTTGTTAACATTTTGCTCAAACCATAATGTACATTTTAATTTTGCAATACCCACGTATTCGCTTGTTATTACATAATCATTATGGTAGGAAGATTTTCAGCTTTAAGTACCAACCAGATGCAGTGCAGAGAGTGACAACCCTGTGTCCAGGTAAGATAATTGCATGTAACCTAAGTGCGTGCATGCTTTTAGGTATACGGACATACAAGTTCATTATCAGGGCGAGTCGTGCTGTTATCTAATTTCCACCAAGGAAATGCATGCGCGCCTTTATTTTGTTTACCCTCCTGGATGAACACTGCTGCTTCACCGGCATACGAACGCTCCGAGCGGTGGCAACTCTGATTATCATATTGAGATCTCTAGGTCTCTTTATCCTCTAACCCTGTTAATTGTTTTAATGATAATAACCTTCAGAAAATCCATTAGCTTGATTCTGAACGGTGCTAAATAATGTTAATTTACAGTACTTTGCACGTGTGATCTGCCAGTGTTTTAATGTTTGCAGAATAAAAAAGGAATAGTTAAGCAGTGCCAGAGGGGCACCATGTTAATTTTTCCAGTGAGAAGAGAATCCTAATTTAGTAATGACTCATGCCGCAGTGATTTATAGTAAGTGCATTGAAAAGTGAACTTCTTATTAAAAGCACTGCCAGTATGCATTATTTATTTTGCGTGTTGATAAAATAACGTGTATTCCAAGTAGAGGCGGAGAAGAGGCCTGGCCTTCTAGTGTAAAGAGCCCTCGTGCTGTGTGCCTCTTTATGACTCTGGTAACAGGCCTGCGTTACCCTGGTATTCCTAGTCTTAAAGAATAAATGGGAGGTAGGGACGGGTTGAATCTCACAGGCAATGGTTTAGGACTGGGTGGGGGTATAGGAAGGATGATAGGCTGGCATACACATCTATTGGCTTCAAACACTAAGGAGACATTGGACTGCTGGAATACAGAAGGAGAAAGAACCAAACAGGAGTAGGAAGTGTGTGGGAGTAAAGAAAGTGAACATGGCTGGGAAACAGACTTCATTTCAAAGGGTAATTTAGTGAATTGTGCCACGAGTCTAAGCAGCACCCAGATGCCATCAAACACTGGGACATCTTGGAATTGAATTAAAAGTGTTTGTTGGTGTTTGTCGTGTTGAGATGAAGGTGACTCTGCTTGTACTGTGTAACATGTGCTTACAGTGGCCAGTCCTCTGATGTATGGCATTAAAACTGGCCCAGTGTACATGCCCCTAAGTTAACACTGATGCCAAAAACATGGATTGACTTGCAAACAATGAATGTTAAAAATGTCAAGGGGATGCATTTCAACGATTTAGTTCCTCTCTTATTTTACATGTTTACTTGATCTTGCATTACCCATGAATTAGCTATTTTATAATGTTGTTGTTTATCTGTATTTTTTTCTGTGCATACTTTGAGGCTTGAGCCATGCCAGGTGTTTATGAGGAGCTTTGATTGAGCACACAGGCGCTAAGGCTAAAGCCAAACAAAGGGGGTCATTACGATGACGGGCGGATCGCCACCGCCCTTATGGCGGTGGCGATCCGCCCGCCATTCCCCTCCGCCCGCATGCCATTTCCCCCCCGCCACATTACGATGGCGGGGGGGAGCCCGGCGGACGGAAAGACCGTCCGCCTGTTTTCCGCCGGTCACACAGGTGACCGGGCGGAAAAGGGCACTAATATGGTGGCGGTGTCTGCAAGACACCGCCATCCATATTAGGATGGTTGCGGAGAGCAGCCTTTCCATGGCGGCAACGCCGCCATGGAAAGGCATACGGTCTTCGCTATTGGGGGCCCGTAGCGGGCCCTCAGGATGTTGGGAGGGTGGGGGGTGCACATGGGGGGTACCTATGGTACCCCCCTGCATTGGCATGCACAAGGTGGCAGGCACCGCGCGGTGCCTGTCACCTTGTGCATGCCAATGCACGACGTGCATTCCCAGCATTGTGGCGGGCGGTGCTGTGAACACCGCCCGCCACAATGTTGGGAATAGGGGATGCCACCGCCACCGTGGCGGTGGCATCCTAATACTCGCGGCGTGACCGCCGCTCCTATGGCGGACGGTCCGCCCGCCATCGTAATGACCCCCAAAGTGCCTGTCAGTGGGTTGGCCTCTCTGCAGAGCACACAGAACAATGTTTGTGTATTCCATTTGCAACTGAAATTATGTGGAAATGTGTGTGAAGGGGGTACACTGATGTCAAAATATTTGCAAGGCAAAAGTAAGAGAAATTAAGGTGTTTATATTTGAGGGAGTGCAGTGCATGTTGGGGGCGGTGAAGTGACAGATGTGAGGAAGGGCATTCGGGGAAGAGTGAAAAGAGGATGCTGAAGAGGAAAGAGAGGGGGGTTGAAGATGTGCAGATGGACAAGATATGCAGAGAAAAAGAGGATACATATCTAACATAAAGCACACATAATTGAAGGCCAAAACTCCTTCCACAGGCCTCAATGCTATTTAATTCACAGACTCACTATTTCAGAAGTTAAACATTTTCAATGTTAATTATTTATAAGAAATCATTGTTGTTACTCATTTATCTTAAACAGCTAACACCCAGTGACAAAGCCAATCATACTGACAGGCTTTAGGCGTATGTCAGTTGCTGTGCCATTTATCTGGATAAAATTACATCTCAGAGAGAAACCAAAATACCGGTCTGATGGCACACTATGGGAATCACAGAAATGTATTTGGCATGTTCCTTTATAGGGAGCACCCACTTTTTCATCTCACTTAAAGACCTGTCTGCACATATTTCTATATGACTGGTTACAGCCAGCAGCTGTGGGTGCTTCCCGAAGTCTGGTTAGAGCATATTTTTCGAAAGTTAATGCTGCATGCAGTGCAAGACACTGGGCAAGCATACATTTTAAAGGGCTAAAGTTGTCATGCAGAACAATTTACATATTACAGTAACTGTTGAACAAATGAATGCAAGAACATACGGGGCAGTTTTTAATGTGTTTAATATTTCAAGACTATACGTTCCCACTGCTTAAAAAGCCTTGCTTTATCGCTGCATTCATTTGCTTTAAAATGCACCATTTGCCAATCTTTTTAAATTTCTTTCTCAGGAGAGGGACTCTCCCTAGACCCCAGGTTTGTCCATTGAACTTGTTCACATCACTAACTAGTGTTTTCTATTGGAAAGGGTAGAGCCAAAGCAGTCTTGCTTAGTACCCTAGCCCTCTTCAGAAGTCAAACTTGCTTGGCAACCCAAAAATTCTCTGAAATAATGTAAGAGTTTTCTTTAATGAATGCCTACAAGAAATGAATTTTTAGTCCATTTATCACAGAAATAGTGCTGAAAATCGCACCAAAAAGATGCCAATTTTTTAAAAATTTCTTCACGGGGGGAGAACCCCCCCGAACCCCCTTTATTGCCATCGGGCTCGCTCGTTCGCTGCGCTCGCTCGCATATGGTGATTTGTTCAGCATACGCCTCACCAGTTTCAAATTCCACCAGCCGCCACTGAGTGCTCCCAGCGATTAACCCCAGGAAAGGAATTAGGATGTAGTGCAGTGAGCCCCGGCTGCTTCATGTCAGGCTGGGGCAGAGGGCGTGTCTGCAGTGAAAGTGGGCCCGGATGAGCCTGCTCTGCCACACCTGAGGCTACCTGGGGGCTGCTCCTCCCTGGGCCAGGGGAATCGTGGGCTGTATATACATTCCTGACAAACCAGGATTGGAACAGAAGTCTGGTGGATTTTCCATTCCAACGGATAGGGATCTCTCATGTTTGTCTCCCAGCTGCGGCCGCCATGTTCAAACACAGTTTATGACTGAGGCTGGGGAGATTCCCGTCTTCTGTGCAAAAGAGAGCCGAAAAATGTATGCAAACGGAGAACCCTCCCAGGAGCATCATGAGGGCGGCACTGGAGCAGAATACATAGAATAATGCCCCGATTAATGCTGCAACACATACAGAAGGAGCTATATGAATACCCATACCGTAAGGCTCACAGAGGCTGCAATGCATTTGCTATACATCACGAGATTGCCGTTGTGGCGCTCCTCTGAAGTGCACCCGGCCAGTGATCATACAGGCGTGTGACCGCACCTCTCACCGTATTTACCGGTTGTTGGTGCATCAGTGAATTCGGATAGTCGCATTTCATTGTTTTACTTTTCATTTCCTTTGCAGTCATTATATATCTTGCAAAACGGATTTTGCAGTATTCACTGCTCATCAGAGGAGTTCATATATTCACTTTTTTTAAAGTGGCATCAGTGTGGTGTGCAGCCACAGGCTGTGGGCGCCAGTTTGATATGGGCCTTCCGGTCAATGATTTCACAATATTTCTCAAAACCCATGCAGACACCACACAGAAGACTATTGCAGGAGGCCATTAGATGTCAGTTTGAAATGGGCTTTCCGGTGAATGACGTCACCCAACTTCCCAAAAAACCCTCACAAACGTCACATAGAGGAATATCCAGGGCACAAGTCCTAAAAAAAGAAGTGGGGGACGCTGACGTCACGACAGGAAGTGACGTCACGAAAGGTGGCTTGCACCATCAGACTCATTGCCTCCCCTCGCTCACCCTTAGATGCGATTGCTTCAGAGAAGCCAGCGCGTGAGCAGCGTTCTGAATGAGCTCCGATCTCGCCCCAGAGAGGCCAAAGATTTAATGTGTGGCTCCATTTGCTCCAGTTATCGAGCTCCCGGTAAAATAAGTGGGGGGACGCCGTCCACCCGTGTGGTACCCCGACTCGAGCCCTGGGAATATCTCAGGAGCTCGCCACAGAGGAATATCCCAGGAGGCCATCTGTTGCAGGCAGAGAGAAGTAGAGAAAAAGGGAAAACTAGGTAGAACGGTCTCCGCATAGGTAAGGAATTGAAAGAGGAGAGGGATCGAGAGAAAGGACCGAAAGAGTAAAAGAGAAGCAGAAAAGCGACAGTAGGGAGGTTAGAAACGGAAAACACTTACCTTGCCGCCGCCAGGTCCTGCGTCTCTGCTCCTGCTCACCTGAGTCTGACTCCAGGTCGGAACAGGAAGCAGGCAGCCAGGCTCCTACCCCTAAGCCAATCACAACGCTCCAGTGGAGCGTTGTGATTGGTCTTAGCACCGTGACACAGCGTTCAGCCAGGGGCTGGAGGGGTGGGCATGTTCTCCATGCAGGCTGTGATGCAGCTTGCATGGAGAACAGGGGAGTGCGCATGACTGTTTTGAGCGGCCCGAGAGGGCTGACCAATGAGTCATTGTGCACAGGAGTGTTCTACCACTCCTCCCCTGCAGCTCCGTCCCTTCACGCACAGCCGCAGCAGGAGGAAAAAAGAAAATATTAACATTCCGTTATTATCATTTTATTTTTATTGCTGCTTCCTGGCAGTGGGCCGACGCTCCTCCACCTTAGCGGAGGAGCCGCCACTGATCCTAATAGACAGTCTTCTCCTGTTTTGGCCTTAAAGCCGCTTTTGAGGATTTGGTGCTTAATGCTCCTCAGAGTAACCTTCCTACCCAAACATGCCAAAGAGATTTATTTTTTGAGGGAGTAGCTGGCACCTATTCAGATACGTTGCAATTTTATATCTATTCTCAAAACATACTTTCAAAATAAATCTTTTTTTTCAGACTTTTTCTTTTAGCAAAGTTGGTTTTGTTCCCAAACTTGCTTTATTTATCATTTGTTTGTATTTGCTTTTCTTAAATATTGTTGTGTTTATCTTTCAAAGTCTTGAAGTCACTTGTAAAACGTTAGTCCAATTTGGCTGTAATTTACATCATCGCGTTTTTAATTTGGCAGCTGCTCATATGCCAGTCAGTCAAGTACACTTTATTCGGCCAATATTGACCATAAAAGCACATTTAAAACACACAGAAAGATAAAAGGACAAAAACTACACAGTACATACTAAAAGGGCAGGTCCAATAATTCATATACAATTGCCAATGTGGATCTTTAACAATCTAAAAATGTCAAGTCGGAAGACAGAGGTACTAAGTTTTAAAAAAAGACCTAATTGAAGTGCATTTTATACAGTACTACAAAGTTAAAAAAGTGATGCCCGCGAAAATAATGACAAATTTTAAGACAGATTATAAGTCCAGTTTAGTGCATAACCAATTTTTTCCTTCGCCTTAAAGCTCCTGATAAAAAAACTCGCAACCCGAAAACATATCAAGGGTGAGGACAACATTTGCAAATATATGAAAGCTGGCCTCACTTGTACAAAATTACAGTGTTTTAAAAGTGGTAAGATAAATTTTTTCCGAAAGTCAGTATAAAAGTCACAGAAAAAAATAAAATGTAAAAGGTCTTGGTTCGAAAATTCATCACAAGAGCAGGGCTTTAGGGCCCCTGGCTTAGAGAAACCCTTGGGGACCGAGAGGCACCAATGAATACAATTAAACCTAAATCTAATTAAAAGGAAGCGATTGTGTGAATTATTGATATAAGACCAAAAAGGTTGTTCTAAGGTCCCAGTACTCAATATTAAGTATTGTCTTATCATGGGTTTGTTGAGTTCACTATTTTCCCTTTCAGCCAACCTCCTGGCTAGAAATTGCCTTTTTATATCTTTCATCTCTTCAGGGTGTATCTGTCTACGGTGTGTAAAGAGCTCAGGGCGCCCTATATTCGCTAGCTGCTGTGAGATGTAACCTAGCCAAGGAATGTCAATGGCCCTGTCAAGCCTCATGCAATCTTCTAAAACATACTGGTTCAAGGTAGGAGTGGGGGAGGACCATATCTGTAACCACCTTATTAAAGGGGCCACTGCTATAAGATCGGAAATGTAGCCCTGCCCAAGTTCTACGTGCGCCATAAAGGACGGGGGGCTGGAGGGTACTACTATAGGTTTCCAGAGGAATTTGTTTTCAGACACCTGCAAGTCGTGGGCATCCTTATAGCCGCAGACCTCGCTGACATATGTGGCCATGGGTATACATTTCTCATTGTAGACCTTCAGTAATGGTCGTAGTGGTTTGCTCCCCAATCTCCTTGCAAAGGCCATGGTCCCTCCTGCTGGCCTAGACAGGATGTTTTTTTTTAGTATTAGCTGTGCCACCCATGACCCTTTTTCATCAAACAAAACACCCAAATAGGGAAATGTGGCAACATTTGTCAGTATTCCCCCTTTGCATATGAGCATACGTTTGTCAGGCTTTGTGTTACCGGACGACATTATGTGAGACTTTGAAAAATTTGTGGAAATGTCAAGTGAAACCATAAAATCAATAAATGTTTTTAAAAGACTTTGTAGTGCCACAGGTGTCCTAGCAAGTAGAACTGCATCGTCTGCATATAGGAGAGTTGGGATGAGTTTAGAGCCTGCTCTAGGGATGTCTTTGCTCGCAGATGACAGGGCAGCCCCTCAATTGTTAATATATAGAGTAAATAAAACCGGTGCTAAAATGCATTCCTGTCTCACCCCTCGCTTAACAACCCAGGATTCTGTAAGGGAACCATTTTCATTGTATCTTGCCGAGGCAGACAGATTTGAATGGGCCCAGTGCAAAAAAGCCACTAGATCGGCATCCATGCCAATGTCTATTAATAAGGGCCATATTTTCGACCTATTCACTCGGTCGAAAGCGGACGTTAAGTCCATGAATGCCATGTACATATGTCCCCTTTTGGCGAGTGTATATTTGCCGATCATCCTAAGTAAATTTATGCATTGTTCCACTGTCCCCATACCTTTTCTAAAACTGTATTGCAGGTCTGAAATTACATTGTTTGCATCTAAGCATATTGTTAAGCGATCCAAAATCACCTTCCCCATAATTTTAGCTGCCGAGTGAAGTAAAGAAATCGGGCGATAACAGGCAGGGTCATCACTGGCACCCTTCTTAAAAATAGGTAAGATAACTGCTGTGGACCATGAGGGCGGTGAGCCACCCGTGGTCGCTGCGTTAAAGACCCTAGCTAGGATCTCTGCCTATGTCCCTGGATCAGCCTTATAAAAATCTGCGGGAACATCATCTGGCCCAGGAGCTTTACGTCCAGATGTGGCCATGATGGCTTTGTAAACCTCATCTACCCCAAAGATTAGTAGGCGTGTCTCTATGTTGGGTTCTCAAGGGGTGACATTCATCCCTGGGTCCACCCCTCTATAAATCTGCTCAAAATGTTTGCCCCATCTGTCAGCAGGGATAATACAATCTACTCTCGTAGGGTGTTGGTCTGCGAAAAAAGGGCTGTTTACAATTTTCCAAAATTTGGAGCTATTAGACAGGACACTGACCTGATTTAGATCGTGCCATGCCTGTTCCCTTATGTTATCTTTCCTTTGCTTAATAGCCAATTTATAAGCTTTCTTACATACCTGGGTTTTTGTTTTAGAGCGTTCATAAGAGCCTTATGGGATTTAGAGCACTCTTCATCAAACCATTTTCCCCCCTTAGCAACTCCTGCCCTTCCTCTCACCGTTAGGTGTTCTGCTATCCGCTTTACTAGGTTACTATAAGCCCCTATTACCACACTGGCCTGAGTATGGTTGTCAAGACAGAGTTTAATGTCTTCTTCTCCTTCAGTGTATATCTTGTCTAAGAGGTCCTCCGGCATTATCTTCTCGCACCTAATTCTACAGGCCTGATCTATTGGTTTAAAATCTCTATTTAATAGACTCTTTCTCCCAGCCTCATGGAAGATCTGCTCCCCCATCATTTCTAAAATCAGCGGGTTATGGTCCCTATAACAACTCCAGATGGGATTTAAGTTTATTATGTCAGGGAGCAAAGGAACAGACACCAAAATAAAATCTATAGTAGAGGAACAGCCCCTGCCAATGAATGATGGGACTAACCCTATCTCACCAGTATGTTCAAGACATTATAGTTTATTAACAGCAAGTAGGCTCTCTAACCGACATCCTTGTGCAGAATGTTCAAAATGAGCAGAAGGAACCAGGGTATCCCACGCTCCCTTAACTAGAGTGCAATTGGATAGACAAAGATGTACATTAAAGTCCCCCATTATGATGACCTCAAAGTATGAGCATCTCTCCTCTCCATACTACTCCAGAAAACCCTCTTGTGCGGCAATGTGCTCAATATCATTTTCCCTACAAAAGGAATTGTAGAAATTGATTACCAACAGAATGGGGCGCTTGGAGAAAATTAGTTCAACTGCTAATAAATGAGGTGAGGCACAGATCAACATCTTCATCCTGCAGGCTAAATTGAGCGATATCAGGGTAAGCAAACCTCCCTTTGCACGTCCTACTGTGGAGGGGGATGCAGCTTTAAAAAAAGGGGTAAAACCGTCCAAGACTAAAGAGTCCGACGTGTCCCATGTTTCTTGTAACGCGACTATATGACAAGACCTTATTGTAGCCAGCCACTGACCGTCATCTTTTTTAGCCCTTAGTCCTGCAATATTCCAGGACATTAATTTAAAATTTGGCGTACCTGATTGGGTGGGGTCTAACTTTGAAGATGTATTAATAACTTCCACCAGTGAGGGAAGGCACCCTGTAGTTTCCCCACTCTCAGTTAGGGCCGATTGTCAATCAATACTATCTAGGTCCCTCAGTGGGGCAAATCTGTTTGCAAGGGGAATAGCTGTATTTACATTTGGGCATTTTACTAACCTTGCTGGTGAAAGACCTGACTTTGTACTCGGAGTCCTTTGACGTGGCTCTTATGCCATTGTTTTGTTTTCATTTTGCATTTTTCATTCGATATGTTTCGCTCTGTCATCATTAAGTCTTGTAAAGACATTTCAAGGGTTATATTGCATTAAAACAATATTCAGTGATAATAATTACACAATCGCTTTGAGAAACTAATACATAAAAGAAAACAGAACATATTTAAATGTAAATGTCTTTTCTGGTTTCCCTGGAGCGCAGTTAGTGCAAAATATATAAATTCCCGAAAGTCACACAGCTTCCCATTAACACTTTTCTCAATGCATTTGTCAGTATATTTCTAGAGTTTTTCACATTATCTATGGTAGGTGCCATTATGAAGCTACCTTCTTCGTGCCCTAGAGGTTCAGTTAAATTCCACAGCTGTTTTGCTAATTGTGATATTGTGTAAAGTAAGCACAATCTAAAATCTTATTGTTTTTAATATTCTACAAAGCTCAGGTTGGACAAATTGAATAATGATAAATGTTTGTAACTTTCATTTATGAAAGTGGCAAATCAAAAAGTAGATTATGCCAAACTTAGGGCCATATTTATGAAATTTGAGGTGCAGGGCAGCGCAGCAAGTCACTTTGGTGTGCTGCCCTGCATCACAGGGAAAGGGCAGGAATGCGCCGTATTTATCCAATACGGCGCATTCCTGTGCTTTCCCCCTGTGCTGGTGCCGTTTTGGCAGCATAGCGCCAACACATACACTCTTGCACCATGGTGCAAGGGATCCATTGTTGTAGGCAGGATTGTTTTTGTGCAGGAAGGGGCATCTTTTTGGCACATTCCCAGGTTTACAAGTTCTTGTAAATCTGGTAGTGTCAACAAACATGGGAGTTGCGTGGCAACATCCACTGCAATGCCCATGGAACGCCTCTATTGCGCAGAGTAAGGCAACGCAGCGATTTGCTCCGTTGCCTTACTCCACATTATTGAAGCCACCCAAAGCCACGCAAAGTGGTTTGGCATGGCTTCATAAATCCGACTTAGAGGTTTGTGTTACCCATGTCCTACGTTGCGTGGTGCAAGCTTGACGCAACACTCATAAATATGTCCCTTAGTTTATAAAACTTTATAAAACTATCTCTCTTTCCTTCTTTCCTCAATCTGACAATGAAAATGTATTAATCTTGTGATATATTTTATTTATTTATAAAGTTTTATATAGCGCGAACGTGACCCAAGCGGGTATCAGAGCGCTTTACAGATGTACAGAGGTACAAACAGAGTTGCAGGTAAAACAACAACAACAATGATAAGCAAGGTAATGTAGACGATAGAGGAGCAGTAAAATATGCAAGAGGAAATAGTGTAGCATATAAGCGAAACAAACAAATAGCGGGGTTGAACATAAACCAGCGGAATGGGCAGAGTCAATGGAGGTAGGTGCCGTCAAACAAGGGCATTCATCCACAGGGCTTTCACTTCTTTTTTGAAAGACGCCGTAGAGAGAATCAGTCTGATGTGCGGAGGCAAGAAGTTCCAGATTCTTGGGGCAATACCCGAGAACGACCGGTTATAAGTTTTCTTTTTCTGGAATTTTTGGCAGGTCAGACCTGTCAAAATATTACAGGGGAAATGGCCCTGTAAATACAAGGACATACGGATTTTGGTGGTAAAAGCCCCAAAATGTGCATGTTATGCCCTTTTTCCAGGCCTTAACTTGTAATAGGTGATATTTAGCTCTCACAATAAACTTAAATCCCTGGGGCTTCTGTATTTACTGGTGCGATAAATATCATCTTCCCCTCTGGAGCATCTGTAATCGAATCCTTAATGTCTGCAGCTGCTGTGGGTACTTCTGTCCAAACTGCGTAGATTATTGAAATGCATCATCTTGTTTTCTCCACTATGGCTGCAAGAAAATCGTGCTATTTTAAGGGCTAAAGTCACACAGGTGTGTGCACACCTAAGTTTATTTTATATGTTTAAATACATCCATTTGCAAGTGTTGAGTCACATTTGCATCCACAAATAGTGACTTAGCACTTGTAAATGGATTTGCTCACATTGTTATACTAATATGTTATAATCGCATGTATGAGCAGATTTGCCCAAGGGACAGGTTGGGGCATTCCAGCGATGGGTTCCAGCTGAAGTAGCAGGACACTCGTAACTTAGTGGGTATTAATTAAGTTTTGGCAGGCTCATTCCATCCCCATGTATGGTTGATTTTTGCTTCTATGTGTAGGAAAGTGCCCGTTTTTAACATGGTCGCTCCCACTTTTTGCCTGGTGTCTGATGCAATTTTGACAGAAGTGCATTGGGTTCCTGCTGTCCAGGTCCCCAGTGCCAGTTCTTTTTCCCTAAAACTGTACAATTGTTTCCCCAATAGGCAATATCTTTTGCACCTCATGTAAGTCTCTAGTAAATGGTACCTCTGGTACCTAGGGCAGAGAAGCTGAAGAGGGTCTCTAAGGGCTGCAACATGTATTGTGCCATCCTAAGAGACCCCGCAGCACCAAACATGCAAACTGCCATTACAGGCTGTGTGCCATGGTGCAGAGAAAAATAAAGACACGACATGGCACACCTCCTGTGTGCCATGATTGCAGACACTGCATGCAGTATGGGTAAGTCACCCCTACAGCAGGCCTTACAGTCCTAAGGCAAGGTGCACTATACTACATGTGTGGACATATCTGCATTAGCAGATATGCCACTGTGATGTCTAAGGTGATTCTTAGATATTACAAGTGAACAGGTGAGCCATTTTGAGTATATGCACTGGACACTGGTGTTTACGGGTTCCCCAGCCACATGATGGCTTTCCTGAAACTAGAGATGCTTGGTATCAAGCATCTCGTATTATTAATAAGCCCACACAGAATCCAGTGATGGATTTATTAATACATGCACCCAGAGGGCACCTTAGAGTTCCCCTTGAAAATCCTACCGACTACCTGTGTGCTGGCTGACCGGTGCAGACTAGCCTGTCACCCTGCAGGTGAAAGCCCACACCCTTTGAGGGCAGAAACAGTGCCTGCTCTGGCCAGAGGTGTTGTCACCTCCTCCAAGCAGGATGGCTAAGTAATCAGCATAGCAAGGAAGGAGGCTTCATAGGCCTCTGCCGGCTTTGATATGCGACCCAAGGCTTCCCCAGACAGGGGAAATGCCACCCCCTGCTCCGGGCCCATTTGGCCAGGACAGGTGAGCTAGTCAGGAGGCGGGTTCCCCTCAGGCTAGTACCACCCCTAAGGTGGGCTACCTAAAGTGAACATGACTTTTAGAATTCCACCCTCTAAGTTTTGGTAGAATTAGGCTCACTGGGTCAGGGTTATGCCCACTTCCCACAGGAAGTGGTCATACAGAGGATGTAGACACCCTTAAGGTAGGTAGCCTATTGGCTACTACCTGTCACTCCCCGTAATGCCCCTAAATTGAGTATTTAGGTGGCACCCCTTACACCAGGAATTTAAATTCGACAGTTCAAGAAGAGAAGACATAGAAGATGAGCAGCAAGAAAAAGCGAGACCTGTGGACTTTTGGCGCCAAACCCTGCCTGCCTGCACCAACTCTCGACAATCAGGACCAGCAACTCATCCTGCAGCTGACCTGCTTCCAAGAACCCCGGGAGACTGCCAGCCTTTGAAATTGCCAAGTAATCTCCTTCAGAGTAAAGGAGCTACTCCCCTGCAGTCCGCAGGCACTGAAATGCGAAGACCAGTCTATCAAGTTGCAGCTCCCCAGCCACACGTAGCAGTCCCCCAAGAAGAGGACCTGTCCTCCCACCAAGTGAGAGAACACCATGACCAACTAGAGCCACAAAGGCCCAATACCCAGGGTACCAGACCCCTTGCAGCAAACCTGTGAGAGTCCAATCCAGACTTCCCCTGCACTGAGACTGAGTAGTCATTGAGGGATGTCAGCACTGCAGAGACCCACCTCTAGAGTGGCCCAGGTGTCCTGGTTTTGCACCCTCAACCGGCAAGACTGACAACTGCAAGGCCCTAGGACCCACAGAGCCCAGCCGACCTTTTCTCTCTGCACCCGAGCGCTGCAGCCCGGGTATGAATGAACCAACTGTGCCCCCTTGTCCCCAGGACGCTTGTGACCTAAGCCTCCCATTGGGAGCTCCCATACTTGTCCCCAATTTCCCCACTGCAGCCTGTTACTAAATGCCCCCCTTCTTTCCACCGGCGTAGCTCGCACAGCTACCAACCTGACCAGCACCTTTGCACCCGGACGCCCCAGGGCAGGTAACAAGTAACTGCTGGTGGTACTTAAGGTTGTTGGGGGCCAAGGTCAAAAGTCCTGAAGGAGACCTTCAGAAACCGATTGCAAATAACTGTATGCAACATATGCCTTTTCTCCCATAGGGAAGCATTGCTGCATAAAAATGCATGATATTGAACGCTTTTACTTATCTGTAAAAATTCATATTTAAAAAGTACTTACTCAATAACGAAGTTCTTGGTAATAGAATTTATAAAAACTACAAGTTTTTTTTCTAAATTGGTCTCAGATTTATTCTTGAGTGTGTGTCTCATATATTGCCTCTGTGAGTACAACAAATGTTTAGCACTACCCTCATATGCATAACTGCTCACCCACCCTACAAAAATAAAGAGAGAATTTGGGTTATCATTGGTGCCTCTGTAAAGTAATTGGGGTTTGTCTGCACTCTTTACAAAGTGTACCTCGTTTTGGTCCCCTATATAAAGAGCCAGCTTCCTACACTATGCATGACAGGAATTCATGTGTATCCATTGTGTGAATGAGAGAGAACACCCCCAAAATGCCTGGGGTGTAGGAAATGGCATTTGTCCACTGGAAATAAATTCCCAGATAAAGTCCTCATGGGGGAAAAAATCACAGATACACACCTAAGTTGAATTAAGGTCGACATTGCATCTTTTCTTGGAACAATAGGGGTCTAAGACCCCAATTTTTGGATTTGGGATGCATCATCCCAAATGCAAAAATCGCTATTTAAGTAATCGCAAAATTAGCGATTACTTATATTGCGATTGCATTTAGCGAATCGCAAATTGCGATTCACTAACTGCAATGCAACAAAAAAAAAAGTAGCGATTTCGCTATTAAGAAATGCAAATTACCATCAACTTAAGGTTGATGGTAATTTGCGAAAACTTTGAAAAATGCACAAAAGTGCATTTTTCAATGTTCTATGTTGCACACAAACATGCCCTTGGGGCATGTGTGTGTGCAACATGTTTTTTAATTGCACTTTCAGGGGTGCATCAGGGTGTCCTTTTGGCACCCTTGAAATTGCATGCGCAATTTGCGAGTACCTATTTGGTACTCGCAAATTGCGCATGCAATTCCCACTGATTCCTATGGGCCGAGTCGCAATTAAGGAAGGTGTAGGAATCGCAATTTTTTTTGCGATTCCTACATGCATAGCATATTGCGATTCCCAAATAGCGAATCAGTAAAATTCGCTATTTGGGATTCGCAAAATGCGGGCTTGATGCATATGCCCCTAAATTCTTTAACTGATTATATGTTTATCTCTTACAGATGATTTAGTTTTGTAACTGCATTGAAGTTAAAGCCATCTGACCTTGGTGATCATAAACAATTATTGTTATCTATGTAAATTGCTTTTCCATATCCCTTTGATCCCTTAGCTCCATAACCAATTATAGGTGTAACTCTGATTGTTTCTATAGCTGGAAGGTGGGTACCTGATGACAGTCTTGTAGATTGTCCGTCCTTAACAATTACTAATTTGATCAACTCCATTCTGATTTGATAGCAATAGTGGTCGATCTCTTCTCTATATCCACAGCTTACAAATTCCTTATGCCAAAAAAGCACAGTAGAATCAAAAGGTCTAAAAGAAGAATGACTTCTAACAAGGGAAGTAAACCGATAAACAAAAACTTGGAAGTCAGATAATGGTACTCTTTCCAAGTAGCTCGAACTAAACAGTGCTTATGTGTCTTTTGGTTTCTTGTGGCTAGAGCCGTTGGTAAAAAACCTATCCCAATAGATTAAATTACCTGGCGGTCTCATTTTGATTATCTGTATCAAAAGACTGACACTTTCTGTGAACTGGTGAGTAGTAAGCCATCACTACCTTCTCTCGATCAAACTATAAATAAAATGATTAATAAGCATGAATAATTCCCGGGCCCAAGGCCCAGATGAATTTCCATTCACCACCCTGTGATGTGGCCCTTTTTTGTGGACTACATTGTTTCCATCACTTTTTACCTTTTGTTGGCTTTTCAACAAAATTCCATATTCATGCAAAGGAAGCCATATCATACCACTATATTAAAAGGCTGATAGGTTGTATCCATTGAATTATCGGCCTATTGCATGGTTAGACACAAATGAGACAATTTCTTTATCAATTGGAGATTTGGGTTACCGAAAAACAATTGAATAAGTAGGATTCCGAGCTTTATGTTTAATAGTTGACAACATTCTATGTCTACAGCTTGTGTGTGAAATGCCTATCATGATTTTAATTATGCTTTTGTTTAAGTCTCCCGTCCTAAACCTTGGCAAAACCTAAAGAATTTGAACAGCCCAGGCCATTTCTTACAAGTTTTGGTCAACTTGCTCTCAAGCAATTAGTTACAGATGATGATGGGGTCAAGCAAGAAATTAACTTCTGGAATTCCTGTTTTAAATGGTTCAAAACATGGTTGTGTGCTTGCGCTGTATAATTGATTTTCAAACTGATGTGAAATCATTTAACTCCTTTTTTCCAAAATGAAGAAATTCTGAATTATTGACATTAATTTATGCAACTACAACGTAGTGTTGATCGATCTCACTCCTGTGGGGCTGCAATGACAAGTATATGAGTTAGCGAACCCATATTCCATTTTTTAACAATTATGTATCTTGGTTAAATCATTCAAAAATTCAGTCTGCTAAAGCTAGTTGTGTTGGAATGGGTTTGCTGCAATTTCTTTAATGCCTTTCAATTTATTAGGTATGCTTAAAAATTCCAGCTACTTCTCTATGTGAAATTATAGTGCAACCTTTAACCACCGTTCTCAAAATAAATTGGGTAGCATCTTGTCTTTTGGAAGGCTTACTTGGGATTAGGACACTCTATTTAGGCTTAGGGCCTAAGATTAGAACTGGGCCTGACCTTGGTGAGTTATTGTGACTTTTCTAAGGTGGTTCTCTACTTTTATAATATTTCTAAGACTCCTCTTTTGGTGTAACAAGTTTTATTTGGTGTGAACCTTCCAATGATGTTGACCAAAAATATTTATTTTCTAATTTGTTGTCTGTTGTTTTTTTGGAGACTCCGCATATTCCAGAGCAGAAATTTTAAACCAAATTACTGTATCTAGTATGATTTATTGTTCAAAAGATAGCAAAACACAAACGTTTTGACAAAGATAATGCTCATTGTTTAAACATTAAAAGATTAAATTTTAATTCCACTTTATGTGGCTACAGGAGAAGCCAAATTTTATCTAAAAGCAAATCTAAATCCAGAAGTAGGAAGATTTTATTTGAATTTTAAATTAGGTAATTTACCAATAGGAGAAAACATTTGGCTTACTAGTATGGGATGGAATTGAACATTCAGGATGTCTATATTGTGACTGTGAAATGTAAGGTTTAAACCTTATATTTTTCTTTTGCACAGGGTTACAGTTTTATCAAGATTAAAACTTAAATCCTTTTTATAAAAAGGTACAATGTTAATACCCTTTTCAATGCTTTGTTTCTATTGTCCTATTCAAAATCATTGGATGTCTGTTACCAATTGTACAATTTTTTTAATCTATTCTTGTATTAATAATAAGAAATATTCTTGTTATAATACATAAAATCATAACATTTCATGAATACATTTCTGATGGATACTTCTAACTACAGATTCCTCACTTTAGGCCCCAGACTGTGTCCGGAAATCTTTTCCAACAGTGCTCCGCATGGCGCTAAGTGACACAGTGCAGCTATGCGCTGGCTCCATACCGCCCTGGAAGTGAGGAAGTAGAGCCATATATAAGTGCCACCCATGCACACAGACCTCAGTTCGTTTCTTTCTGTGGCTTCCGATGCGAACCTAGAGCTCTGCTCCTAAATTCGCCAGCCTACTGACAACTCCTGAAAAATGAAACCCAGTGTGCTGGGAACTATGTCCCCTCCTAAAACTATATTTTTCATACCATACCATCACTGTAAAAAATAGTTGTTGTGATGGACCCTTGCGCGGTGAGTCTCTAATGTTTTGTCTGTGACTCTAAGTAATGTGATAAATGTGTTGTCCTATGGGCCATTAATTTGGCTCTAAGTGCCTTCCTTTTGTCCATCAAAGGGAATGCTGGTGCAGGTTCTCACAAACAACACCACCATCATGTGGTATTGCAACAAGCATGGCGGAGTGTGGTTCTGGGTTGCAAGGATGCTTTGAGTCTCTGGAGTTGAATGGAGCGTCAGGACACTTCCTTAATCGTGAACCACCTGGAAGTGTCCTTGAACGCTAGAGCAGATGTGATAAGCAGGCAACATCTGGCAGATCTCAAATGACATCTACATCATGAGGTGGCACCGGACATCTTCTGACAGTGGAGAGATCCTTGGCTAGATCTTTTTGCCATTGTTGAGAACGCACAGTATCAAAGGTATTGTAAGTTGGAGCATCACAAGGAGATGCATGCCAATCAGAATGTAACATTGGTCTCCTGTATACCTTCCTGCTTCAGCCTCTACTTCCCTGAGTTCTGAAAAAGATGGAGAATGACCAGGTCCAAGTCATCCTAGTGGCTCTCGTTGTGACAGGAAGGTTTGTGGTACCTAGAACTTCTGGGCATGAGTATCTGTTCCCAGATCAGGCTTCCACTTTTAAAGGGTCTTCAGTGGCAGTAGCAGGGTAGGGTTCTGCACCGAAACTTGTCTTATCTACACCGCCATATGTGGAGATTCAACAACGACAGATGACTTCATTTGATCTGCCGTCTCAATCGGTGAATGTCATCCTCACCGCCAGACACCCTTCTACAAAGTCCAATTATACCTAGTGCTGACAGGTTGGTAGTCACACGATTGACCCTTTAGCCAAGCTGTTGGATGGTCCTTTGTTCATTTTATCTTTGGCCCCAGCAAAGGCTTGCAGAGGCACTATTAGTTATAAGAGGTTATTTGTTGGCAGATTTGGCCATCTTACGTTTGCTGGACCAACTGTCCTTGTTTAAATCACCTGTTGTGATGAGGTTTTTAAAAGGTTTGACACACATGATTCCTCCCAAACTATTTGTGATGCCCCAGTGGGACGTTAATTTAGTTTTATAGTTTCCCATGTGCTCACCCTTCGATGTGTCTCTTGACGTAAAAGGCAGTAGAAAAGTGGATTATTATGTGGTGTGTGTTTGAGACCTCACCATGCAATAATGTCACAAACTCTATCAGGTACAACTTGTCTCCTTTAAGTGACCCCCTAGCCCAGTCCTGAGTAGCTGTGGGACAGAACAGTCAGGCTTAATCAAAGGAACAAGTGTAAAGCATTTAGAAGTACCAAAACAACAGGTAAGTAGGAAACACGACACAATATAAATCTGACATCACTTATAAAAATAGAGTGTATTTTTAGCTTTAAATAGACACTATAATGACAAAAATCTGTTGAGATGAGCCGGAGCTATTTTTCGAAGGCAAACAAAATACTGTCGCTTTATTCTTTCAGATGAAATAAATCGGTGCAAGCGATTAGGAGCCAACGGGCTAAAATGCCTGTTAGGATCTTCTTGGACTAACTGCAGGGGCCAGTCACGGACCAATCATGTCCAGGGGGACAGATTACCTGCCATAGAAAGCAGTATTAAGGTCCTCAGTGTACTTTTCTCCTTTAAAGAGGTCTAGCCAAGAAGCAGTCCTGATGCTGGGGATGAAAGGTGCTGAAGACACTGAAAAAATCCTGAAAAGACGCAGTGAGTTTTCTTGGGGCCACAATGGAGTTCACGAACTTCAGAAGTCATCTCTGACCTCAGAACTCAATTTCTATGTTGCAGCAGGGGAATCCAGTGCAGGTTCAGTTTCCACTGATCAACTGGGCTCTAGGTTACAGAAGGTTCAGCGGTTACTTACAAGTAAGCAAATCCTATTCTTTTGGGACTAAAGTCCACTTCGCCGTTGACTGTGGGTCCCATGAACTTGGGGACACCTTGATGAGGTCAGGACTCTGTCACCCAGGAGACACTTTTCTTGTACAGCAGCAGTCCAGTGTTCAGGTCAGATTGGCTCTCGAATGGTGCAGGTTCTTTTAACTTTTGGTGTCCCTGAATCTTAACAGGAAGCTAGCCACATAGCCCTTAGAGTCACTCCTTTTGCTCTGCCACAAGTGTATCCTTTTTCCATGAGTCACCACTGCAGGGACTCTCCCGTTGGCGAGTCCCACAGGTGCAGCAAGCGCTGTCCAGTCTTTGGTTCAGTCTCTCTTTGCTGGGTCAAGGGAGGTGCATGGCAGTCTTCCTTCAGTACTGGGCGCAAGTGGAGCTCTTCCACGAGTGGGCACTGCATACACAGTCCTCTTTGCCAGTCCCTTGAGTTCAGCAGGTGAAGTCCTTCCTTGGCGCAGCCTCTCTTTGCTGGGTCCTGGAAGCAGCAGGGCAGTCCTTCTTGCCAGTCCAGCGGTGATCTGAGGAGTGAGGTCCTGGGGTGCAACTTTTAGGACATCTTGTTTGTGGGAGGGGAGGACTCATTGAGGCAGCAGTTCCCACAAGGCTACCCTTCCCACTTGACATCACTTCCTGGGGTTTGGCCACCAAACAATCCCAGGCCATCCCTTTCTACCTGAATTCAAAATGGTGCACGCCTTCTTTCCCTCGAAGGAGGCTTGGACACCCACCTGCGTTTTGCAACTCAACTGGTTTCTGGTTTTCCCCCTCTGGAGGAGATGTCAGCCTATCTGCCTACAGAAAGGTGTGGGCAGGCGAGGGTATGACCACCATTTGCTTCACTGAGGTGGTCGCCTCTTTGATGCTGGGCCATCTGTGGCCACCGTCCAGTAGTCTTCCTGCTGGAGAAAGGCACACCTCCTCCTTTCATCAATTCTCTTTGTTCACTGTCCTGGGAAAGCTTCACACTTCGTATCAGGGTGCACCTTGTTGTCTTGGATGACAACTGCTGCAGATAAACAGGAAAGGCTACCGAAGGCTTGGGCAACAAAGTGGTGACTTTCTAAAGTCACCTTTCTATTGAATGTTACCTTAAATCCGATCTCAGCAATGAGTCAGGTTTAGTGTAATGATTAATTTAATTACCTTGGAGTAATATCTTTGGGGGTCCCAAATGGAAGTTGGCAGCTATCACGGTGGCTTGTGTAACTCCATGTTAGCCAATGAGATAACCAGCCTTGCTACATTGAAAACGGCAATTTCACTGTCGGGGCATATTAAGTACAAAAGGAACATGTCCTTCTTTTTAATATTAAGCACCCGGCCTGGTGGCTTCTTAGGAATGGCTTGTTAGTATTAAAAGGGAAGGATTTGTTCTGGCAAAAGGGTTTAGTTTGCCATGTTGAGTTAACTGATGCAGTAGTGGCATGCCTTGAGTCTTGTTTTCCTTTGTCACTGGAGTGGTGGCATTATTAATGACTGAAGTCCAGTAGTGACATTTATCTTGCTAGTGCTGAGTAATTCTTGTACCATATACTAGGGACGTATAGGTAAATTAAATGAGCCAATCTTGTATTATCAAATTGTACACATGCTTTGGGGGTCAAAGCACATACACTGGGACCTGGACAGCAGGGCTCAGTGCACTACTGAGACGAAAACCCAGCAGCATCAGTCCAAAAAAGTATGGGGGGTGATCATGCCAAAGGAAATCCTTTCCTACAATGACTATCTTCCTCATTGCGATTACTTCAGCTCTTCATGTGACTGAGCTTTAGGCACTTTTAGTGCAACTGCCCCACACCGCCATTTTGTCAGACAAATTTGCTTTTTGCCTTAAAGTTGTGACTCCTTTCCACATTGGAGAATCTATCACCCTGCTTGTGTTCTTTGCTACTCTCACCCCTCAAAAGAGGAGGAGAGGCTTCATCGGCTGGACCCCAATAGGGCTTTTAAGTTTTTACATTGATCTTACCAAAGAACACCATGCAGACAATCGACCTTTTATTGGGTTCTCCAGGGCAAAAGAAGAGGACCCTTTCGAGGTATATTGTCCTATACACTAAGCTTAAGCTACGCACTGGCCAAGAATCAGTCGCAGAAGGTCTGAGAACACATCCCACCAGGGCTTTGGTTCCTGCCACTGCGTTGGTATGCCGAGTGCCTGCCCTTAATATCAGGCTGCAATGTGGGCGTCAGTGCATACATTCACAAAGCACTACTGCCTTGACAGCCAGGCCTAACGGGAAGGACATTTCGTCTGTTTGGTTCTGCAAGACTTTTTGGTCTGAGTGCACTCCACAGACCCTCCATCTGAGGAGGAATTGCTTTGGTATCTATTCTAAGGTGAGTAAACTGCAGTTAGAAGTACCCATCAGACAAACAATTTACCTACCTTTGGTAGCACTCTTTCTGGTGTATACGCTACCTAACCACAGATTCCTCACTGCCCTCTTACCGCTCCTTTCCATGGAGTGGCCTCTTTTTTAACTTCTAAACATTTCCCACGTTAGGAATATATACACTCGTTTTAGCAACTATTTAAACTTCTAATCTGAGAGTGTGGAAAGAGATAAGCAAGAGACTGATGTCAGCTGGCAGCGTTGGCTCTTATATGTGGCTCCACTTCGTCACTTCCAGGGTGGTTCAGAGCCAGCATGGATCTGCATGGCGCTACCTAACGGCACACAGAAGTATTGCTGGAAAAGTCTTACATATCGAGTCTGGGGAGTATTCTAAGTTGAGGATTTTGCAGTTAGATAATCAGAAAGAGTTTTACTGAAGGTACGTAACTTGTTCAGTAATACATAAATAAATAAACAAGCATTTGCAATGCAGTAGGTCTCGCATTTATGAGAGTTTGAGCAATTGGCATTGTATATGGCAATGCCTTTTATTTATGTGTTGTTTTTAACACAGAAAAATAAAAGGCATTGCCACTTACAATGTCAATCGCTCAAACTCTCGTAATACTGAGACCTATTGCATTGCAAATGCTTGTGGTACTTTCAGTTAATAAGTTATTACACTAATAAAGCACAGTGAGCTATGAACTGTTATCAAACAGCTGCATGCAAACTGCATAGTACAGGTTAGAACGTTATGCTTCCTCCAGTGTTTCATTAGCCTAAAGTCTTACGTCCTAGTGTTGGTGACACATGACTCTTACACCTTGTAATCCTTTTTGTTTTATTAAATCTTACCTATAGACTGATTTATACTAATCAGAAGCAAGCATTTACAAAGGACAATGACACAAGCCAATAAAAAATATGGGTGGAGAGTGGGCGGAGCTTTAACTCCATACTCTAATACAGCATGGCTCGCAGAGAACGCATGCGCAGCCCAGGTTCGACTTAAAATCCAACTTCTATTCACCATCATTTGCATTATCCAGTTGTCTTTGTGCTTTTAATGTTGCATCTGCCAACTGTGACTACTGCACTGATCATTAAACATACTGACCAACTTCAATTCCATTTCCCCATGCTTGTACTCAGGGCCACTGGAATTATGCGATTGTGCGGTCGCTCCGATTATCTCATTGTTATAGATTTGCAGCATTTGCCACATAATCCATCCACTGCTACATAATCTGCAGGTTTTAACCTCAAACAGTTCAAAAGTTAATAACAAGGCAGTAACCCGTGTTACCACACAGTGGAAGGCCCTTTGCAAAGCTGGACTAATCTCCTTTCTGTTCCTCAAAGCTATATTTGGGTGTTAAACTAGTACTAATGAGATGCAACAAACATAACCAAGTTTAAAAATAATGAAGTAATGAAGTAATATTATTACAAAATGTGTTGCATTATGCTGCATAAATTGCCTTTGCTTGCCGCAAATATTTTCTCAACCCTGCCACATAATTTGGCCTTCTCCTGCTGCATAATTCCAGTGGCCCTGCATATGCTACACAATGTTATGTAAGCTGCTCAACTGAATCAAATCTTTTAAAGTTGTGTACATACTGCAGCTTTAACACAAAGTACTGATGAGCCTTATAAACTGCAAGGTTTATGAAAAAGCCTAAATACCTCTTCAGTCTAACCTGCATCGACAGCCACTCAGCGAATGGGTACTGATACAGTGAGTCTTGTGAGACTTAAGTAGTTCTTGGCAGTGGGAGTTTTGGATACCTTGCACATGACTGTGCTCTGTTTGAAAAGATTTGTCTCAAGAGTAAGATGAATTTTAACATCTCTTCGCTTCAAGCATTCAGGGGTGTATTGTGACTGGTAAATTAACAGTTCAAACATCTGGATTTACCTCTTGTGTAAGCCTCCTTGACTGACGTTCATAGTAAGTACATTTTAGATAAGTCTCTATTCCCTACCTTTTTCAGCTTAAATTAATATTAAATAGTGAGTGCTGGCATCTGGCTTAGGCTTAATGGAGTACCCTGTTCAGAAATGGTTGGAGACTAGTTCAAAACTATGTTTCCTGGCACTGCTATAATAAAACTAAAGAAATCATGCTGTTTTGTCATAAGGCCAAATATTTATCATAACATCCTGGGACGTATTTTTCAAAAAGTCCTAAATAGCACTAAACCAGTGCTTCACATATTTGTCTATTCAGAATCCAAATTTTGCATGGAACACCAACTGAAAGCCCTTCTAAGAAGGTTTTTTTTAGTTCACCAAACTTCTTTCCTGCAGAGTTTACATTGAGCAACATCCAGTGTATTCTCAACGGTAAGTACTACACAATAAAAGACATCTAAGCAGTTTCAGCATAAATCAGCGCACCTACAAATGGTCTTCTCAGAGAGCACCTACTAGTAGGCAGAACCCTTACACCTTTATTTGCACGGCATGTCACCAAATAGTTACCAAAGTGCTGTCAAACCAACCTCACCTTCACACAACACACCAACATGAATAGTAGAAACCATTCAGCTAAAATCAGCAAAAATATGCCACACCTGTGTGTCAACTTCTTTGCATCTTAATTACCTAAGGGGATAGAGATGTAAATGAAGAAAGTCCTTTACTTCAGCCGATCAATAGGCAACCGCCCACCCAATCCAAAGTTCTTCGACACAATCATCCACACACACAAGACACTACAATTATTTTCCGCTATCTAACTTAGTTTACATAGAATGTAACCTACTCAAATCACTTTTAATCCGAACAATGGAGAATATGTCTACTAACATCCTACAAACAAACACCAACAAACAACAGACACAGTTGATTGATGACACTACCATATCCTTGCATGAGTACTACGATATGCCAATAACATAACATACCATGGAATTAGTTGACTAGAAGAGCGTCCATTGATTTTTGAAGACGGGCAGATATGCAGTGGTCTTGCTCTAGAGAGGAAACCAATTTGATTTGGATTCAAATTAATCAAAATCTCCAGAAATATATACACATTCCACCAAACACTCCCAACAGTATCCCTAGGGTGTTTTTTATCGATGTGGAGGTGTCTTGAGCTCACAGTGATAAGAGAAGTATTACATAAGGAGGCCGAAACGGGAAACACATGGAAGCTACTTTGTCTGGATGGTAACGTCCATATGATACAGTGCAAGTGGTTTCGGCATGAGGAAGGGGTCTGCCATGGGCCTGTGCCACCTACAGAATCCTGCTCTGATTTGGACTATGAAGCGTGGCGCATGTAAAGACTACCAGCTGTTCGCGAGGCTTATGGCCTTGCTTTTATTGTTCTGCTAAATTAGAGGTGAGGCATGAGAGGGATTCCCAGCACACCACTTGTTTACATAGACATTTTAATATGTTCCACGCTCTCGTACATAAAAAGGAAATTGCAGCTGATCAGAGCCGGGTCAGACGGACTATTTTTTCTCCTCGGGCATTCACTTTGCAAGGCTGTGGAAAATCCAGACGAGGCGGGAGCCGCCGATCACTCTGGCTACAGCTGGGCTTTTATCAAGGATTAGCAGGCATTACGCGGCCGATGGAAAGTGAACGGCATCTATCGAGAGCAGGGCCTATTATCCTTTGATGGTGCCCGAGTCAGGGATTGTCAGTCACACTCGACGGTGCCGCGGCGCACGCTGACACAGAAGCACAAAGGCCGTAGAAAAATATTTACAATGCAATAGGTCTCTCGTTTAAATGCCAGACCTATGGCATTGCAAATAAGCGGCTGCCATTGTCCTGCGCTGAATGTAAGCAAAGCATGTCGTCGTGCCTGAAGTAGGAAAAACTCAATAAAGAAAATAGTGCTTACAAGACTAAATAACACGTGCCGTGTAACAACCGAAGTAAAGGGGCCAGTCGCCATGGGAGGTTACAAATGAAATCAAGGCGGTACTAAGGAGGGACTAACAAGCCTATTAAGAAATCAGAAGCCAGCATTTACGAAGGACGATGACACAAGCCAATGAAAAATATGGGCAGAGAGGGGGTGGTGCTTCTATTCCATACTCCTGTACAGCAGGTCTTGCAGAGCAGCGCATGCGCGCTGACTCTAGGCTTGACCTAAAAAATGAAGTTGTACTAAGGTGTGTAATAAGCCTCCATTTATAAATGTAAAGTCATGTTTTGTATTCACAGACTGTAATTTTACCCTCAAAGCGGACTGCTGTAATATTATACTAAAAAAAGTTCTGTTTAGACATAGACATTGTTAAATGCTATCCAATAAGTGCAAATATAAATTTCTATACATTAAATCGATGGTGGGCCTGCTCCAAGGGCTCTGGCTTGCTGATAGGGCGCAGCTGCTTTATCAAGTTAATTACTTTCAAGGATCCAGTTGGTGTCCGGCTTTCCGGTTTGCTCCGATTCTGGGTCTTCCTTTACACTTCATAGCAAGGAATATTCCTGCGTGGAGCTGGATTCAGCATGCTATGGTAACGTAGAAGTACAAATCTTGTTGGCTTGGAAATCCAAAGTGAGAATTGCAAGGGTTAACTGAAAAGCCAAAGAACAGATACTGTTTTAGAAGTGGGATATATTAGGAAGTAGGACAGGATGTGAACATCATTTCATGAGCTACCTAGTCATAAGAGCAGTACAAAATATTTAAATTGTGTATTTTTAGGTTGAGCATTTGAGACCTATTGTAACTTCTCTTGTGTGCTTAAAGCCACCCCCCTGCTTTTGATTTGTTTGTTTCACTGTCCTTTAAAAATCCTTTCTTGCTAGTGGTCAGATCTGCCTCTTTGTCCCTCCTCTTTCTCTTCAGTTCCTCCCACGCAGCAGGGACTAAGTACTGTCTCATTACGCTAAGGTTCCTTATCTGTTCGTTTTTGGACTACTTTGTTCTTGATTTTCTGCTCTGTTACTGTCTGCCTGTGTTCAGCTTTGGTGCCATAGCTGCTTAGATTTTACTATAGCTTTCCTCCCTCCCGCCTTCTCTTTATGCCACAGTTGTGTTGGTGCTACCCCCTGCACCGTGCCTCCTGCTCCATTGCCGTTTTTCTTCTTATTATTAGTCTTTCAATGTCGACTGTCATTTGGGCTTCTTTTAGTAGGAATTAGTTACATTTTGTGCTTCCTTTTAAGGGGGATTTGGCTTGTTTTTTTTAACTGGAGTGGTGGTCATGCTCTCATTATGCTCTGCTTTGGGGCATTGAAACTGTGGCACAAACGAGAAACAGGAACCTTCATGGATGAGATACAGGGGAAGGTGGTGTCTGGTAGATGACTAATGAGGAAAGAGGTAGATTGAAGACTATGCAGCTTTAGTTTTCGGTAAGCTAACATTTAATATTGCCGGACGTGGGCTTCTGAATTGAGTTTTGGGCACCGGCACTCATTGTTTTACCCATACGCATGCACAGCATTTTTGCCTAAAAACCCAGGCCGTGCTAAAGGTTTCAGGTGATGGGACCATTTGCCGGTGTGCAGCAAGCAGTTCAGTGTGGTGCGCACCTAGTGCTTATATTGTTGCTATTCTGAGATGGCCGCTGCATTTGCCTGTACTATCCCAGCACTACCGTTGGCAATGGACATGCTAAGTCTAAGGGACCGCCTGTACAATTTGTGACAGAAGAGGGCACTGTTATGAATAACTTTACCCCTTGGACTTTATGCATCGGTGCAGGGCTTGTCTGGAACGTTTTTCAAGCTCTTTGGTGCTTACATTCCCAGGAGAATAGAGTCCCACTGTGCAGTGCCGGCCTGGGTCCACTCCCAGGGAAACTCCAGAGCAGGCACGGAAGCAGAATACACGCCCACACCGAGAGCAGGTGAAGAGTGAGATGTTCTACCGGACCACACCGTGCATTTACATTTTACAATAAAGAGTTCAGGGTAGGGGCGGGAGCACGCTTTATAGTGTTTATAGTTTACACCCTCACTCTGTAATCCTCCTTGTACACATGCTGTCTGCAAATAATGGCCCGTTTTGAACTGCAACCCTCAAAACATATCTGGGAGACCGACGCGAATGTCAAACATGTCAAAGTGCATAGCAGCTTCCACAGAGCTGAATTTGGGTCTGCTGATCCATAATGTCTGCCGGATACAGGGGCGTAGAGTTCATTGGTACAGTGACATACAGGCTTGGGGATGTGAGGGGCAAACTACACCCCCATTATGGTGATGGTTTAGTACACAACAGGGTGGAGTGGTGCATTTTCTTGCTTATGTTTGGGCCGTGACACTCTTGCTACCCCACCGGTAACATCACTAAGATGTTAACCTCCTCAGTTTCTGCTAGACTGGTAGCTCAGGCTGAACATTGGGCCCACAGTTACTGGTCCACGCATAACAGACAATGTGCCAGATTTTTTAAAAAACTATTGCTAATTTCCTGACTATAAAGTGACGATTTACAATGCAAAAAAGCACATTGCGATTTGCAAGTGCTTTAGAAATAGCAGTGCACATTTTGTGAACTCTTGATCACTCCAGAGGTCATGGGGCATCAAAGGATGCACCCACCTTTCAATCTCAAAGTAATTAATTTGGTGCTTTGTCAGAATACTCCAAGGGCAATGCAAACTACCCCAATCCTAGCAGACTTTATGGTATCTGGCCCACAAGAACTATGCATTTTTTGTATGTTGATTTAAATGTATCTAAAAAACGGTCGAACGTATTTATAAAAATAAGTTTCTTTTGCCCCACGATGTGCTGTCATGACCAAGTTGTTGTCTATCTGTTCAACTGGTTGTGTGCTATTTTGGACAACTGCATATTACATGTGGGCGTTTGAAAGGATATCAACGTTTGCAAGAAAGCCCTTATGCTGCTCCACCCTTCTCCAATCTGCACTACACCATGAAATCTTACATATACTCCCTTTTGTAAGTTTTGCTGAATCTATATTTTGGTTCAATCGTCGAGTCTTATTCTATCAAAAAGGCGTTTTGGAGTGTTTTTAAATGTGACTCTATCTGGCGAGTCTGTGCGTAATTTTCCTAAACGAGGGTTACAAATAACTTTTTTCCAGTTTACAATCAAATGGGGAGTTTTACATGGTTGGTAGACCTAGGGCTTGAGCAAAGGAAATGCCTTGTGTCTAATACCACTAGGGTATGCAACTGGCGATGTAATGCTGGGTCTGGTGGCTTAGTGGACTAATGCATCCACTGTAGGGGCCTGTATTTGACCTCATGGTCACAGGTTCGAATTCAGCCTTTCATCCTTCTGAGGTCGATAACATGAGAACCATTGAGTTGGGTAACAATAAACATCTGTTATTTAGCAGCAACCTTTCGGGGGGAATGTGCGCTTTATAAATACACGTTATGTTACTCTGGGACTAGGTACTGAGAACAGGGCATTGCCTTGAGTACAGCATCTGTTTAACATGCCTGCAGGCCATCGTTCTAGTTGCCGAGGGCATAGGTATTAGACACAGGCCATGGGTACATGCCATGAACTGTGCCCAGTCCCCATAGGCATGGCTGCAGGCCTTGCCTTGCAAATTCTACATTAATGGGTAGCGAGCAACGAGTCTGGCCAAAGGCCCCCTACGCAGAACCCCAGGATATGGCAGACTTCATAACCTGTATGGACTACAAACTTTAAACAAAGTACATCAACACGCAGTACACAAATTTCACTATCAAACAGTTGTTGAAGAGATATCATCATTACAATCAAAAATAAAAAAACACACTGACAGTTTGTTATAGCCAGCTATGCTACCATTACACGCCCAAGTGCACTGGTCATATGACATAGAAAGTGCCATTGACATCTTTGATAACATGCAACATCATCAAAGATAGAGGCCATGCGTTACCTACCTAGTATCTTTGTATGTACCACTGAAAGCGCAGCGCTGACGGCCATGCCCAACGTACCCAGGATCAAGATGGGCCTGATGTTCCTGTACTTGGCTTGTACACTGTATGGCCAAACGACAGGCCCTGTGCATGCTATAGGAAGTGTTTGGCTGCAGGCCACGTCTTGGGTGAACGTGCGCTTTACAAATACACGTTATGTTGTGTTGTATGCCCTACGTGGCTGTATTTTGCATGTACACGGCTCGGGCTGAAGAAATGAATCTGTAATGTTGAGCAAGAGTGGAAAGGTGGTTATGCATTGGTCAGTTTAGCAGACTGTTAGTTTATGGATGGCGATGGGTGAGTACTGACTATATGACTGGGTTTTTTATGAGCGAGCTGTATGTTGTTGTTAAGGAAGTAGTTTTTGTGTTGCTATGTTTATCATTTTTCAGCAAAGTTGCCAAGGGCCATATGTATCAAGATTAGTAATTAGTATTTCCAAATTGCGAGTTTTACAGAATCACAATTTTGAAATTACATTTCCTAATGTATGTAAGGTTTCATTTTAAATTAGCAATTCCTAGAGTATCACAAATTAACCTACCTCAAGAACATTATGAGGTAGGTCACAATATGTGAACCACTAGGAGTCGATGCCATCACAAGAATAGTGGCCTGCTTGTGTCAGCAGACCACCATGTCTGTGATTGCTTTTTAATAAAGCAATCTATTTTTTAAAGCAGCCCATTTCCCTTAAATAAAATGGGACTGCGTTTAAAATGACTAGTTTCTTTCTTTTTTTGTTTAAGAAGGCGTGGTGGCCCCATGGACCACTGCCTCATTTTGAACAACCTTTTTTTTTTTTTACATTTGCAAAGGGAAAGGGGTCCCACTCCCTTCCCAATTGTGAGTGGGTTACCACTACATGTTTGTATTTGGTAACTTATTAAGGTGCTGTGACCGGAACTTGGTCGTAAAACATTAATACACACCATTTTAATTTGATATTTGAAAGAGATACCACATCCAAGTACCGAATCGGTATTTGGTTTGGGTTTCATGCATGCCGAAATGCTTTTTTGCGGTCGCTAACGGGCCAACTCTGCGAATCGGCCCGTTTGCAAATGCAAACAAGCATTTGCAATGCAATAGGTCTCGCATTTGCGAGAGTTTGAGCTATTGGCATTGTAAATGACAATGCCTTTTATTTATGTGTTGGTTTTCAAAACAGATAAATAAAAGGCATTGTCATTTGCAATGCCAGTAGCTTAAACTACCGCAAATGCAAGACATATTGCATTGCAAATGCTTGTTTCCTTTGCGTTTCGTTCTGTCTTTGGTGGAGATTCCACCAGGTCCTTTGAAGAAAATGTTCATTTCTATCACCTTTTATTTGAATTCTATCTAATCTTTGTTATCCCCGTTAGTGCTTTTGTTCTCTTTCATTTATGATTAGATGTAGATTTTGTTTATTACAGGAAGTATTGTCAACAAAAGAATGAAGGGCTGCCATCTTAGCAGTTGACTAGTGCGCTAACTGCGCTTTACATCGTTTCTAAGTGAATAGAGAGAAGATCTTCCGTACAGACTATTTGTTTTATACCTGTATTAGCCAACCTATCTGGACTGCTGTTCGTTATAAATCTTCCACTCAGTAAAGAGTGTTAGATTTTGGACTCCTTTTTTTCCCTTGAACGAATATTTGAAATACATTGGTAAATATGGTGACGTTCCTGCCACTGCTGATACAGGCAAGGACCCGAGGTTCACCCTATGTGAAATACTTGTCGGGCCTGTTACTACTGTTAATTCCGGCGCGCCACGGCTAGTCATCAAGTTTCCATGCTTGTGGAGACAAGGGAATGTTTACCTCAGACTGTGACGCGTTTTCTGCTGTCTGCCACCATAACAAACACCCCTCGCCAGTAGCTACTACGCTTTGCAGATAGGGTTACCCATTTCCTAGAGAAAAATACCGGCTATTTGTCAGTGTTTTACGATTTTGCAAAGGTGTGAACATATTTAAATCGAACTTTATATAAAATCGTCTATAATAATTTTTAACACAGCCTTTCTCACAATTGTCGACTTTAATTATCAGTCAGAGATTATTAAGGCAGCTCTAGAACACATTTTTAAGTACATACTTTCGTCTTATATTTATTGTTTGGACTAAGTAGTGGTAAGGGGAAAATATATCGGCTTTAAGTGGCTTTTCTCATTTCTGTACCGGCCGGGACATAAAGATACTGGTCATGTCGGTATGAAAATGGCCTCGCCATCTTATTTGCAGTTTGAGACTTGTTTTATTTAACCACTACAACAATTACTGCTTGCCCTACTGTAGGCTACTTAAAATGGATTTAAAATGATAAATGAGAGCTAATTTCATTTTTTACATGCGGCATGTTACATGGCAGACTGGAAAAAAGTCACAAGGTAAGACTACTGTATTTTTATTTGTTCGAAATACTCAATTTCTGCAATTTGCCTTGTGATTATTAAGAAGAAAAACAATTTTTAACAAAAATGTGGCAAATTTCCTTGTCCTGAAGGTAAAGATTTTTGTCTGTTTCTCGCATTTTTCCGGCTCTCGTCTCAAATGTCTCCTTTCTGCCTCACCACAAAAGTTCATCTTTTTTTCTGCTAACGTGCGTGTATTGGAATTATGTTGCTCTTCTATTTATTTCTGACTGCATACTTGACTAGCCCGCCAATTTACAAACATAGCTGCATCCATTTAGTTCTACAGATACCGTGCCTGAAAGATTGTGGGCCATGCAGGTGACACGTTTGCATGTCCGATTTCTACTGATCTGCATCTTGTCCTGTTGTCACCTGAACATTGCATCTTCCTGCACTTTTTGCTGCCACCTCACCGGACGTTTCCTATCGAATCTGTTTAGCACGCAAGTTTTTTAGTTATTTATTTAATGCGATTTTATATAGCGCGAACATTACCCGAAGGTGTCAGAGCGCTTTACAAAAGAACCAATTGCGTTACATAAGGACTTTGGATTACATGAATTACATAAGAGATACAAACAGAAAAAAATTGCAAATGTACAAGTTGTAAAGTCACTCAAGGAAGAGATACAAACAGACAAACTCTAAAATCACATAGGAATGGTAGTAAGTATAAAGGTCTACTACATATACTAGTGGTTAGAGTTATATATATACAAATTGCACATTCACTCAGGATTACATTTTAACAGCGATTAGGCTTGGACAATTACATGGTATTGCAGCGGTACAAGGGACTGTTACCAGGCCCAGTGCTGGCACACTCCCAAAGTCATATGATCTGAAATAAGCCAGAAATCCTTTGGAGATCTCCAGTGCTGGGGCGGGGTTATAGTGCTGCTCACCCACAATGCACAACTCGAGTGTGGCTTTTCAGCAGACCTCTTTAGGCTCACATTTTGATGGCACTGCCACTGTTGATGACACTGAAAGCAGCTGACCCTTGGGTTATTCTTGTATAGTTTAATGCTTTAGAGGCAGCCAGGAAACAAAATAACTAAGCGGCACACTCCCAGTAACGTTGCACTATTGAGATCATCAAATTAAAAAGGAAAATCACCTCATGGGAAACAATGTGAGGCAGTGAAAAAGTAGTGTTTAATCCTCCCATTACCAGTTGTGAGTCATTACTTTGCATGTAATTAGATCAGAAGTCATTAAATCACAGCCACAACATCTGGAGTGACTACACCAGGAGCACCTTTACCTCGCAACTCAGCAGATAATTTTATAATCAAATAATTTAGGGAGGGACATGCAACCTCCCACAAAAGACTAAGCCCATCCTTTTTCACAAACTGCATTTATACATTTGCTACAGCCAAAAAAGGATACACAACAGTAGTAAATGTACTCCAGCTCAGACCTGTAGTAAATCCAGCAACACACAAGGACAACCACTGGTATTACAACACCCTTAAAAATTAGAGGCAGGGACTTAAAATAGAACCCCATAGGAAGTAATTTTAAAATAAATTTATTTCAACTTCTTAAAAATGTATCTAAATTAATTTGGTAAAAAAAAAATTCTATACAAAACTTTCTGACGGATACTTATAACCGCAGATTCCTCACCATATGCATATCACCAAGTGCCAGTCTGGATCCGGAAAACTCATAAACAGTAGTGCTCCTGCGCGCCGGTGTGCATCAACTCCGGTCCACTCCAAAAGTGATGAGCAAAAAAACATGTAAGCGCCACCCATTCGCGCTCTCATCAGTTCCTTTCTTTCCATGTCTTTGGACGTGGATCTAGAAGTCCGCTCCTATTTTTCTTCACTCTGTTGAGAGATTTTTTCCCCAAAATTTTCCAGTGTAACGGAATATCACCCCCTAAGCCTACTGGGTTTAAACCTTGTAGGGACTGTGGCAAACAGATGTCTGTCATAGATCCCCACAAGGTGTGTCTCTGGTGTTTGTGTTCTGCACACAACTCTAAGACTGTGCTCAGATGAAGCTGAAAGCCATCAGAGAATGTGAAGATAAGCTCTTTGTAGCAAAATATCACTAGACTCCATGCAGGTCCTGCTCCAGGTCAAAGATGTGTGTGTGGACCTTCTCCTGCTTCTAAAGTTGTTCCCTCAGCAGATCTGGCTTTGTGATGACAGTCTTCAGGTAAACCAAAGAAAAAGCATAAAAAGTCTAAGTGCGTCTTTTCCTCTTCCCGCCACTTTCATTCTCCGTTTTTGGTCCCGAAGTACCCTGAGTTCCCGGGTCAGTCAGCAACATTGCAACAGGTTGAAGACTTTCAAGAGGCCATGCTGTGCATCTTTTGGCACTGTTCTGGCTCACTCTGGCACACCTTTGGGCCCCAAGGAGCCACATGGGCCTCCATTTGCGTTAAAGCTGGCAGCTCCATCCTCAGTGTCCTCTGTGCTGCTCAAACCTGCTTCAGTTTCGGTACCAGCATCAATGCTGACTAGGGCACATGCTGAAATGTGCGCCTGTCCCTTGGATGTCAAAGGGCCCCTAAGTCACTGACACCAGAAGTGGAGCCATAATCTATTGGGCTATTTGACTCTGAGCCACATTAGTCCCGACCAAGGCATCACACACATCCTGATGTGGGACAACCAATGCTCAATGTCTCAGATTCAAACACTATTCCATTACTGCACAGTGATGCATAAATACTAAACCACCCTTTTATCTCAGACTCTTACCAGAGCCAGCTATATGGAGACGACAATGGAGGGTATGGGCAATAGTTTGCCCCATGTTATGTTGAAGACAATTGGTATATGAACAAATACGATGTCAGTGGATTGGCATCCTCCCCCATACTTGGTTGGTTTCCTCCCTGGACTAGCAATGGAGGAAAGCTATTGTTATCAGGAGGGCTCCTGAAGTCCTTAACCTCCACCTCCCCTCTATGGAGGTAAATACAAATGTGCTTACTGAAGTCCTTTAGCCTGGCCATGCACCAAACAAACCTCTCCTGCCTTTCAATTAGGTCCTTGCAGACATGCAACTGGGTATTTGGGCCAAATCATCTGGCCCTTCAGTAAATAAAGAAGTCTTCCGTCTCCATAGAGCAGCTCCAGGTGACCCTGATTTCTTAACCCAGCATCCAACACCTTAGAGTTTGATGGTGAAGGCGTCCACAAGCACAGTCAACCCTAATGCCTTTCCGACTACTCTTCTTGACAGAGTCCAGACACATTGGAACATTCGGCAAAATAATGTTCTCCTCAGCTAGCCTTCTTTTGAGATTGGTCCGTGCCAGCGGTCTCATTGTGTGTTACAACCTTCCACTGTGAACATGGTTGGTGAGATCTTACTGGCGGTCCCAGAAAACTAACAGGCTTCCTTGGCCCAAAGCATTCAGTCTGGCTGTAGTGTGACCAAGTTTGTCATCCGCTTGGGCCTAAACACCACTGATTGTCTCGATATAGCTACTGGGACAGGAGAGGTGCTCTGGCGCCAGACATGGAGGAGACCCAGGCTTCTCCGGGGGTGTCCAGGCATCCTTAATGGACATGCCCCTATGTGGCTCCCACCTGTTTTGTCAGAAAAGCGGATTCGCCCATGGAACGTTTTAAGTCGAGCTGAGCCACGGCACGCTCTTTGAGCCTTTCTGCACTAGTTTGAAAATCCCCCAACAGTTTCACCCTTTTTTGGGGGATATGCCAGGGGCTTCGCATATCAACAGCATCAGGCCCCTCCTCCTAGTCATAGTTCAGGGCTTTGAGACCCTCAGACAAGGACCAGGCCATGAGAGGCAGCGTGTGTCCCAATCCTCCGCCTCTCGGACAACAATCGCAAATCCTCTTTAGTACGCCTTTAATGGCACACAGCCATCCATTAAGAGGCAGGGTCATCTACACTTCCTTCAGGGGTAGCAGAACATTACATCGAACAGGTGGATTCCTCAAATTGTCCAACTGGGCTTCGCCCTGTCATTCCTTTTTGCCCCAATGCTCCTGCCACATTCATCAGAGCAGCTTTCAGAAAACCATCGGTCCTTTTTGTGCTGGAAAGTGCAGGCTCTTTTGGCTAAGGTGGCCATAGGGAGAGTATCGGCCTCAGACGTGGGAACTGCATGTTATTCCCACTACTTACTTGCGCAAAAGAAGGAAAGTGGTCTTGAACCTGTTTTGAATCGCCACCCACTCTACTCCTTCAAGCGAAAGGACAAGTTAAAGATGCTCACACTGGCCCAGGTTCTTTCTGCTCCGGATCCCAGAAACTGGATAGTGGTGTTGGACCCACATGTGGCCTATTTGACCATCCCTGTCCTGCAGGCCCACAGGCGCTACTTGCAGTTCAAGGTGGGCCACAAACACTTTCAGTTTACTGCGCTCCTTTCTGGCAGGTCACCCACGTGTACATCAAGTGTTCACAGAGGTGATGAAGGTGGTTGCTGCCCATCTTTTGAGGCCATGATACCAGTCTTCCCATACCTCAGTGACTGGCTATTGAAGGTGTTTTTTGTTGTGGGCTGCTATGCGGCCCGCATTCCACCCAATGACAACTCTCGAGACATTCTCGGGCGGGCAGGATGCGTGGTGTGACAATAAGCAGGGCCTTGGAAGTGCCAGCGGGCTGCCGCACTCTCTTAATGGTCTTAACTTATGGCGACCAGCCCGCTGGTGCAATCTCCTGCATTCTTCTTCCTGGGGTGGCTTGGCTAGAGGACGCCTTCGGTGCCTCCATCGCGCTGCATCTTCCTGTTCCCAGGATCAACTATGGAGAATTCCTGGGATAAAAAGCAGCCCAAATCAAGATGGTGGTCATTCTTCTATTCCCTATGCAAGGTTTCCAATCTATCATGGCAGCGCCACTGTTGTGAGGTAATTTCCTGTTTTTTGGGTATAAAAGAGTTGGATTCCCATTCCTCCTTTTGTTGGACCACTTCTTTGGTTCCTGTTGATGTGCTTCCTCACTCCTGATAGCTCCAGAGTTTTCCTGTGATCTTCAGTCCTGTGTTTTCCAGCCTGTTTGGGTCTCCAGTTTGTTGCCTTATCTCTAGCTGTTTGCAATGGCCTTCTACCTGGACCGCTTGTGACCCTCGTGGGACCCTGCTACCATCTTGGAGTTTTTTTTGCCTTAGGGCTTTTTCCTCTGTTGGGGCTCCTTCTGGAAGGCACCATCCGCTGAGGTGCTTTCAACAGTCAGCATCATTGTGGCCTCTGGAAGAGGTTGCCCTTATCTCTGTCAGACCAAGACTCTAAGGACCTGGGCTTCCCAATCTATCCACAGTCGGATGTCTCTTGCTAGAAGTTCTTCCTCCAGGAGGTCCGACTAGGTGGGCTCACCACAATCAGTTGCGGACAACCTCCAGACAACTGTGGACCTCTTGACATTGTTGGGGTTCTCAAGAAACCTGCTGAAGTCACACCTGACTCCTTCGCAGAGGCCCCCTTTCATCTGAGCCATCCTGCATATGGTAAACCTTCGGACCTTTCCTCCAGACCAACGAGGCCAGAACATTCGGTCTCTGATCCTAATGTTTCAGCCTCTGTCCTGCTTCTCAGTGCGATTGGGTCTGAGGCTTCTTTGCCTGCTAGCCTTCTGCATCCTGCTTGCAGAAAATGCGAGATTTCACATGCAGGCTGTGCAGTGCTATTTGAAGCCACAGTGGGCCCAGCACCAGGGGAACCTGTCAGATTCCAACCAGACTGCACAAGATCTGCTGTGGTGGTTGCTTGAAGGCAATTGGACCAGTAGCAGACCGGTCTCCTTTCCTGAGCAGAGTTGACAGATACATCACTGCTCGATTGGAGAGGCCAATGGAAGAGGCGTAGATCAGAGTACTGTGGCCTCCAGCTGAGGCCCGACTTCACATAAATCTGTGGAGCTGCGGGTGATTCGATTGGCATTGAAGGCCTTCCTGCCCACCATCAAAGGGAAGATGGTACAGGTTCTCGCGGATAACATACCTTGGCAACATATGTTTGCGCAAAAGTCCTTTGTGATGCAACTTTGGTCCCCACTTTCCTCATGTGTACCCCTTCTGAACCAATGCAAAATGGTCCATTGCGCCTGCTCACCTTCAAAGTAGTCTTTATGGCTGCAATAACATCCACATATCATATGAGTGAGCTCGAGGCGCTCCTGGTTCAGCCGCCTTACACTACTTTTTTTCCAGACAAAGTGGTGTTAAAGGCCCCAGCAGCATTGCTGCCAAAAGTGGTGACGTCTTCTCACGTCAAGCCAATGTAAAGTTGGTGTGAAATAAGAATATTCAATTATAATACAGTAGGCGGATCACATATAATGTTCTACTCTTTTAATGTACAATGCAACGTTGTGGTAGAGCGGGCGGTTATTCAGGTGCGGGATTAATCTTTTAAGTGTGGCTGACGGCCGCGATATCCCGCAGTGCAGATTCGAGGGGTCTCCTATTGCCCTCAGTTTGATCCGTTTCTGTCACAGGCACTAGGCCCAGCCACACAAGTGGTGCAGTGTTTTTATCAGCACAAGTGGGGTAACGCTGGGTGGTAGGAATGTTGTGAATCACTGTGGATTCCGGAAGTTTTTATCACAGAAAAGTAAGGAAAATGGTTGATTTCAGGCAGAGTTTGAAGATTGCATGGCATTGTGGGTAAACAATCCACATGGGATCTACACAAGGTACACCACCCTGGACTCCCCTAGTTGTCTATTTTTAAAACATTTGCAAGTTTGCTAGGTTTCTGTAGGTGCCGCCTGTGTTAGGGCCCAAAATCCACAGCTACCCTCTTTGCAAAAAACAGTCTCCCCGCAGATTCCAGAACTTTCCATCACAGAAATGTGAGAAAAATGTGTTTTTTAGTCAAAATTTGAGGTTTGCAAGGGATTTTGGGTAGAACAACCTGGTGAGAGCCACTCAAGTCACCCTAACCTGGATTCCTCCAGGCATCTAGTTTTTACAAATCTGTAGATTTGCTAGGTTTTCCTAGGTGCCAGCTGAGCAATGGCCCAAAATCCACAGCTACCCACTTTGCAAAATAAAACGGGTCATTTTTTAGTGTAAAAATGTGATGTATCCATGTTGCATTTTGGGCCTTTTCCTGTTGCGGGCACTAGGCCTAGGCACACAAGTGAGGTACCATTTTTATCGGAAGACTTAAGGGAATGCTGGGTAGAAGGAAGTTTGTGGTTCAATGCAGATTCCAGAATTTTCCATCACAGAATTGTGAGAAAAATGTGTTTTTTTAGTCATAGTTTGAGGTTTGCAAGGGATTCTGGGTAAAACAACCTGGTCAGAGCCACACAAGTCACCCCACCCTGGATTCCCCCAGAGGTCTAGTTTTTTAAAAATGTGCAGGTTTGCTAGGTTTTCCTAGGTGCTCCCTGAGTTAGGGCCCAAAACCCACACCTACCCACTTTTCAATAAACTGGTCAGTTTTGAGTGGAAAAATGTGATGTATCCATGTTGTATTTTGGGCCGTTTCTTGTTGCAAGCACGAGGCCTAACCACACGAGTGAGGTACCATTTTTATTAGAAGACTTGGGGGAATGCTGGGTGGAAGGTAGTTTGTGGCTCCCTGCAGATTCCAGAACTTTCCATCTTGAAATATGAGTGAAATAAGTTTTTTTTAGTTAAGGGGTCTGTTTACAATGGATTCTAGGTAAAACAAGCTGGTGAGAGCCACGCAAGTCACCCCATCCTGGTTTCGTCTTGGTTTCTAGTTTTGAAAAATGTACAGGTTTTCTCCGTTTCCTTCGGTGCCGGCTGAGTTAGGGCCCAAAATGCACAGCTACCCACTTTGCAAAAAACGGGTCAGTTTTGAGTGGAAAAATGTGATATATCCATATTGTGTTTTGGGCTGTTTCTTGCTGCGGTCACTAGGCCTACCCACACAAATAAAGTACCATTTTTATCGTCTGGGTGGAAGGAAGTTTGTGGCTCCCCACAGATTCCAGAACTTTCCATTGCAAAAATATAAGGGAAATATGTTTTTTTAGTCAAAGTTTGAGGTTTGCAAGGGATTCTCTGTAAAACAAACTGGTGGGAGCCACGCAAATCACCCATTCTGGATCCCCCTAGTATCTAGTTTTCGATAATGTACAAGTTTGGTAGGTTTTCCTAGGCGCCGGCTGAGTTAGAGCCCCAAAAAATCCACAGCTACTTACTTTTCAAAAAACGAGTCAGTTTTGAGTGGAAAAATGTGACGTATCCATGTTGCGTTTTGGGCCGTTTCCTGTTGCAGGCACTAGGTCTACCCACACAAGTGAGGTGCCATTTTTATCAGAAGACATGTGGGAGCGTAGAATAGTAGGAAATTTGTTATTACCAAATGGATTTCGCTGTATTTTTGCCTTCCAAATGTAAGCCAGTGTGTAAGAAAGAAGACATTTTGAAAAATACCCTCTAAATCATATGCTCTTACGGGTACCCACACATTTTGAGATGTACAAATATACACTGCTTCTAAACTCTATATCTGAGCCCATTTCAGAAATACATAGGTTACCTTGATACCTATTTTTCACTATACATATTTCACCATATGAATTGGTCTATACTCAGTACACAATGAAAAAACATTGTACAGTGCAGCACAGTTGTTGGCTCTGGGTACCTCCGGTTCTCGGAGAACCTACAAATCCTATATAACCCCACTAACGTAATGGTACATTGCTTTTGTAAATTGGCCATCATGACAAAAAGGTACAGATTAAAACATTGTCACAATTGGCTGCTTTTTGCTGCTCGTTTTCAATATTTTTTTATTTCAACTGTAACTTTCTTTGGGAAAACCTTGAGGGATCTACACATATGACCCTTTGCTTAATTCAGAATTGTGTCTACTTTTTAGAAATATATAGCTTTCCTGGATCACCCATGGGTTTCCCACTGGTTTCCATCACAAACTGGAAGTAGGTTGAAAGCACAAAAAACAGGAAAAATTAGCTACTTCTTTGAAAAGTGCCAAAACTGTGGTAAAAAAGTAGGTTTTTGGATTCAGCTCTGCATGTTCCTGGAATCTGGGAAGAAGTTGACTTTAGCACAGCAAACAGTTAGTGGATGCCATTTTTTCCCCAAAACTCAAAATGTTCCTCTGTTTTGGCTATTTTCTCAGTCCCTTCCTGGGGAATCCAAAAACCATGGGTACCATTAGAATCCCCAGGATGTTGAAAAAAAAGACACAAATTTGGCGTTGATACCTTAATTGGAAAAAAAGGTTTGGAGGCCTAAGCACAAACTACCCCAAAGAGCCAAAAAGGCCTCAGCACTGGGGAAAGGAGGGGTAAACCGATAAGGTTTTAATTTTTTTGCTGTTTTGTTTTGTTACTTTGCCTCGCCAGTCTCCGGTTGTAGGCAAGAGTATGTGCAAACAAAATAAAAATAATTGTTCCATAAGCCAGTTAAGAGATTGACTTGGGACACATGCAACCTCAAGCAGTCAGTTCAACATAATCCCATGATCCACATTACTGTAGGTGGCAAACACCGAGCAGCACCAAACGTTCAATGAACAATATTCTGACGCCTCAAAGAGAAGTTCTTCCCATCTAAAAGATTAGTTTGCATGCCATATCATACAGAAACCCTTTTGCAAATCTCCCAGCATCTCATGTGCTCCATGTGCTACAGAATCCAGAGATTGATCTCATTCTAAATGATTTGGATTCTAAAAAGTCCCCTCCCATAGGGCGATAGAGGGCTGGTCATCTGGGTCCCAAGATTGCTTCTTTAATAGAGGACTAAGCACACATGGGACCAGATTTTCACCAGTGCCATGGGACAAGTGTCACTGGTACACTGGGTGGTAATCATATGTTTAATTATACATTTCATCTTAGTTGGTGAGCCTGACTAGAACAAACCAGGAACTACCAGAGTTGCATTGTCAGTTGTAAAGGGTACCCAATGCTTAAGCTTAACAAATCCTTTAGCATATTGCATGGAATAGGCACCACTGGATTCCTGATATTGCTAACTTTATTATGAACACAGTCCTAAAAACTCATAGAGGTGTACTCCCAGCTTACATGGGGTGTTGAACATGCGTTAACCTGACTGACCACTTTCAAAATCATAAACGGCTCTTTAGTGCAGCTTTTTCCTTCTGCTCCCAAATTGAAGTATAAGTGTCTCTTCTGCTAACTCAGTGTACTATACTTGTGTCTTGAAGAACTGGCCACTTTCTTGGCACATTGAGTTTCGCACTTTCCCTACTCATCTGTTGTCGGCTGTAGCTCTGCTTTATGATTGTGGTGTTCATGTGTCCACCATTTCAGTGGTGATCTGGCTTTGTCCTTGACTAAGTGTTCTTTAAAAGGAGTCAGTTTGCCAGTGATTGCAGTCATGGAATCATTGCATAGCTTAGTTAATTACTCAATTATATGCAGCTGTGCAGTATTTAAACTCTCCAGCATTGGCTTAAAGCCAGGCATTTCAGTGTCTGTTGTCACTTTTATGACCTTTCTTGTGCCATGAATGGCTCTTTGGCAAGCTACCCCTAAATAATATTTCATCAGTTTAGGTGGTCACTTAATTTGTCTTTGTTTTCACTCATTTCCTTGGCACCTCAGCCCTTGGGGAAAGACCTTATGGTGTTCTCTGCCATAAGGGAAGGATGAGCTGTGCTTTCGCGGCAGGGAACCCACTTTATAAAGATAAAAAACACTGTGATGCAAATTGAGGAGAAGTTCTTTCAGCTTACACTAGCATGTTGTGAAGATGAACTAGGACAGCAAGGGAATGCGAAATCTGGAAATGTATTGTAAGAGTAGTCCTCATTGTTTCAACCCGACAGGTCCACTCACCAGCAGTAACCTCCTGCTCAGGATCAGGTGGCAACATCCTGGTTGGGATCACAGAATACACAAACACATTCCAAGCACAACGTTAAATAAAGAAACAGGTGTTAATGTATATTGGTGATATAAATCTATGTGCAGTAGCAAAAGCTAATACCAAACACTACACATCATTGAGAAAAGCGAATTATTTGGTTATCCTGTCAGATTTACAATGCAAGTCGGACTTTGAATAATCCCTGTAGCATGATGCCTGCATGCAATCTATGCACGATTATAGTGAGGGTGAATTTGTTGTCTGGGGAGTGAAGTAGTCAGCAGCATTCTGAAGCAGTTGGAAGACCATGTGGGCTCAATGCAAGCACTGAATAAAGTAACAAGTATTGGCATAGCCAATAGGTCTCACCGATAGCTTTGCCAATATGTTTTCGTTTTGTCGTATATCAGTGTGGTTGTTATTTAGTATGGCTAAAGGTTTGTGGTGTAAAAGGGCGTTGAGTGAAGTTCTGTAACGTTAAGTACAGTGTAATCTTATGGAGTGGTGTGAAGTTTAGTGGTGTTGAGTTGAGTGGTCTGGTGTGTTATGTTCCCAAAGGAGAACTGTAAATTTGCGTGTTACAGGTGGTGTTCATTGTAATCACCCCGGCATTACACATCAGCTGCTGGGCAAGAGTTACATCTCACTGTCCACCTCCCTCCTCTAGCAAAGCAATAACCCTAAAATATGTAAACATGCACAACGTGACTGGTTAATGAAGTTATAAATCAGAGGGTTGGGAGAACGTGAGTATCTTACGTGCACGCATTGTCTGTATTTTTATGGAAAAAACATGTTGGAGGTTAGGGTTCAGGAATGGTGCATATGCATTGTGGGTGCTGATGCGAGGAAGGGGCAACACTGGTGTGATTCAATACACCTCAACTGTGTGCTAATTCATAAATATGGAAAGGCCCAACTGGGATTTATAATTATTTCTGCATTCATATGATGGGGAGCTTGGGTGTGTTTTTTTTTTTTGATAATCAATTTTTTATTGACATTTAAGAGAAATCACAACAACAGTACAACGACAGCCAGTATCAGCACAGTAGCTTGTGGAAGCGTAGCAAGAGAAAAAGGCCCCAAACCCACTTCCCTACTCGCTGTCCCTGGGGCCCCTTATAAGTTTGTCCCCACACCCAAGACCACCACATTGGTTATGATATGAGGTTGAACCATTTACCCCAAATTTTTCGAAATAAATCAGGACAGCCTCGGGCCTCAAAGAGAGGTTCCTCTTGAGATCCGCACCAGTCCACCCCCCGTCTCCATCTCCGCACTGTAGGGGGTTTGTTCTGAGACCACAGCGCTGCAATGTCCCTCTTGGCCACAGCCACCGCAGTGCCAAGGAGACGCTTGTCGGCTCGTGAGCCACCCAGGCCATCAAACACCCCCAGAAGCAGGCGCACCGGGTCATGGGGGATCTCCCACCCCAGGGCCAATGTGAGCTCCTGTTCCACCCCCGTCCAGAATGCTGTAAGGGCGGGACATTGCCAGGTCATGTGGTAAAAATCAGCGGGGGAGTGGTCGCAGCGTGCGCAGTTCGGGGTAGGCCGCAGTCGCGCCCTGTGCAGCCTTTCAGGGGTGAGATATGCCGTGTGTAGGTAATATATTTGCACCAGACGCAGTTTAGAGGAGGTCGTGAGGGTCCTGGGGGCCATCAGTGCATCGCGCCAGTCTTCGTCTTCTAAGGGGCCCAGCCAACCCTCCCAGCGGGCACGCAGTGAGTCCAGGGATGCGGGGCCGTTATTCACTAGGGAGCGGTAGATCCTTGATACCCCCCCGTTGCCCAGGTTTCCCATCATCACTTGTGCCTCAAGCGGACTAAATTCAGGAAGGGAGGTGTGGGACGGGATGTGCACAGCGAGGGCGTGCCGTAGCTGTAGGTATCGGTAAAACTGGGAGGGGAGAAGGGAGTAGTGTTGTTGCAGGTCTGTGAAGGTCCTGATGTGGTCCCCTGTCCAGACATCCCCAAGAAGTGAGATCCCCAGGTGGTCCCAGTGGTCAAAGTCCCGTAGGGAAGAAGTCTCCCGCAGCCAAGTTCCATGCCATAAGGGCGTATGTTGGGTAAGTTTCCGGCTCCATTTCGTGTGACGCAGGGCGGTGCGCCAGGCCAGGAAGATGGCCTTGGTAGGGGGGGGAAGGGTTTGGGGTATCGGAGCCCCATACAAGTATGCCTGGAGTTGTGGGAAATCCATCTTTTGGAGCTCAACTCGGTATGCCGGGTCGGACCAGCCGCCGGTAAACCAGTCGTGGACCACAATGAGCCTGGTGGCCAAGTAGTAGAGATGTAGATTTGTCACCCCCATACCGCCGTCATATGGAGGGATCCGGCAGTGAGCCAGCGCCATCCGTGGTCGTCTGCCCCCCCACAAAAATCGGGTAAGTAGGCCATCGAGCTCTCGGAACCAGCTCCCTGGGAGGTGAAGGGTTATATTCTGGAGAATATAAAGAAAACGGGGAAGAACCATCATTTTAAAAAGGGCGCTACGGCCTAGGGGATTAAGAGGGAGAGACTGCCATCGTTTAAGGTCCGTCTTGGTCTTGTTGACCAAGGGCGTGAGATTAAGGGCCCACTCGAGCTCTGGGAGCAGGGTCAACCAGATCCCCAGGTACTTAAAGGACTGTCGCCGCAGGGGGATGGTGGATTGCCAATCGAAGCAGGATCGGGACGGGTGAAGAGGGACCAGCGTGGATTTTGCCGGGTTAAGGCGCAGGCCCGAGACCTGTTCGAAGGCAAGGAGAACCTCCATGCTCCGTGGGCCGGAGACCTCCGGGTCCGCCAGGAAGAGAAGGACATCATCCGCGTAGAGGGCGATTTTGTCCACTCGAGAGGGGTCCCATTCCCACCCTCGGATGAGAGGGTCTCCCCGGACGAGCCGGGCCAGAGGCTCCATCGCCAAGGCGAACAGGAGCGGTGAGAGCGGGCAGCCTTGACGGGTGCCCCTCCGGATGGGGAATGCCTCGGAGAGCGCTCCATTGACCAGGACCCGCGCCGTGGGGTTGGAATATAGGACATGGATGAAGCTCCTGAAGGGGGGACCAAATCCCATCAGCTCCAGGACCTCCTCCAAATAACGCCAGTCAACGGTATCAAATGCCTTCTCGAAATCTATGAGAAGCAGGGCCAAATAAGGGGTAAGCGACTGGCGGTGGGCGAGAGCGAGGTGAAGGCGGCGTATGCAATGCCGAGTACTACGGGCGGGCATAAAACCACATTGGTCTGGGTGGACCAAGTCATGCAGATGGGGACGGAGGCGTTGCGCCAGAACCGTGGCGAAAATCTTCACCTCTGTATTGATGAGGGAGATGGGGCGATAGTCCGCGCAGGCGAGTGAGGGCGGCTGCGGCTTGGGGATCACCACTATGGTGGCCACATCTGTCTCTGCAGGGAAGGAGCCTGCATCTACCACATGGCGGAACAGCTCCACCAAGTGCGGGACCAACAACTCCCGATACGCCGCATAATACTCCTGGGGATAGCCATCTGGGCCGGGGGTCTTACCAGAGTGCAGGAGAGTGATGGCCTTGTGCACCTCCTCCGGGGTGAGGGGGAGATCGAGCGTCTCCGAGACTGCTCGTGGAAGGCTGGGCAGCCAAACAGAGGCCTTGGAAAGCAGCTCGGCCACTGGGGCCTCCAAAGGCCGGGCCTCATAGAGACGGGCATAGTATTCCGCAAATGTCTGGGCTATGGCCCGGGAGGAGAGGTGATGGATACCAGCTCCGTCCTGGATCTCGGGGATGATACGATTGGCTCTGGGGTATGAAACGAGACTATGTAGGAGCTTCCCGTTCTTGTCCCCCCATCCGTAGATACGCGCCACCGAGGATCGCCAAAGCGTTTTGGCGGATTCTAGGGATATATGGCAAATCTCCTCACGGAGGAGAGCGAGCTGTCGGGAGGAAGATGCATCATCGGGAATAGGGTGGGTTGCCTCCAACTGAGCCACCTGGGTCTCTAGCTGCAACAAGCGGGCATTCTGGGCCGCGCGTCGTGCATGGATCAGCCCCCGCGCTACGCCGCGTATCGTGGCCTTACCGGCTTCCCAGACTGTGCCCGGGAGGGGACCGAGCCCACATTAGTGGCTAGGTAGTGCTCAAGTTCTCGCCGGAGGTGTTCCACAAAATCAGCGTCCTGCAAAAACCAGGCGTTCATCCGCCAGACCGTGCGGATGCCCTCGGTGGGTCGCCCGAGACGGAGAGAGACGGGAGAGTGGTCGGAGATGCCGCGAGGAAGAATAGCCACTCCAGTCACACTTTGGCAATCGATGGCAGGCAGCAGTAGTAGGTCTATGCGGGAATGGGTATGGTGTGCCGCTGAGGTATGGGTGTATTGGTCCAGTCGGGGGTTCCATACCCTCCATACATCGCAGAGGCCCAGAGCAGCAGACCAGTCGGAGAGACGCTTAGCGGAAGCAAGGCGAGTCACTAAGGGAGTACCCGTTGAGTCGCGCAGTGGCTGCAAAACAGCATTAAAGTCGCCCCCGACGACCGTCAAACCCTGGGAGATAGCCGAAATGAGCGTCGTGAGGCGTTTGAGGGTTGTGGGTTGTGTCGTGGGAGGAATGTACGTGCAGAGGAGATTTAGAGGGTACCCCTCGACCCTACCCGTAACGGCGATGGAGCATCCCTGGACATCAGTCTCCACCCCTGTCAGTTGGAAGGGAAAACCCCTGCGCATGAGTATGGCCACCCCCCGGGATCCCCGTGCGTAGCCAGAGTGCCAGACCCTGTCAAACCCATACCGGGCAAGGAAAGTGCAGTGAGTCCCCATAAGATGTGTCTCTTGCAGGAAGAGGATATCAGGCGTTTGGCGCTGGGCACTGCGGAGCACCGCTGTTCTTTTGATCCGGTCTAGGAGACCATTCACGTTCCACAATAGTACGTGGAGGGGTCTAGGAAGGATGGACAGCAGGGCACTGGTTAAAGGGCCAAGGGGCCAGTGCCTCGGGGGGAGTAGCCCCCTGGCACGTGGGTAGAAGGACTGGATCCGGGAACCAGGAGTGATCTAGGGGCTGACATAGTGGTGGACGTGTGCACTGCGCTGATAGGTAAAATGGGGAGCATCGTCTCATCTCAGGGGCGAGTCGAGAGTGAGGCCCATTTATTCCGAGAGAGCGCGAAGCGGGGCCAGTGGCATGTGTGCTGAAAAGGCTATACAAAACAAAAAACAGCGGCCCATAGGCGGCCAAAAACAGAAACCAATTGGGAGACAACGGTCTACCCTCCCTCGCCCCCCAAGTCCCCCCACCCTACACTTCCGCAGGTGAAGCATCTGTCGCCCTGAAAGAAAAATACCCTAACAACAGTAATCGGTCCAGAAGCTAAACTAAAACGGTTAGCAGGACGTGAACATAGCGTAGATGGACCCCTCCATACAGTAGGATGTAAGATTCGTGACAATTGAAAATACATTTAGAACTGTTGTGCTGTCACTTAGAGCAGTTCGGAAAGACAATGTGTGGACCCCCATGTTCTGGGTCTCTGGGCTCAAGCTCCCTCATCATCCACAGATCCTCGAAGAGCAGGGCTCCTTGACAAGTCCGAGTCCGATATGGCAGGGCGTGGAGTCTTGGAGGGGTCTGGGATGCGGCTCAGGTCTCCCAGGGAGCCCCCCGGGCTGGAAGCAACCGATCTTGGGGATAGCGCCTGGGGGAGGGACCGGTGGGACACCGCATCCGGCGATCTGGAGACCCCATCGCGGCGGTCTCCCTGCCTGCGGGACCTGGTGCGGCGCCGTTGAGGCTTGGGCATGTCTCGGCGGGGTCGTGTTTGTTCTCGCCGCGGTGGGGAGGAGACCCGAGGGCCCCGGAGGGGACGTTCTTCCGTGAGCCAGGTCCAGGCCACCTGGGGGGTTTCAAAGAAGAGTGCTTTGTCCTGGAACACCACTCTGAGCCGGGCCGGGAAAAGGAGACCATAGCGAAGGCCCAGGTTGCGGAGCTTCTGCTTGACCTCATCATAAGTTCGACGTTGGGCCTGCACCTCCCTAGTGTAGTCCGGGAAAACCATGATCTTGCTGTTTTGAAACGCCAATGGGCCCTGCGCTCTAGCCGCTCGGAGGATAGCATCCCGATCTCGGAAGCTGAGGACCCTCAGGATGATGGGCCGGGCCGGAGCCCCAGGGGAGGGCGAGGACCCAGGGAACGATGGGCGCGTTCAACCGCGAACCAAGGGGAAAGGGAGTCTTTGGGCATCCAGGAGCGGACCCAGGTCTCCACAAACGTGTCCGCGTGGCCCTGCTCCATCCCTTCGGGAAATCCAATGAGGCGTAGGTTGTTTCTCTTCGACCTGTTCTCCGCATCTTCGGCCCGACGGTGGAGCTCCAAGGTCTGGGTCTGGAGGTGGGCCACCTGAGTCTTAAGTTGGCTTATGTCGTCCTCGGCCGTGGAGATGCGTGACTCCGTCTCTGTAATTCGTGCCGTTGCGTTGCGCAGGTCTTGGCGAATGAGGGCCACGTCCACCCTCACTTCGCCTATCTTAGCTTCAACTGAGGCCTGTGATGCGCCAATCGCCTGGAGGATGGTGGAGAGGTCCCCCCCCACGGGGGCAGGAGGACCGGGCGTTCCTCCCTCAGGGCCCCGATCGGTCGTAGTATATTGGTCCATTGTTGTTTGGGTTGGAGGACCAGGGGTCTGCATGGTGCGGGTCCTACCCATCGCCACCGGAGATGAGGTCCGGTTTCCGTGCGGACAGAGGGGGGTGGAAAAGGGGGTTCAGCAGTCTCAGCAAGGAGGGGGGGGGAAAGAGGGCCCTTCGCACCCAGACCGTCAGCACTCAGGCCCGGGCGCCCAGGCCAGGTCCCCCCGCCCCCGCAGACCCCCAGGCAACTCAATGCCTCGCTAAGGCCCCGGAACCAGTGCCGCGGGCGGCGGCGGGCCACACCTCCTCACAGGCCAAAAGAAGGGCCGGGAGGAAGGGGGTAGGTCGGCCACCCCCAGAGGATGGACTACAGGGGTGCAGATAGGTCGAGGACGAGGGCGGGGGCCAGAGAGGGCCCGACAGTGAGTCCGGTGGTGCGTTCCGCACTGCGTAGCCACGGAGGCCGGTAGGGAGTCCGCGCCCGTTAGGAGGGCCTCAGTCCGCCGAAGAAGGGCCCCAGCAGGAGAGAGGGGGGCCGTCCCGGGGCCTCCCCGCCAATGGGGAGTCGGGTCCGGCAGGGACGGTGTATGCAGGCGGGCTCCTCACGCCGCCACCCGACAATGGTGGCCGGGGTCGGTGGTGCCAGAGGGGCCCCCCCCGGGGCAGCAGCACGGCTCAGTGCAGGGCAGCAAGGCGCGAGGAGGGGGGGTGGGGAGGGGGCCTCCACAGCAACCACGCTGCCCCCCACGCCACCCCCAAGGATCACCCCACTCACCGCCGGTCCACAGGGATTCACACAGCCTCAGGCGCCGGATCAGGAGGAGGCCGGAGCAGCAGGCCGCACAGCCGAAGGTAGGGATGCGGGCTCATCCGGGGGCTGCAGCGACCCGGCGGGTCAAGACACTGGGAGCCGGCGCCGCGGTCAGGGCAGGCCCCTCCGTCGATAAGAAGGTCGGTGGGGGCTGGATCAGCGAGGGAAGAAGGGAAGGCCGGGGCACTCCCGCCGCCGCCCGAGACCGGCAGCCGAGCCCGGCAGCACCCCGACCCCCACGAGTCCTCCGCAGCCGCAAGCATCAGGGAGGGCAGTCGGCAGATGCAGGCGGTAGTAAGGAGCCTCCCATGCGGATGGGTCGCGGTCGCCGCCGCCGATCACCTCCTCACGGCCCCGGGCGGCCCCCCCGCGGGGCCGCTGCTCTGTAGATGTCGTACACGGCCCACCGGCAGGAGGGACCCCAGCTCAGAAGCAGGTCGCCCGGGAGGTCGCCATTTTGGATCCGGAGGCCTCCGAGCCCGAGAGGCCAAACCAAGGCGCCGGGGGGTCCAATTCGCCAGGTAGCCGAACCGGAACACTGCCGAGGGAGCATGGGGCTCCTGGTGACAGCGAGGATGGTCGTGCAAGGGTGGATAACAGGCGGATGACGGAGGGGGTCCGGAGCACTCTTAGAGTGCGACCGCCATCTTGACGCCTCAGGCCACGCCCCCCGGGTGTGTTTTTTAAAGTTATTATATACATGTCTTGCTTTGGGAACACCACCCACCTCCAAACAGAAAACTAGCCCTTAAAATGCTAACCAGGTCAGCAGCGTAGGCCGGATGCAGCACTCGTCTGAAGTGCTCTTAACGAAACAGTATCTGTATCTGTTTATTGTAAGTTTGTGTTAGTTATGTGGTTTTGTGTACAGTGAAACACTGTTTTTTTGTTTTGTTTATTTGTAGTATGCTTGTGCGGCATATTAAAGACAGCGTGGGTTTGACAATGTTTCTATGTATTTATATTGCAAATGATGCATTATGATGAGCTGGTTAGATATAGTGTCGTGTAGTTCCTATAGTACCCATGCAGGACCTGCGCGTTTGGATAACATAAAATGTGGGCTTGGTGGCAGACTGATTCTGTACACCCCCACCGAGAAATGTTAGCCTGTTTGCAAAAGCTAGCTCACAGTGCCACTAGTGTCTCCTCTTATCGGGGAGAGATTAGTTTCTGGCAACCTCAGAACATGACAACCCTGATCCCTCAAGATTGTGGAAACAATGTACTACTTTCCGCTCAGTCACTCGTGCTCATTTAGTTCATCTCAGAGGTACACAGAATAAACAGTCTGGCCGTTTCAATAAGGATTTATTGAACAGTTATTATTCTCGTGTAAAGTATATGAGCTAAAACAACCATTAGACAGTAGCAGAGATATATGATTAGCAGTACTATGAATATAAAAGGATAGTACAGTTCTATCATCTTGCAATAAGCATGAATAAATACATGAATATGAAATGCATTGATAAAAGCGAGTGCGTACTCCTACGATGCCTATCTAGATGTACCCAAGTGTACCTATCATGTGAGTAGGTGTGCAGCCAAGAATCCCTCTAGGATTTGGTCGAACCCCATTACCTGAAGTGAGAATGTAGGAGCCTCTCCTGGTCTCGAGCTGGACACCCCGCAAGGGATGTTCAGACCACTGTCAGCTGGAGCGTCTGCATGCAGGAGCCTCAGCGTCTCTGGTCAGTGTGTCGGCCTGGAAGTCTCGGTTCCCTCTGACTACTGATAGCAAGAGATGCTGTATTTATACAGAAAAGTATATAGAGTCCCTTTGTCCCTTGTTCTTGTGGTAGCCATTGTTGGGTATGAGGATGACATATGGGATGAACCTTGTGCGTAGATATTAGGAAGGTGGTGTATAGCCCCTGCCTGGTTTCCAAGTAGCCTCATGAATATTTTATTCATGCAGTTTCAGTCTAAAGATGAAGTCATAGAACACTATTGTTCGGGAAAAACCCTCCTTCTGCACCCAGGCCTAGAACTAGGTAAAAGGTTCAGTCCATAAAAGGCGTTCAATCCTTAAAAGGCTCGTTAGTGTGTAAAGTAGGGGAGGTGATGTAGGTGAAAGGGTACGATGTTACCCGGGCCTATATTAGGGTACCTATATGAAACATAACACCCACTCCTCTTCCGAACAGTCAACAATGATAAAAATGCTAGTGGACTATTCTTTTTACTAGACAGTAGTGCATAGAACATTTTTCAATGAGCTTCATTAAAATCCTGTTTTAAAATCAATTTAAAAACTGTTTAAAAAGGTAAAAAATTTAAATTCTTGCTTTGAAAATTAGTTGTTTTGGAATTGTCACTTAAGCCACAGTCCTAATTGAGTTCGTTTATATAAGTTGAATGTCTACAAGCGTCAAAAGGCCATGCTTTTCAGCGAGAGAGTGTCAATTTTCAGGAAGTGTTCCAAATTTAGTTAATTTTAGAGAAAAATGAAAATCCGAATTCTTTCCCAGCACACGATGAGCCAATTACAGATTAAATGTCCTGGCTGGGAGACGCAAAATCATCGCTGCTTGCTGTTGCAGGGGACGGTCCTTATAACACCTCGCAGAGCACGTCAATAGAGCACAGATCATATTCAGTACTGCCGATGGCTGGTGTAGAGGCAGCCGGTGCTGCCGTTGATACCTCGGTGCTAATGGTGGAGCTAAAGCTTAACTCGGTTGTAAAAGGCACCTGCGGATTCTCGAGGAATGCAGCCATCAAGATGGGAATACGCTGGGGACATTGCCGAGCATGGGCGGCCCTCAAGGGTTCCAGACTGGTATGCAAGTCCGCAGGCGTGTCCGTTGCAAGTGTCTGACAGAGGTCCAACACGTATTCTTCACCGCAAAACAGGCATCGAAGAACAGGTAAGATGCAGTCCATCCAGACTGGTCTGAACTATAGGAACGAAGAGGCGCTTAGTTCCCTTAGGCGAGGTGTGCCCAGATGTTGTATCATGCGTTCACTGTATTTCCGCTCCAGGAGTGCTTTTGCCATCTCGTTGGTAATTGGGCCGTCCATTGCGTAGTAGGTAAATGACAATCAGGACTCCCGCTATTGATAGCAGGATCAGAGGTAGACCTCCGAAAATGCTTCCAAATACGGAGTGTCTAAAGTTCGGGATAACTCCGAGGATTGTCTGAAAGGTGCTAAGAAGTCCTGACCCTATGGTCTTAAATAGGTGTACAATACCACTCGTATCAGACATATTAAAGATACGACCCACCATTTCTGTGAAATGAATGGGGCAGTTTGTACGTATAAGTGCCTGTATCTCACTCGAGGTCCTTGCGATTTGAAGTTCAAAGGTCTCTCGAGCGGAGGTTAAGGGTACAGTCTGCTGTAAAAGCATGGCTTTCAGTCTGCTTAAAGTATCAATTTGTATAAAGGAAACATTCAACGAAGGCCATAACGGCGCCTCCCTGACTGTACTTGTTGGGGGAAACAATACTTGCATACAGCAAGTAACCCTGGAGTTCACAGTGACCATATAGGCAATGCCCGGAAGCATACCACAGCAACCTTGATCGTTCAGCATCAAGTAACTCCCGTTCGATAGCAGCTCGAGTACTGGCTTAATCACGGCAGCTGGAGTCCCTTTCATGTGGCAGGACAAGTTTGCTATCGAACCATTACATGCTCTGTGCAATCTAATGTCCCGGCACATGAGAGAACCGCTCAAAGCGTTCTTGCAGTTAGTACCACTTAGAAACACTTCTCGATCCCCACTCCGGCATCGAAATCTATAGGTAAATCCCAGGATTCCCTAATGTACCCCTTACCCATCTTTTCATATTTGCCCGCCTGGCGTTGTTCAAGGCAATATTGAAACTGAAAAGTAGTGACCGGTAGAGTTATGTGGCCATGGATCAGCCATTCAGTAGACGGCGCTTCCGCCACTGTAAATGGTAGTCGGTCCAGTTTTTCAATACGCAACATTGTATATTTAGCTCCCCTTTGTGCCATTTCAACCTGTTTATCTGTTAGATTATATTACGAAAACAGAGACGTACTGTTTATAAAACGCCAAGACACAAAGCCTGCGCGCAAAGATTGCAGCGTCCAGCTTAATAACATGATAGAACGTAATTGAGATTTCCTGTGTTGTAGTATGGCCAAATCTTGTTCTAGGATGTCTATCGTAGAAGATACAATGTTGCCCAAAGAATATATTCTGGAGGACAAAGTTGTTAACCCATTGTCTACCACAGCCAATGATTTTTCTAAGTTAATACGGTCTAGTTCCCGTATTCTCTCTGCGGCCTCTTGTTGTGATATTTTCCACTCTTCATCATAGGCAGCATAAATGCCAGCATATATGAAACGTTTCTGACGTTGTTTCCTGGGACCTTGTAAAAAATCCCGAAGATCCATGTCTTGTGAGAGTAAGGTTAAGTGTTGTTTCACTTCTGTTAGTGTTGAGGTCTCTAGCCAATCGAGGCACAACTTCCCAACACTGTAGGATGTCACTACCCCTGGATGTTCTCTTTGTACATAACGTGGGTCTGGCCTGTGGATACTGTACCCTTCGGTAATACCCAAGAATCGTTTATGACATATGTTTGTGTCTAAGGGCCAAACCACCCTTTTTTCCCAATTTGGGTCTGATCTATTGTACTTTAAAATGTCATCTACTGTTGCCCCTTCCTGTGAAGTCGAATTTTGCCACCCTCCCATCTGTGATGGTGTTGGAAATCGAGGTGTGTTCAGGTCCTTTACCTTGGCTAAGCCAAGACAGGATGTCTGTTGCACAGTTTCGTTTAGAAATATCATCTGCTGTGGAATGAGGCATGCTCGAAATAGCGCTTCTGTTCCCTGGACTTGCCAGTCCCTAGAACCCCAGACTGATTTTAAGTCTATTGTGTCCTTCCATAGGTCAAAACCATGTTCAGACAGTTGGGAAATAAAGGAAGCAGAGTAAATCTGTTTGGTATTTGTCAATATAATTTTAAGTGCTGATGTTGGTATAACCTTATAACAGTATGAGGTTGGGTCAGTGGTGTTAAAACGTGAAAAATATGAAAATTTCTGTGCAAATGTCTGCGAACTACCCTTGGGTGGTGTAGGGCAATGTTCCCACTGATGGTACTCAAACACATTTCTAGGCGAATAGATTTGTGCAGGAAATGATGACCATAATGTTGGTAAGAGTACAAAGTGTCATAGTCTGAATTACTTTCTAACATTTCAGTGTTCGGAAATGCAGCAGTTTTTTCTAAATCAGACAACATGTTATTAACAGTTTCAGTGTCCCAATCATCAGAAAATGTATTGAAGGTAATGATATCACCTAATGACATTTTAAATAAATGTGGAATTTTTAAAAGTTCGGTCGGACCGAATATTTCGAAATCAACCTTGTCCCAAACTATACCATCAGGTATAGGACCCGCTGTGATGTTTACTGATAACAAGTCTCTCTGTTCACGATGAGACGATTGATGTGGTTTTAAAATCAAATTAACTTTCGGGGCTGTAGAGCTCTGTTTAAGATATCGTCCATTAATAAGCATGCTAAAAGTTATTACTAAGCCTAGCCAGAAAAGAAAAAATAGAATCCCAGTAATTACCCAAAGTTCAATCCAAGGCGATACCAGGTAAGTCTTTTTGAGAAAGTTCAGAAAGTCTTTATTTAGCTTGCTGTTTACGTGATTTTTGGGCTGGTGTCGTTTCCGGTTCACTTGGATCTAAAGAAAACGTACCCAAGTTCATGAAGTAGCCCGAAGCAGTTCGATCAATTGTAGGAATTGCATCGGGATTTGTTGAAATCGCATTTTGCTCTCGTCGAGGCATGTTGAAGTAGACGTCTGTATTTGGTCTGATTGCAACTTGAGTGTTGTTTTGAGTTTCATTTTGTAGATGAACTTCGGGTTCAATGGGAACGAGTTCCATAGCATTGTTGCTTAGTCCTTCATTCCTCACAGGAAGCTCTTCAAACGTGATGAGTCTTTCTGTTTGAACTTCTTGGATTGTAGCGAGAGGAGGGCGTCTGCTACTGTGGAGTCCACGAGGCCTACTGTTCAGTATTGGCCACATAGTGTGGTTTGATTAGTCGATTGAGACAAATCTTTTCTCCTTTTTCCCGGCAAGAGGCGGCAAAAGAACAGTTTGTGTTCCTTGAATTGCTGGGCCAGGTACAGACTTTCTGTATGATGGTCCAAATTCTTTCTTGTCTGCTATTTTCTCTCTGACCAGATCCCCGATCTTTGGGATCCAGACAGGTCTTGCCGTGTTTGCCTTGACTTCCTCAGTGGCGGTCTGTTTCTGGACAACGTTGCTTTGTTGTGTCCTGGATTCATTTAGATCCTGTAAAACAGCCAAACGATCATCGATATCAAATGGTTTCTCATCCGCCACTGTGCCTTCATACTCAAGATCAGATACCCACATTCTTGTCCCAAATAGGACCTCATATGGAGTGACACCCCCTAGAGAATTTCTTGGCTGGTTGTTTAGTGCTCCTTGTACCCCATAAAGGTGACTGACCCAACTACCGCCCTTGCCTAATACCCTAGCTGTTAAAGATTGGTTTAAGTCCCGGTTTTTTCTCTCCACAACCGAATTTCCCTCAGGATGGTACGGAGAGGAGTACCGCAGTGCAACGCCCATACTTTTCATGGCCTCTTTGTAAGCCCGAGAGCTAAACGCCGGACCACGGTCAGAATGTAATGTGCCAACTGCATATGTCCCGATAAAGACTCACAAATCTTTTATAACAGTTCGAGCGTCAGCCGAGCGCTGAGGCCAAACCCATAGGAATTTTGAGCAGGAATCCACTGCAACCATGATATACTTGTAAGCCCCATCAGATTGTAAGGGGCCGCAGTGGTCCAAATACACACATGCAAGAGGTTTGTCAGATATAAGTAATGGTGTCTGCGCCGGGCGTGTTCTGGTGGAGCCTTTCATCTTCTGGCAGATGTCGCATTTCAAGACATAGTCTTTAGTTTGCTTTGTTAGACCGGGCCACCAATAGCGCTGTTTCAATAATGAAATAGTCGCTGTAACGCCTGTATGTGCAGAGCCCAAACCCTCGTGTGCTGCTAGTATTAAACCTTGCCTACGATCCATATTTGGTATTACTCTGTCCCCCACTCCAGGAATCTGAGCAAATGGAATGTTGTTTGCATCTAACTTGTAGGAGTACTTGAGTGGAAATGTCTTTGGTACTGCTCTGCTGTTTTTGCTTGAAGCAATGACAGCGACCATAATCTCACCGTCTATCCTCGTTTTTGAACGAGTGATTGCAGCTACGGAAGCTGTGCGTACAGCCCCCTTTGCGGCTTCGTCAGCCAATGAATTCCCTTCAACATGAACGCCATCACGCTGATGACTCCGTGTGTGTATCACGTGAGCCCTTGGTAGGTCGTTTTTCAACTCCACTACCTGTTCCCATAGCATTTTATGCTTAATTGTGCCACCTTTCGCGTCCTTAAACCCGTTTAGTTCCCAATGATGTAGATACTCATTGTATGACTGCACGTAAAAGGAATCACACACAATTAGTGTGGGGAATTCGTGATCCGTATTTACAAGTGCCAATATCAGTGCTTTTAACTCTGCCAACTGAGCCGTGCAGTCTCCTAGAGATTGCGTTTTGGTGCAACTTGGATGGAACTTCCCATCACGCATGCGACCTTTAACGATTGCACACGCTGCGCTATATTGTTGCTTACTCCCTACGGCCGGTTGAGCAGATCCGTCAGTGTAAATAATATATTCATACTGATCGAGAGGTAATATTTCATTAGGTAGAGGATATTCTTGTTCTTATTGCAGAAATGCTTGTGTTTTTAGACTTGGGTCAAATCTGTATTCAATGTCCGTTGCAGTAAGAGAATTAGCCCATTGTATCCATCTCGGATGTAATGCTTTTGCATTTGGAATGCTAGCCTTTGTAACAGCTTCTAAAGCTGGTACTGGGGTTACGACAATTATGCGTTTCCCCTGAGCCAGTGCTCTTTCTCTTCCTACAGCGGTCTGACTGCTGTCAGGATATTTTCCGTTGAAGTGAAACGCATTTCTGCGTTTGTGTGCAGGTGTGATTTGTATGCGATTGGTATGGTTTCTCCTTTATTGAAGGTAAGTGTACCCGCATTGACCAGCTATTACACGGATCACCAAGTTGCGTATGTTTACGCGTGTCTGTAAGTGTTTGGAAGCAATCATGTCTTCTTGTAATGAACTTAGGATATTTGAATGTTCCTGTGTTGTCATAAGGTTTCTGCACATACACAGAGCTATGCACAGGAAAATGGGACCCCGGAATACAGTGGTTTGCCACCATATACCGTAGCACCCAAAAACCCCAACCCAACTAGCTTAGCATCCCATTAGCACCCAAGTACTAATGTTTGGACAACCCAGAACACGGTATCTTTATCTCAGGACTCGCAGAAGCAAGAACACTCTTTCGTCACTCACTCGTACTTGTCCACAAGGTGCGTAGGAAGAGACACTGGATAGTTTAAAATGTTTATTCCAACTTACGTGCTCTAATGTACAGTACACGTGTCAGTACTAATAGCATAATGCATATGACTAATATAAGCAGCATGGTTACAATTCCATAGAATACAAACGGGGAAAGCATCTCAGAGCTCAGTGGATAAACGTATAAATAACATTACCACCCTCCCCTTGCAGTAAGATAGTTTATTATAAAATAGAAGACCTCTGGGCTTTGACTAGCGAACCCTCATACCTCAGTCTCTAGATGCAGAATTACATCAGCAGGACATCATAGCTCTTCTCACTGAAAGGGATTTCTCCAAGTGTGTTAAGCGCTAGTAAACCACAGTATTAAAAGCATACCAAATTCTTCATGGCAATTGCACCTAATGTTATGTCTGGGTGCGCGAGACTGGCCATATCAGGAAGAACCAAAATACATTGTTATGCGACCTTGTACATGTTTGTGCAGACTGAGCCCAAAAAGGTGAACAACAGAAAATGCAGACAGTGCAAAAGAACTTGGCACGAGCAAAGGGCGAGGAAAGCCCGGCTCAGTGTAACGTGCGCAAAGAAAAGCAGCATGGCAGCCAGGCCTAGGCCAACATAACAAGGCAGGTAACAATCCACAAGACACCCTCCCCTGGTCAGTCCAGCGGCCAAGACAGAGGCCCATCAGAGGAAAAACAGAGCCGTTGGAGCACAGGGAGCGCCCAAACGGCGAAGGGCAGGTCAATCCATGAAAGTGTAAGTGCAGAGAAAAGCCATACCCTCCAGGAGTTCATCATTGGAATTGTCAAAAAACACAGATGCCATCCAATCCATGAGATCAAAGAGCAGGAATGCTCCTCAACAAAGGGAGCATCCAAAAGCAATGCGGGACAGCTTGCGTGATAATTGAAACAGCTTCGTTGTAGGAGATCCTGGGCAGCCGCCCAGATATCCCATTGCGCCAAAATCCCCAGTGCAGCCGCCACGCGCCATACAGCCAGCAACGGAACAGTCCTGCTCATGGGCCTCTAAGGGACCCATCAACTGAACAAAATCCGGAACAGACAATGACGAATTGGAGAGGCAATAATCCAGAGTCCAGGTGAAAGGACAGCGGACACAAGTCATCACAGGTTGCACGCAAGTGAAATACGCAAAGCGAAATGAAAGAGTATATGACACACTCAGTGTCGCCAATGGCAAGACACCAAAACCGGCCAAAAGGCGCTCACGGAGCAGCTGGAGGCGTTCTGGATCGAGCAGGTCCCATTGGGGAGCAGCCATTGCGCAGAAAGCAAATTAAGAGCAAGACACCAGCCGCTAAAGCGAGGATCAATGGGAAACCGCCAAAGACACTGGAAAAAATAGAATGTATGAAAGCCGGGATGGCACCAAAAATAGTTTGGAAGGAGGACACCAAGCCCGACCCCACGACCTTAAAAAAGTGTACTAGGCCTTCAGTGTTAGATGCGTTAAAAATACGATGTATTAACTCCCCAAAATGTTGGGGGAGATTAGTATTTAAAAGGGCCTGTATTTCACTGTGGGTACTCGCCACCTGGAGAATGAATGTCTCCCGGGCGGACGTGAGCATAACTTCCTCGTTTAATAATAGTGCCTTTATTCTGCTCAGTCTATTGAAATCTGCTTCCATGGTAGGGATGGAAGGCCAAATAGAGATATCAACCTTGCCATGAGGGGGAGGAAAAAGCACATTTTTGCAGCAGACAACCCTGTGCGAAACTGTTACAATGTAAGGAATGCCAGCTTGCAGGCCACAACAGTTTTCGTTATTTAAAAGTAAATAACTACCATTGGAAAGGAGAGTGAAAGTAGGTGAAATAACAGGAGCAGGAATACCTTTCAGCACACAAGCAAGATTAGGAGCGGAAACGCTACATGAGCCATGCAATTTAATGTGTTTACAAATAAGCGAATGACCCATAGTCGAGTCGCAGTACTCCCCGTGAGAAAGACTTCCTTGCCGTCCCGAAGGCATTTATACATGAAAGGCAAGGACCAGAGTTCATGCAGGAAAGCACTGCCCAAGGGCCGGTAACGGCCCACAGGATAATGTTTCATGCACGAGTCAAATTCAAATAAGGAAAAAGGTAAAGCGATAACCCCATGAACTAGCCACACAGCAGAATCGAGTTCTGCAACAGAGAACGGCAAAGGATCCATCTTTTCGATATGTAATAAAGTGTAAGTTGCATCTTTCATGGACATGAATTGCTGTTTGTCAGTTAAGTTAAAAGGTAGAAACAAGGCAGAGGTGTTCAAAAAATGCCAAGGCACTTTACCTAACTTAAGCGTTTGTAAAGTCCATGCAAACTGCATAACTGAGCGCAATTGATTCTGACCATGATATAACACAGAAACATCATCTTGTACAATATCGACAACAGAGGACACAATATTCTCTAAAGTGTAAATGCGAGAAGACAGGGTATTAATACTATTGTCAACAACAGCAAGCACCTTTTCCAAATTTGCTTGATCTATTTCCCGAAGACGGGAAGCAGCTTCCATTTGTGATAGCTTCCAGAGTTCATTATATGTTTCATAAATGAACCTCTTAGGTCGGGGACCACGAGGTCCCAAAACAAAGTCGGACAGATCAATATTGCCTGAAAGGAGGGACAAATGTTGTTTAACAGAATCAAGGGACGAATGTTGCAGCCATTGTTTGCATAATTTACCAACAGAATATGTAGTGACAGTACGGGAATCAGTAAATCTCGGATCAGGCCTATTCTGTGTGTAGCTAGTACCAGAATCGTGAAAACGTATTTGACATGCGTTAGATGATATAGGCCATACTAACCAGGGTGACTGAACCAGCTCAGAAACATTAAATGAATTATTCTGTAATAGAGCCTGCAGGGACACGAGGGACATATTGAATCGTGAGCTTTCATTGGGAAAACTCGACAGGGATGGTATGGATGGAGTATTCAATTGTTTAGTGGTTGCTAAGCCCCAACATGTAGTCTGATAGATGGAGACATTGAGGAACATAATTTGTGTAGGGATGAGGCAAGCACGGTGTAAGGCCTCGGTTCCCTGTACCTGCCATGACTTGGAGCCCCAAATAGATTTTAAATCCACTGTATTATGCCAGTACCTATAACCCTAGCTGTTAAGGATTGCTTTAAGTCACGGTTCATTCGTTCAACGATAGAGTTGCCCTCAGGCCTATACGGAGACGAAAATTTCACCCGCACCCCAAGCGAAGCCATTGCATCCTTGTAAGCCCTAGAGGCAAACGCTGGACCTTGGTCCGAATGGAAGGTGCCGCATGCGAAAATTCCCACAAAGACACGCAAATCCCTGATTACATTTCGGGCGTCAGCACTCCGTTGTGGCCAGACCCAGAGAAACCGTGTGCACGAGTCCACTGCCACTAAGATGTATTTATAGGCAGTGTCTGATGAGAATGGACCGCAGTGATCCAAGTAAACACACCCAAAGGGTCTGTTAGCAATGCAGAGCGGGGTTTGTGGTGGACGTGTTACCGTGGAAGGCTTAATCTGTTGACAAACATCGCAAGAAAGCACAAAAGCACGGGTGTCTTTATATAACCCACGCCACCAATAACGCTGCTGCAAGATGGAAACCGTAGCTGACACACCTGCATGAGCCGATGCCATGCCTTCGTGTGCAGCTGATATCAAGGCACTCCTGCGGTCCGCGTTGGGGATCAGCCGATCTCCAACGTCAGGTATAGTTACATAAGGAACCTGATCGGGACTTAATGTGTAAGAATACTTGGAAGGGAAACCTGTAGGGTAATTATTACCTTCCTTGGTTGCAGCAATAGCTGCTAATATAACAGGGTCTATTTTAGACATGGACCTGGTAACCGCTGCTACTGAACACGTGACTACTGCTGAACGGGCAGCTTCATCTGCCAGATCGTTACCTATAGCGTGTGCGCCCACCCGCTGATGGCCTAAGGTGTGAACCACCTGTGTGAGGGGCAGACGTTGTTGCAATTCTGCCACTCGAACCCAAAGCATTTTATGCTTAATTGTGCTCCCTTTTGCGTCCTTGTAGTCGTTTTTCGACCAGAAAAACAGATTGTTATTGTAAGATTGTACACAGTAAAAAGAATCACATACAATAAGAGTGGTCTCATCCTGAGAAGCGAACTCAAGCGCAAGTAGCAATGCATGCAGCTCGGCCAATTGTGCGGTACTATCTCCAAGTGTGCGAGTATGTACTACAGAGGATTTGAACTTTCCATCTACAAAGGAACCCGCAACAATAGCACATGCAGCTGAATAAGCGTGCTTGGACCCAGTGGCCGGTTGCGCCGAACCATCGGTGTAGATCACACATTTGTAATCCTCAAGCGGTAGTAAAAACAAAGGAGGAGGATGAACGAATTCATACTGCAAAAACTCCTGAGTCTGAAGAGAAGAATCAAAAACAAAAGTGACGTCCGAAGACGTCAAGGATGTAGCCCATTGTATCCAACGGGGATGCATTGCTTTTGAGTTCGGTACACTTGCCTTTGTTACTGCCTCTAGGGCAGGACAGGGTGTTACCACCAGAATCCGCTTTCCCTGTGCCAGTGCGCGTTCTTTTAGAATCGCCATTTGCACTGCAGTTAGAACTTTTTCGACAGAGGTAAAGCGCAATTCAGCGGAAGTGTACAGATGTGACTTGTATGCGATGGGTACTGTATCACCTTCATTAAAGGTTAAGTATGTGAATCCCACCGCCCCCGGAATTATTCTAATCACCAGGTTTGTGTGGTTATCACGAGTCAAAAGATATTTAGACTCCAAAAGGTCTGTCTGCAAAGACTGCAGAATTGAGGTATGCTCAGGCAGCCAGCAAGACCTTGAATAAGTAGGTTGTATCAAAGCATACAAAGGCTTGGTACGCTGGGCATATTCGGGAATGTAAGTACGCCCGAAATTCAGGAAACCCAGCAAAGACTGAAGTTTCTTCAGAGTATTTGGGGGGCACAAATGTGCACATTTTTCCAAGAAATGGGGGGCTAAGCCCTTACCTTCGTTGTTGAGCTCATAGCCCAAGAACAGAACGGTAAATTCAGCAATGTGTGACTTAGCAAAGTTAAATTTGTAACCCTGTTCCGCAAATTCAAGAATAATGCGGTCCACACGGGACAAATGCTGAAATAATTCGTCGTCCGTCAGATAGATGTCATCTACGTACGAACATGCGTCTTGATCAATGTCATTTAACAAAGAAACAACACGGGCGGCGAATATACCCGGACTATTTTTGTAGCCCATGGGTAAACGCCGGAACTGGAATAATTTACCACCGGAAGTGAATGCGGTCCATTGACCACTCTCCGGGGCTAGGTTGTGCGTGTAGAAACCGTTTGAAAGGTCAAGTGTCGTTTTGTATTTTTTACGAACAAGACTGTCTACAAGCGCAGAACTGTGTGTATTTTGCACCGCAAAGTTCCGACAATGTGTATTTAAATGCCGGTAATCCAAAACTAAGCGGTACGTTCCATCGGGTTTAGAAACCACGAAAAGGGGATTGTTCATAGGTGATACGCATGGTTCAATTACTCCCTGATATTCCAACTGTGTCAGAATTTCGGAGACGGGGCCTTTTGCCTGCCGTTTGATGGGATATTGGGGTTGTGGCTGCGGTAGTGACCGCAAAGGTATTGCATGAGGAGGTGATTCTTCATCCCATCCCACATGGTTGCGGTATAACGCTGGTGCCAGGTACACAGCCCACTCAGCTGCAAGTGCTTCAGCTTTGTCTTTTGGGACATGCCGTGAAAAGCTTGGAAGGATTACCTCCTCTCCTTTATGTGCAGCTAAAACGAATGGGGGTGGCCAATCCACCTCTGCTAACAAAATGTCATATGAAGAGGTTAGATTTTCCCAAAAAATCCCTTTTATTTCACGCGGTATGTCACCTTCAATTTGTATGACTATATTATATAGTCTGTCAGGGGGTGCCACTCTCGTGTCAGCTGTCTCTACAGTAACGAATGTTTCAGTTGCTGTCGCCTCCATATGAGGACGTAGCGCCTCCCGCACTATGGTAACTTCCGCGGCGCTGTCTAGGAGGGTCACTGCCCACGTCCAATTCTGGAGTCTCGTTCTCACGGTCTGAGGCATATTTCGCTGTGACAGCGGCAACCTTTTTCTTCTGAAATTGCGGTCGAGGAAGATGAAAGTCTTCTGCTTTCCCTCTGACTTGTTGTCGAGGTTGGTCTCGCTCCTGGGGAGCCTCTCGGCCCCTTCCTCTATCTTGCCGTCCTCCTCCACCAGCCTGTGACGACGTCTGGGCCTGTGAAGAACGAGGAGAACGCGTATCAGAGCTCTGAAACCTTTCTGGTGATTTAATCCTTGACCTATCACGTAAATCATAAGTACGTTCAGAAGAAACCGAAACTGGGGAAGCGCCTCTCGACCCCGGCTTCTTTTGTTGCTTACCCTGTTTTTTCTGTCTCCAACTCTTTTTAGTGAAGACCGGTTTATCATCTTTCTCAGATGCACTTTTTGTTTGTGCAACTTGGGTTTGCGATTGAGTCTGCATTTTTACAAAAGGCTTGTTGCCTAGGCTATTTCTTCCAATTGTTTTATAAGCCCGGGCAATAATTTTCGGTAATTCGCGGGGCCTGTCCAACTCTGGGGCCAAAGCATTCGCTACTTGAAAGTTCATAGCATCGCCCTTGACATTTCCAAGGATCAGCTCAGCTACTACATCAAACACTCCCACTAGTCTCATCCCTAATTCCACAGCCGCTTCAGGGCCATGTTCATCCTGTACTTTTTTAATTACAGAGGGTAGAACCGTCATGGAAGGAGTTCCAAAACATTTTGAATAAACTGCTGCGAATACCTTACCCCAGTTTTCACATGATGTCAAATCGGGGATTATGTCTTTTGGCAAACTTATCGTGAGGATGCGGTGTTTATCTACTGGGGATGTATGGGGAAACACTGCTTCTATCTGATCGAACTTTTCTGCAAGCCAGTAAGGATAGTCGTCCTTATTTTGTGGACGTTTGCCCATCACAGAATTTACCATGACAGGACTTATAGTCACTCCAGCGGCTATAGCTGGTTGGCCTGCGACTACAGGAGCAGCTCCATGTAGACTACCTGTAACGTATGTCACTAGGGCTCGATGCACTCGTACCAATTCGGTATGCATAGTGCGCAGTTCCGCAAGCGGTAATGCCAGATAATTTGGATGCGGGGTATACCCGGCCAATACAGGCCAAGTGGCCCCCTGAATTGACAAGGGGCCTAAACGAACTGCGGTAGTTGGTTGTGGTAGGGCGCCATTAAACCAAACACGGTGCTGCCAAGCCGTGAGAGGTACTTCAAGAGTGGTATAGGGTCGATAGGCAGCAGGAATAACGGTGGGTTTATATTCATGAAACAGCTTATCACCTGCATCCACCGCTTCAAAAGTGATCCAAGTGTAAAACACTTCAAAGTGATAAGCCGGATCGGCTTGAACCACAAAGACCAACTCGACCCCTGTATCGGGCACTCCATACACAGCTAAGTGGTCTCGGAGTGCTCCTCGACTATGTGCAGCTATCGCCACACCAGCCATGACTAAACAATTATATTCGACAACCTAACAGGGAGCACAAAAATGGGTCTGTTAACTAACCTTTTTAATAATATCAAGCTTGAAAGAACCTATAAAACATTCAATATAGGAGGTATCACCGTCACATACGCCTCCGGAAGCGTACGCGAGGGGTTTGTGGACAAGCACAAGTACTACTCAAGCGTCACGCAGATAAGCAGCCCCACGTTGGTCGCCATGTCATAAGGTTTCTGCACATACACAGAGCTATGCACAGGAAAATGGGACCCCGGAATACAGTGGTTTGCCACCATATACCGTAGCACCCAAAAACCCCAACCCAACTAGCTTAGCATCCCATTAGCACCCAAGTACTAATGTTTGGACAACCCAGAACACGGTATCTTTATCTCAGGACTCGCAGAAGCAAGAACACTCTTTCGTCACTCACTCGTACTTGTCCACAAGGTGCGTAGGAAGAGACACTGGATAGTTTAAAATGTTTATTCCAACTTACGTGCTCTAATGTACAGTACACGTGTCAGTACTAATAGCATAATGCATATGACTAATATAAGCAGCATGGTTACAATTCCATAGAATACAAACGGGGAAAGCATCTCAGAGCTCAGTGGATAAACGTATAAATAACATTACCACCCTCCCTTGCAGTAAGATAGTTTATTATAAAATAGAAGACCTCTGGGCTTTGACTAGCGAACCCTCATACCTCAGTCTCTAGATGCAGAATTACATCAGCAGGACATCATAGCTCTTCTCACTGAAAGGGATTTCTCCAAGTGTGTTAAGCGCTAGTAAACCACAGTATTAAAAGCATACCAAATTCTTCATGGCAATTGCACCTAATGTTATGTCTGGGTGCGCGAGACTGGCCATATCAGGAAGAACCAAAATACATTGTTATGCGACCTTGTACATGTTTGTGCAGACTGAGCCCAAAAAGGTGAACAACAGAAAATGCAGACAGTGCAAAAGAACTTGGCACGAGCAAAGGGCGAGGAAAGCCCGGCTCAGTGTAACGTGCGCAAAGAAAAGCAGCATGGCAGCCAGGCCTAGGCCAACATAACAAGGCAGGTAACAATCCACAAGACAGTGTCCAATGTTTGACTTAAAAGTCAGGTTTTATTAAGTTGTAGAAAGGTTTTACTTTTTCTGCGTAATCTAAAATGTATGTTCTGCCGAAATTTAGGAATCCCAGTATTGATTGTAGATTTTTTTAATGATTTTGGAGGCTGGAGCAGCGCACACTTTTCTAAAAAGTTAGCTGCCAGGCTTTTCCCTTCACTTGAAAGCTCGTATCTTAAAAACAGGACATTGAGGTGGGCTATTTTTGATTTTTTTTAATTAAATTTGTAGCCCTCAGAGGCGAATCCCATTATAATGGTGCTCACCCTGGTCAAGTGCTTTTTTAAGTAATCGTCCGTCAGATAAATATCATCCACATAGGTCAATGCTTCCTCATCAAACTTTTGGAGTAACTCTGTTACTCTTGCTGAGAAGACCCCCGGGCTGTTCTTATACACCGGGGGGAGAAGACAAAATTGCAGCTGGGACCCCAACGCTGAGAATGCGGTCAAATACCTGCTTTCAGGCGCTATATTTTGGCAGAAAAATCCATTTGAGATATCTAATGTAGTTTTGTATTTCTTCCGCACAATGTTATTCATAAATGCGGCACTGTGTGCATTTTGGACAGCGAATGTCTTTGTGCATGAGTTTAAATGTCTGTAATCTAAAACTAGACGGTATGTGTTGTCCGGTTTCGATACTGGAAACAAAGGATTGTTCATTGGTGAGGTGCATGTTTCAATCACCCCTTGGTATTCAAGTTGATCTAAGATCTCCCTGACTTGTTTTTTAGCTTCTTGCTTTATTGGGTATTGCCTCTGAGCATTTGGTGAAACTTTTAACGGGATCACGTGGTGGGTTGAATCCTCATCCCACCCAGCATGATTTTTGTATAGTACTGGAGCTAGGGCAACCGCCCACTCCTGTGCATAAGCATGTTTAAGATGTATGGGAACGAGGTCGGAGAATGATGGAAAAATTACATTTTCTCCCCTGGGGCACTCCATGACGAATGTTGGCGGCCAATCTTGTTCTGCTAATAGGATGTCATAACCGGATGAGAGATTTTCCCAAAAGAGACCTTTGACTTTCCTGGGCTTGTCCCCCTTCATTTGGAGTGTTATTTCGTGTAACTTATGTGGGACGCTCACCCTGGTGTCTGGTGTTTCCACCGTGATGTAATCATTCAAGTCCGCTGTCACCAGAAATTCCTTCAGGTTCTGGCGAGCTATTGTTACTTCTGCCGCAATGTCTAGCATCGTTAGAGCCAATTCCCCGTTCAGAAGCTGCGTCCTCAGAATTCTGGGCATGTCTGATCTTTATGCATGCAACGTTTATTTTTCTTAAACTGTGGTTTTGATTTTGGTTTGTCTTCTTTTTTGGAAGTATAGTCTTGAGCGCGCTGCTTTTCTCTGGACTTTGTACGCTCCTCTTTGTGTTCTGACCGTCCTTCTCTCTCTCTCTGAGTTTTTCGTCGAGTCCTGAATGGAACGAGAGGAACGTGTATCAGTATCCTGATACCTGTCAGGTTTCCTAATATTATCCCTATTCCTGAGGTTATATCTCTTTTCAGAGGGCTCCTGTGGAGGAGATCTACCTCTGGATTGAGATCTGTTTTTGAAGTTTTGTTGTTTTTTATTATTCCACTTCTTTTTAGAAGAAGCATGTGTCTGCTTTGTAGTGACCTTTTCAGGACTGCCCATCAGTTGTGGTTTTAATGCTTTCCCATCCAAACTGTCTCTGCCGAATTCTGCATACGCAGTTTCAATAATTTTGGGCAGTTTGTGTTGTTGATCCAATGGACTGAACTCCTGTAGGCATTGGCGGATTGCCACTGAGGCTGCTTCCCCTTTAATATTAGCTACTATTATGGCTGATACCTGGTCGTAGTTATTTAATAACTTCATCCCTAAGTTTAGGGGAGGTTCTGCTCCGTACTCATTTTGTATTTGTCTTAATACATCAGGTACTATTGCTAATGAAGGAATACCATGTGTTCTGGTATATATGGCAGCAAAGACTGTACCCCAAGAGGTGCAGTCTTCTACTTGTGGTGTTATCCCAAAGGGCAAGCAGATTGTTAACATTCTGTGTTTTTCAAATGGGGTAGTATTCGGAAATACTGCCTCTAGCTGAGTTATTTTCTGAGCTACCCAGAATGGCATTTGTTCATGTTTCGTGGGCATTTTGCCCATTACTGCGTGTAATGTTTGTGGTGTAATTTTAGTTGCTGTACCCTGAAACTGAGTTCCATTTGTTGCAGCTGATGTTGGTTGGACTGTGAAAGTCCTCATGACATACTGTGTCAGGTTTCTGTAGATTTTAATTAAATCCTTGTGTTGTAAGAGTAAGTCTGGCTGTGGGATTGTGTCAGGATGTGGTGTGTAGGCCGCTAATATTGGCCATGTTGCACCGTCTCCTCCGAGCGGGCCTAATCTTACTCTGTTTCTTATATGGGGTAGGGCGCCTTTAAACCAGAATAGGTGTTCCTGGTAAGTGAGTGGAATTTCTGTGTCCTCGCAAGGACCATATTCCCGTGGTGCATCTCCTTCTGCATAGTAGTGAAATGTCTGTGTTCTTGCGTCTGCTGCTGGGAATGTAACCAACGAATAAAATATCTCTGTTTTGTTTGATTCGTGTGCCTCAACCACGAAAGCTACTAAGCCACCCCTGGATGTTAAACCATATTCCATTAGTTTCAGGGTGATAGTGCGTCTGAATTTTTGTGCAATATGTATTGCATTTGTATCTTCTTCCTCGTCTGAGAGGTGTATATTTACTATTGTGTTATTCTCCTCAGTCATTTTTGTAAAAGGAGAAGTTTTGTTCAAGGGAACTAAGATAAGGTGTTATGCACAATTTTAGGAACTAAATGTTCTTCAAGCTTGAACAACCAACAGCCAATAAATAGGATTTCTCGCCTACTCAGCTGTGGCGGAGTTTGTGCCCACCCACTCCAGACGTCTCTGGCGTTTTTGTGAGTAGGGGTCTCTGAGAATAGCACGACTGAACTACTCAGATTTTACTGTTAAATAAGAGCCCAGCCATCGTTGGTGGCGCCATGTCGTGTAGTTCCTATAGTACCCATGCAGAACCTGCGCGTTTGGATAACATAAACTGTGGGCTTGGTGGCAGACTGATTCTGTACGGATGTATGACGATACCACGCATGCATTACATCGCATGCCATTAGATCGCGGTTTTAACAACGCAAGTCGTTACAACGACTTGCGTTGGAGGGCGCTGGACTTAGGAGTAGTTTAATTTACTATTCCAACTCCAGCCTACGTACAGTAGGGAAGGTGTTGGATAGTAATTTAAACTACTCCTTGTCCTATAGCGCCCTCCAGTGCAAGTCGTTGTAACGACTTTCGTTGTAAAAACCGCGATGTAATGCATGCGTTCTAAAGGTTGTTTCCCTTCTGTACACCCCCACCGAGAAATGTTAGCCTGTTTGCAAAAGCTAGCTCACAGTGCCACTAGTGTCTCCTCTTATCTGGGAGAGATTAGTTTCTGGCAACCTCAGAACATGACAACCCTGATCCCTCAAGATCGTGGAAACAATGTACTACTTTTCGCTCAGTCACTCGTGCTCATTTAGCTTATCTCAGAGGTACACAGAATAAACAGTCTGGGCGTTTCAATAAGGATTTATTGAACAGTTGTTATTCTCGTGTAAAGTATATGAGCTAAAACAACCATTAGACAGTAGCAGAGATATATGATTAGCAGTACTATGAATATAAAAGGATAGTACAGTTCTATCATCTTACAATAAGCATGAATAACTACATGAATATAAAATGCATTGATAAAAGCGAGTGCGTACTCCTACGATGCCTATCTAGATGTACCTAAGTGTACCTAGCATGTGAGTAGGTGTGCAACCAAGAATCCCTCTAGGATTTGGTCGAACCCCATTACCTGAAGTGAGAATGTAGGAGCCTTTCCTGGTCTCGAGCTGGACACCCCGCAAGGGATGTTCAGACCACTGTCAGCTGGAGCGTCTGCATGCAGGAGCCTTAGCGTCTCTGGTCAATGTGTCGGCCTGGAATTCTCGGTTCCCTCTGACTACTGATAGCAAGAGGTGCTGTATTTATACAGAAAAGTATATTGAGTCCCTTTGTCCCTTGTTCTTGTGTTAGCCATTGTTGGGTATGAGGATGACTTATGGGATGAACCTTGTGCGTAGATATTAGGAAGGTGGTGTATAGCCCCTGCCTGGTTTCCAAGTAGCCTCATGAATATTTTATTCATGCAGTGTCAGTCTAAAGATGAAGTCATAGAACACTATTGTTCGGGAAAAACCCTCCTTCTGCACCCAGGCCTAGAACTAGGTAAAAGGTTCAGTCCATAAAAGGCGTTCAATCCTTAAAAGTCTCGTTAGTGTGTAATGTAGGGGAGGTGATGTAGGTGAAAGGGTATGATGTTACCCGGGCCTATACTAGGGTACCTATATGAAACATAACAATAGCTATATGTGATTGTGCATGCTATTTGTTTCTATTATACAGACTTTATTGAGGTTGGAAAGGGAGTGTGTAGGCACATTGTTTGGGTAAATTGTTTCTCATCGGGGAAGAGAGACGCTGCCAGCATGCAAGCTGTTTAGAAAGCGTTGAGACCTTATTGTATTGGAAGTGAGAAGGGTGCAACAAGGAGGGAGAGGTGGCGGAGGAGGGCTAAATAGTTCCTGGTTGTGTTGTGAAAGCAGACGCATAGCTATAAAGATCTATCGCTTTTGTGAACTGCATATGGCTCTTGTTTGGGAATGTAAACCTTAAGTGAATTCTCCGAAATTGCAAGATGGGAAGCTTCACACCAAGATATGACCCTAGTTTACAAGCTGCAAATAAGTTTGGTATTGCTACAAAACAACAACTGGTGTGTTTTACATATATTTTTGTTCTTTAAAGTAAATATGTAAGTGTTTTTGGGGGGGAAATGTGCTTATAGGGTATCTAAAAGGCAGCGTGTTTTCGTTCTTATCTATATTTTTGAATTGCATAAATTGGCAAGCACATTCTTTACATTTATTTACGCAACATTTTCAATTTAAAAACATAAATTTGAAAGAAAAGACACTCTACTTTTCAGATGCCCCCAAAGCAAATTGCCCCCCAAAAAATTTAAATATACACACAGCCTTTCAATTTGCATAAATGCATGATAAATGTAAAAGTTTGAGTAAATAAACACATCCTTTTTTTTATAAACCACAAACACAGTGTAGAATGAAAATACTGTAACAGTTTAGCAAACAAGAGAAAGAGACAATGTCTTTCTATTCGCACATGCTTTATACGAATTAAAAGGCTGTGTGTCTCTCTCGCTTGCTAAACGGCTACAGTATTTTAATGCTACATTGCCTCTAGACCGCATAAAAAGTATTGGCTTATATATTTAGATTTTCACATTTGTCGGTGCCTTTTTTCAAATTGAAAGGTGTCGGTAGGCAGATGCAGTGCAGAGCAGTTTATAAATACAATTGAATATCGAAGTGAGAATGCTCTTCCCAAAATTGCACTACTGAGGAAAACAAACGAGCAACGGGCAGGTAGAGTTCAAAATACTGAGCACAACTCGGAACAAAAGGAAGAAAGTAAAAAAATCCTAAAATAGCGCCAGTAAGGAAACAAAACAATCCACAGACAGACACAGTGCAAGCGGAGTTGGGAACATGTGCCGGAAACTAACCGAAACGATAAACACTAAAGTGTTTTTTTTTTTTTTTATAGTGTGTTTTAGGGGCATGTGAAAGGCAAAGTGTCTTTTTATTCTTATCTATATATTTGAATTGGAAACGTTATGTAAATAAGCAAGCCCATTTTTTAAACAGCATGCCTCCATACGCAACGTTTTCAATTTTAGAACATAAATTAGAAGGAAAAGACAGGCTTCTTTTTAGATGCCTCAAAACCACATTACAAAACAAATTACAAGGAAGAGACTCACTACCCTTTTGATGGCCCTAAAGCACATAACAAAAAAAATGATTAGAAAAGAGACTCACAGCCATTTAGAAAACAGGCACACAACCATTTATCGGAGCCTTTGTGCGATTTAAAAGGGGACAGCAGGCAGATGAAGTGCAGGGCTGTTTTCAAACCCAGACCGAATGTGGGAGCGAGAATTTTCTTAACGAAAAAAAGGCGCATGCTGATGAAGTACAAAATATAGAGATTCAATAGTTATCAAGAAGGAGCGTCAAGTATAAACATAAATTTTGACAATCAAATATTGAAGTCCCAAAGAAGAAAAAGTCTTTATGATGTCCGCTTCATATTCTGTTCTTTATTTTTGTATAGAGTCAAGTCATCAATATCATCCAACTTCAAAACAAATTAATGATTTCTACAGCCGACGCGTTTCGTCCCCATCTGGGACATCATCAGGGCTGTAAAGTAAAAACAAATAATCAAAATCCACTACTTGAAAACAATTACAAAAAATGTACATATTACACTAAGTGGGAGATACTCTTCAAAATATTATTCCAATAAATCTGCCTATTTAACAATCTAGATTTCACAAAAAAAGAAATTACTCAACAATATTGTATTTTGATGTTAATCCACATGTCTAACACTGCATCTAAAAATGACTGTATATCCAAATATGTTTCCATCAGAAATATGACATTTTTACCAAATTATATACTTTGGGGCCACGTGAAGTTGAGCGCTCCAATTGATTAATATTAGAGTAATTTAAGTGATAGACTCTCCAGTGCACACAGGGTCTGACCCCCATCGTCAGGTTTTGTTCTATTGTACAAAATATGGAGCACAACTCCGAAAGCAAGCAGGAAAGTAATAAGGAAAATAATAGCGGCAAGCAGAGTTCAGAACACGGAAAATCAATTATAAGAGAAGCACAGCCATTTACAAAAGAGAGACACAGCCATTTTATCGGTTTCTTTGTTCGATTGAAAAGGGATGGCAAGCAGATGCAGTGCAGGACTTTTTACAAATACGGACCGAATGTTGGAGCGAGAATGCTCATGACGAACAAAAAAGTGGCACACTGATTAAGTACAAAATACAGTCAGAGCTCAGAAAACAAGCAGTAGTAAAACAAAAATATAGCGCCGGTAAGGAAAGAAAACAGTCGTCAGGCAGATACAGTGCAAGTGCAATTCAGAACATGAGCAGGAAACAAACCAAAACAAACAGTGTTTGGCACACGAGCAGAAAACGAACAAAACAAGCGGTGTTCGGAACACGAGCTGGAAACTAACCTAAAATAGTGCACAAAATGAACAGACAAGGACTACACTGGAACAATACCAGTAGTTAGTCCCTGCTCAGTGGGAGGAAACAAATGAGAATAAGGAGGGACAAAGAAAAAACATTTCCCACTAGCAGGCAAGCCTTTTTCAAGGACAGTCCAGGTAACGAATAAAAAGCGATGGGCCCACAGTGTAAATACAGCATGTCTCGAAGAGACAGCGCGTGTGCTGCCTAGGCTGGACCTAAAAAGGAAAGTGTTGATTGCTAGAAAAGGGCCGAGCTTGGCTCTTGTTGATACTTTCAGCGCATGGTCTGGCTCACGGCAGTCCACTTCCATGATTGGCATTTTCCTACGGCAGTATCAGACAGAATGTGCGACACTTATCTCCCCATATTGACCATAGTTTTGCCTTTCCTTTTGCCGCATGTTTAAAAAAGCTCGTAGAGTGTCAAGTAAATTATCAAAGAAAAGGGACCTCATGTATTTCCAGCAAGTGGGTTGAACAAGGAAAGAAAAAGTGTAACAAGATAACCAGCAAAATAAAGACAATGAAACACCACAGCAACTGTCTGATGACCGAAGTTTCGAAACCTTTCATGACAGCAAGGAGTCCTAGGCAGAATAAAAGTAAACGCTCTCTTGTTAGCCACATAAACCCTTGGTAAACCCTGGCCTCGTGAGACTTGAGGCTGTCTCCTCTCATTTATTTGAGCACTGCCTGCTGGTTACCCAGGATTCTTGAATCCCCTCAGTTATCAGTTTTACACACTCCTTGTCCCTTCTCCCTTCTCCCAGTATCACTTTCCATGCAGGAGATGCAGAAATCGTTGTTGAGGGTCAGAAATCTTGAATCTGCACAGTGTCAGAAAACATTTCTTGTAATGTAACCATTGTATTTACACAGAGCCTCCCAAATGATAAAAAGTGATTTTGTACTTCCTGATATATTGTGCATCATAAACTATTTACAGTTGCAAAAAATATCAACATTATAATCCATATGCTCGCAACTTCCAGGTCATGGACTTTGTGTAATTTCACCCACAACTGTTTGAAGATTCCTACTCTTCACAATGTGTACATAAAATAAGTTTGATTTAAATACAGGCTCCTTCACCAACAACCTAGCTGTAGAAGTTGCGGATATGTGCCCTTCGTACTGGGCCATCACAAGGCTGTTTGCCCCAGCCCCTACATATTACAGGGCCCTGCTCTCCTGATGTATAACATAATTAATGAAAATAAAAACAGGGCTGTGTGTAAATTCATGATGAGACAGCTGACAGCTGGTATGGGCAAAAGAAGCACCCTAAAAGACAACACATGACCTTTTGACCTGAACCCCACTGCAGATTCTGACAGGCCTGCCTCAGTAACTGTGTTCCATCTCTTGCCTTATATGCTTGACTTGCTAATCACGAATCCCTTATTCCTTGTTTTCACCATCAGCCTCCTTCAAATGGCATTAGACACTTTTTAACTTATTTGGGTTATCAGTTAACCAGTTAGTGGCATGTTCACAACGGGTGCTAAGCCGCCAAATATATTGGAAACTGGGCATACTCAATGGGGAAGCTCGTTCCTTCTTCCAGCAAGGGTCAAGGCTCTATGTGACACCTGTCATCCTTTCCACCCCTAAGATCCCAGTGGTCCTAGACCTGTCCCCAGTGTTCCTAGGCCTGTCAGCCTCCTGCTTTCAGGTGGCAAGGCCAGAAGTGAAATGTGTTCTGTAATAAACACGGCTAAAAAGAACATAGACTAATGGCAATGGGTCTTCTGGCTTTGACTCATCAGTGTTTAGATGGGACTGTAAATGGTTTCTAGAAGTCCATGATCCAAGTTCGAGAGAGGATAAGTTACGCCCTTATCATGAGAATGTTATGAAATGTAAATGCATTTTGTTGTGCTTTTAAGAGAAAATCCATTTTTAGTCTCTTTGACAACAGCATAGATATTTTACCACTACACTTGGAGCAGCACTCAGTCGTAAATCAGCTGGTTATAGATTATTGAGACCAGGTAAAACCAATATCGGAACACACAGGTCAGCAGCGTCTTACATGCCCCTCACAAATGATAGTTGACATCAGGCCCCAGTTATGAGTAGTGTGGAATGGAATTCCCATGTGGAATAAGTGCATTGGTGTTCCTACACCTGATTGGTGCCCAATTTTGCTAGCTGAAAAATCTTGCTGTTAAATCTCAATGAGAAAGGACTGCAGTGCATTCTAGCCCTGGTCCACAGCCCCCTCCTCACGATTTCCATGGCACAGGAGAGCTTGTAATTCTCCCTGTGCCTTGCAACTTCCTCTCCTCCCTTTCCCTCTCCTAAACCCCTTCCTCCACTGCCACCCCGCCACCCCATCCGACAACTCTCCTTACACACATTTACCACCTCCTTAGAGCAGGTAGTAGATGTGTACGTCAGACACCACGGAATTAGGAATCCTGTTCAGAATTTTTCCCAGTAAATCCGGGTGCGCATGGTTATTCTCTATTCTGCGGGCTTTTAACTCAGAATAGAAGAAAGTGTGTGCGGAAATACTGGGCCGTAATGGAAATTCTTGTTACCCAAAATTTCTACATATATTTTCTTCTCACTTGTAATCAAAACTTTAGTTTGTAGAATTGAAAATTCTGCATCCTGGGCTTTCTCATTGATAGAGCTCTTTGGCACAAGCCACAACTTCAAGAGTCAACACTATGCCATGTTAAATGAACAGATGTCTCTGTTCCCTAGTGAATAATGTCCTTATTTGACTAGTTAAAAGGTCTCCCAAGGTTAGATGAACCTTCTTTGCAGCATAATTCCAATTCACTTTATGTGGGTGGCAGAAGTGTGGTTCTCTTATATCCTGGCTTAGGCAAAACCATCAGGAGGGGGACTTTATCCACCTGATGGAATGGAATGTTTAAGACTTACAGTCTGAGGGGCATATTTATGAGTTTTGCTGTGCTGTACTGCGGCACAGGGAAAGAGCAGGAATGCCCGTATTTATATAATACAGTGCATTCCTGTCCTTTTTCCTTGTGCTGGCCCCGTTTGGTCTGCCTGGCGCCAACGCAGGCACCCTTCCACCATGGTGCAAGTGTGCCTGTGTTTTAGGCAGGATTGTTTTGTGCAGGATGGGTCACCTTCCTGCACAAAAACAATCCTTAGAGGCAGAATGCAGCACAGATAGATAGAGATAAAAACAAGGAGAACTAAACATATTTCTCTCGTATCTTTTTGGCACATATTCAGGTTTACAAGGTCTTGTAAATCTGGGGATGTGTCTAAAACCATGGGAGTTGCGTGGGAACATCCACTGCAATGCCCATGGAATACCTACCCAGGGCAGAGTAACGCAACTCAGCGATTTGCGTTGCGTTACTCCATATTTTTGGAGCTGCTCAAAGCCACGCAAATCAGTTTTGCGTGGCTTCAAAAATACGACTTAAGGTTTGCGTCGCTCTTGCACCACATTGCATGGTGCAAGAGCGACGCAAATGGGGTCATAAATATGGCCCTTAGTTCCTTAGGCTGCAGCTTACAGGTATATGGACCTGTCCTCTGAAAGTATTGCAGGCAGAAAACCAGGAAAGACACCAATAGGTCTCAATGCAGAAGAAAGAGACATTGGTTCTGCCATTGCGCAACTGAAAATAAGATTAATCCCCTGTAGCCCTCATCACTGATCTTCTTCACAAAGCAGGTATTCAGTCTCCAACCTGCAGGAATTATTCTACTGCCTTGGTACCCAGAAAACCAACTGAGATGAGACTTTTACGAAAACAAGTCGGTGCACTGCGCCCTTGTTTCTCGCATGACAGGTCCCCACAAATTTTACTTGAACATATTTTAATGATTTTGACTAAAACATCTTTTGAATCTAGGACAGAAAACAATATACATATGGTAAACAGGAAGACGGAGTTTCCATTTTTCATCAGGCACACTGCATACATGTGTTGTAAGAACTATTGGCATCCAGCAGTGCACGGATCTTTACAAATGCAATATGTTATCTAGAACACATCCCTGTTTTTATTTACAACTGCTGCTTTGCATATGCATCTGACCTATTGCATATTCTAACGCATGGCATGCTTTTTTCCAATTTTATATTTAAACTGTTGTTAAAAATCATACTTCTACACAAAATGCATGTTAAGTTCCTGTTAAACCTGGGGGGGATTTCTTACCCTCAAGCGCAAACATTTTATATGTGCTCTGCAAGAAATGCAGGTCTTCATCTTGGCTCCTTTCAACCTACAGGGCGCAGGTCACTGGTACCGAGACTTCAGTGGCCGCCACTTCTCGTTGTACAGCCGCCTTATATGTCAGAATGTTACTCCACATTCACCGCCTTTAAGGCATCCGCGATCACTTTGTTGTATAGGCATATATGCTTAGCCGTTAAACTCCCCCTATCAAAAAGACTCTGTCTCCACATCTCTAACTCTGAGATATCCCGTTGGTTTGCATTGTACAGAAACTGCAGGATGACACCTGAAGGGGACAACAGCAGGGTCAGGCTGCGCAGTAGAAACCTGTGTATCTTCTTTACCTATGTTACTAGCAGACACTGTCAAAAGCAGGCTTAAAGGACTGCATTGCTCATTTCATGCTAACAATTGAAAAGCAATACCACAAATACGGCTGAATGGAATTACACCAAATTTGTCTGAAAACTAGATCTTGGTCCAGAAAGTGTGCATTTTGTGATTTGGTGTAGATCCGTTTTGTAGTTTTTGAGAAATTAAGGTTAAAAATATTTGTATATCTGGACGGTTGAGTTTGTGGGAAGCTTGAAAGAGTCCTGCAATCACGCAACTTCAAATAATGGAGCGATTTGATTGGACTAGGGGGGCTTTTTTCTGTTGGCTGCCTTGCTCCCATAGGAGCAAGAAATTCTCGCAAACTACCTCGAGAGCTTACACTACGCTTTGCCGACCGCAACATGAAGAGAAATGTTGCTGCCGCCATTTCTGGACACCGGGATTCGGTCCCTGTGTTTTGAAACTTTAAAACAAATAGTTTTAGGGGGCAGGCCCCAGACCCCTAGATCTTGTGTGGGCGGGATAGAGGGACGCCCCCTGGGGCCAAATGTCTAATAAAAAGTGCAAGTGGCGTCGCTGACTCCTCCGAGCCACCTGTGGGATTAAATGATATGTGAAAGTGCAGTACCCACACCCTTCAGCGAACTGCCATCACCATAGGGAGTGGTCTGTGTGGAGCGGCAGCTCTCTTCACGCAGCTACCAGCGCACACCGGTCGTCCTGAAGAGTGATCTGTGTGGAGAAGCCACTCCCTCCCCACACCTTACAGCACATGCTTGTCACCCTCGTGAGTGGTCTGTGCGAAGAGGCCAATCCCTCCCCACTCTCTACAGTGTGGAGAAGCCACTCCCTTTCCAAAACTTATAGCGCAAACCCATGGCCCTGGGGAGTAGTGTGTGCAGAGAGGCCACTCCATCCCCACACCTTGCAGCGCACATTCGTCGCCCTGGGAAATAGTCTGTGCGGAGAGGCCACTCCCTCCCCATGCCTTTCTGCACATGCCCATCACCCTAAGAAGTGGTCTGTGCAGAGAGAGGCTCCCTCGCCAAACCCTACTACGAAAAGGCTTCACAAGCTGCACCGATCTTTGCGGAGAACCCCCTTCCCCACAAAACCCTACTACTCACAAAGAATTCGCCTAGTGCAGCGGTCTTTGCCAAGAGACCACTCCCTCACCAATCCCTACTATGCACATCCTTCACCCTATGCGTCCAATCATAGGGAACACCAACATGTCGACCCCAGTGGGCGAATCCAAACTCGGCAGACAAAGGCGAACTCCCATCATAGCCACTCAGCAGATCAGCGACCAGTAGTTCCTCAGCCAAGGTCACATGTATTTATTATCCATTCCCAGAAAAAGAAGAATTCAAGACTAATATCGTCGAACCACAGAAAGTCCATATGAACAATCCCGGGTGTGGAATTTCAAATAGAAACAACATAATTGAATCATTATATGGCAACCAACACCAATAGTATCTTGGGATTACATGAAAGTACATAAACAAATGTTTGTTCTTGAGGGTGGGATAATCCTCGCCTCCGTGTCCTTAATAGAAATGAATTTAATGTTTTTGTTTTTTTATTATTCTTTTTATTGAACAGTTGCTCAGTATACATCAATGTTTACAAAATAAAGGTACATATAGCGAGTCAGTGTGGAGAGAGTCACACCACAGCAATTTCAGGCAATGATCATATCATAAAATGTGTCACATGTACAGCGTTACAGGCACAGTGGAACATATAAAACAATCCAGGCTAGGACTACCCTCCTCTCGCATGACACCTGACCTTTCCTTAGGACTCTCTGTACTGGATCCATTTACCTTATATCTTCTCATACTTTCGGGGGCAACTCTGGTAGACCTCATTCTCTGCCAGCTGACACCAGTCTAGGTCATTCTTGCAGCCCTGGATGACCGTAGGTCCACTCGCTCCCCATGTTTTTGCAATGTAGCGTTTGGCCATCCCTGCCGCCAATGACAACTAAATTTTAAGATACCTGGGCCAGGTCTCCTTCCCCGTTAGAATTGAAAATTCTTGACACGTCAACTAGAATTTCTTTTAATTTTATGTCTGGACCAGAGGCTTCAGATTATGCTGAGCCACCACCATCGATGCAACATCTACAATCGGTTTGTTATAGAACACCTTAAATGTGTAATCAGAAGACCAATCTGCTGCGGCCATAATGTCCTCTAAACGAGAACCAGTAGAAAATGCCTTAGAGGCCAAGGACCTACTCCCAGTAATGTGCCCCAAAAAGGAATACGTCATTTCCAGCTTTCCTACCCCCCTCCCCACTACCATTTAACCCAACGGGCCAAAGTTTCTGATGAAACTGGGCGGAAGGGTCTCTGTAGAGAAATGAGCAGTTGGCCTGCGGAATCTCTTCCAAATTCAGTTACACTCGTCTTAAACCTTAAGACATTTAACCACACATAACTTTTGATTATGAGGAAAAGCAGGGAAGCAAACACAGAGCAATGCAGTTTTAGTATGCCTCAAAATAGAGAATGACACTCCAGATGGAGCAAATTCTCTCCCTGCTATATCCAACGCTTTCACATCAGAAATACATCTACATGATATCAGACACAGAAGAAGTGTCAGATTTGCTGACAATTGCTTTCAAGAGAGATCTTTGTTGCAGGCCAAGCCCTGAACAATCGCAAAACTATGTTAACATTTCCTAACACTGAGTACTTTGGTTGAGGCGGACAAACCATCCTAAAACGCCTAAGAAGTTTAAAAACTAGAGGATGTCCACCCACTGGCATGCCATCAAAATGTGGATGTCCTGCAGAAATAGCTGAGCGGAAGTTATTAATCGTCCTGTATGCCAAACCCGGACTCACCTGTTATCAGGAGAGACCTCAGTGCTGCATCTTTCAGCCCAGTACTGATCCTCAAAAGTAATTTTAACCGTACTTACCAGTAACTTGAATTTCCTTCCATAGGATATCATTGCCTGCTTTTTGCTGAAAAAGTTTCTAAGTGTTGATTTTTGAAACATACAAATATTCCTGTAAAATCAGCCGAAATACGAATTCCGATTTACTCACCTGTTATAAGGAGAGACCTCAGTGCTGTATCTTTCAGCCCAGTACTGGTCCTGAAAAGTAATTTTAACCGTACTTACCAGTAACTTGAATTTCCTTCCATAGGCTAACATTGACTGGTTTCACTTGGAAATTCTTCTAAGTGTGGAGTTTTGGAACTTTAAAATATTCCTCTAAAATCAGCCGAAATACGAATTCCGATTTACTCACCTGTTATCAGGAGAGACCTCAGTGCTGCATCTTTCAGCCCAGTACTGGTCCTGAAAAGTAATTTTAGCCGTACTTACCGGTAACTTGAATTTCCTTCATAGGCTAACATTGACTGGTTTCACTTGGAAATTCTTCTAAGTGTGGAGTTTTGGAACTTTAAAATATTCCTCTAAAATCAGCCGAAATACGAATTGCGATTTACTCACCTGTTATCAGGAGAGACCTCAGTGCTGCATCTTTCAGCCCAGTACTGATCCTCAAAAGTAATTTTAACCGTACTTACCAGTAACTTGAATTTCCTTCCATAGGATATCATTGCCTGCTTTTTGCTGAAAAAGTTTCTAAGTGTTGATTTTTGAAACATACAAATATTCCTCTAAAATCAGCCGAAATCCGAATTCTGATTTACTCACCTGTTATCAGGAGACCTCAGTGCTGCATCTTTCAGCCCAGTACTGGTCCAGAAAAGTAATTTTAACCGTACTTACCAGTAACTTGAATTTCCTTCCATAGGCTAACATTGACTGGTTTCACTTGGAAATTCTTCTAAGTGTGGAGTTTTGGAACTTTAAAATATTCCTCTAAAATCAGCCGAAATACGAATTCCGATTTACTCACCTGTTATCAGGAGAGACCTCAGTGCTGCATCTTTCAGCCCAGTACTGATCCTCAAAAGTAATTTTAACCGTACTTACCGGTAACTTGAATTTCCTTCATAGGCTAAGATTGACTGGTTTTCAGCAAAAAGTTTCAAAGTGTTGATTTTCACAAACTACAAATATTCCTTAAAAATCGCCTGTATGACTTAAACGCATTTTTTCAACTGTTTACAGGAGATGCACCAGTGCTGGATCCAGGATCCAACACTGAGTAAGAAAAAGTAACGATAACAGTTTTTACCTGCTAAGTGAATTTCCTTCCATAGGATAACATTGGTGATTCTATGAGAAAAAGTTTCTAAGTGTCAACTTTTAAAATACAATAATATTCCTTAAAAATCACGACTGTAACCAAAACGCTTTTACTCAACTGTTTACAGGAGATGTACCAGGACTGAATCTAGGATCCAGTCCTGTGGTTACAAAAGTAATCCATAAAGTAACTAATTGCATTTAACTAGAAATTCACATTGAGCTGAATGTTGCATTGTGTTTGAAAATGTGTTGCCCATTGCAACAACGGTAACTACTGTACTTAAAAGTCTATTGCCTATCTGCAAAGTATTTAAACTAAAGTAATTCATTCTGAGAAAGTATTTTTTGTAATGTAATGTATAATGTAATTACAATGTAATTTAAAAAATAAAATATGTAAAAAAAAATTGTTTCTAAAAATGTAGTAAATCAGTATGAAAAAAATTAATATAACAATTAATACATTTAAAAATTGTCATTTACAAAACCTTTGAAATTCACTGAAAAAACGGTAGGTTTCAGGCACGTTATAGTTAGAAATTAGCATTTAAAAAACCTTTGAAATTCACTGAAAAAACCATAGGTTTCAGACACGTTATAGTTACAAATTAGCATTTAAAAAACCTTTGAAATTCACTGAAAAAACCATAGGTTTTAGGGACAGTTTTAGTTACTTGGACATTGCACTCGTACAAAACCCGTGAAATTCCCCCGTTATAGTTAGTTCAGCTAACTATAACTCGCGCCCGCAATGCACTGCTGATGACGTCACATATTACATCACTCATGACATGGTCAGTGACATCACTGATGACATCACTGATGACATCTCAAATGACATCACTGATGACATCATCCACGTGATAATCTGATGCACCTCCTCACACCCTAATATAACCTTTGATACACCCACTCTAAATTACAGACTGCCATTCGCAAAACCATAGACACTCCAACACCAATAACTACATACCCACTCACTGATTCTTAGGTCTACACACACACATCCACTCACTCACCCGTACAGTCACTCATACTTACGGTCACTCAGTACAGGACTATCATATGCACTCTTACTCCTATATAGACACTCAAACAACGCCACTCATCCATAGAGACACTCACACACCTAGTCAGTCATGCAAATAATTAAACACACTGCCATTTACTCACCTATACAGTTATACACACACCAGCTCACTTACTCATACAAATAGTAGCACATTGTTACGCTCTTATACAATCACAGATACAAGCACACACTCATCCATACAGCCACTATCACAATCACTCACTCTTGCTTATAGCTATTTATATACTCCAACACACATATATACTGCCTTTCACATATGTAGTTACTCACACATGTACCACTGGGACATACATTCACTCACTAACACACTCTTACACACACTTACCCACCCATACAGTCTATCACAGATGCACTCTTGAAACCATCCACCCAGTGAATCACCCACTCACACATCTATGCACAGAGTTGCACACACCCTCCCACACAAACACTCAGGCACCCATACAGATACTCAGACAAGCATTCAATAACTCATATAGACACTCATTTAGCTATTCACAAACACTTGCAGCCACTTACACAGCAACAGACAGATGGATACAGACATTCACCCAGTTTAGTCACTAACCCATGCATTCAGTAAGATACGTTAAATCACTCACTTATAGAGTCAGTCACGCACCTACTAAATCATCCATACAGACACTTACACACCCACTCATTCTTCAATACGTCTTTTCCTATATATATTAAAAATATTTAAACTTTACAGAAACACACAGTCACTGGATGATGTCATCAGTGATGTCATTTGAGATGTCATCAGTGATGTCATCAGTGATGTCACTGACCATGTCATGAGTGATGTAATATGTGACGTCATCAGCAGTGCATTGCGGGGCGCGAGTTATAGTTAGCTGAACTAACTATAACGGGGAATTTCACGGGTTTTGTACGAGTGCAATGTCCAAGTAACTAAAACTGTCCCTAAAACCTATGGTTTTTTCAGTGAATTTCAAAGGTTTTTTAAATGCTAATTTGTAACTATAACGTGTCTGAAACCTATGGTTTTTTCAGTGAATATATATATATATATATAATATATTATATATAGATATATATGGAAAATGCTACTTACCAGTATGCATCTGTTCTTGGCATGTAGAGCTGTAGAGTTGTATACTTTAGCATAGATCGCCATCTGGTGTTGGGCTCGGATGTTTGCACTTTGTTTTTGTCGTAGAAGTCTTTGTTAGTCACGAGACAGGTGACTACGCCTTATGATGACAGTGCGCATGGGCATCGACTCCATCCCCAGATTGTTTTTGCCATAAAGGGTAATGATGGAGTTAGTAAGAAAGTAGAAAAGGATGTCCATGTGTGATGTATCAAAGTAAGATAATACTACAACGAATAAAAGTATCCGGGGAGGTGGGTGGGCGTATACAACTCTACAGCTCTACATGCCAAGAACAGATGCATACTGGTAAGCAGCATTTTCCGTTCGAGGCATATGAGCTGTAGATTGTATACTTTAGCATAGACTATATAGCAGTTTTCCTCCTTAGCTGTGGCCACCTGTATCCGCTGCAGTGGTCTGAAAAAGTGTTCTTAATACAGCCTGGCCCACACTAGCTTGTTGTTTTGCTTGCACATCTACACAATAGTGTTTAGTGAAAGTGTGTGGTGTAGACCAAGTTGCTGCTTTGCAGATGTCATCTAGGGGAATGTTCCCTAAGAATGCCATAGAAGCCCCTAGTTTGAGTGTGGAATGAGCTCTAGGGGGAATGGTTAGTGTGCTTTTAGCTTTGAGATAGCATATTTGGATGCATTTAACAATCCATCTTGCAATTCCTGTTTTTGAAATGGGATTGCCCTTGTGAGGAGGGGAGAAAGATACAAAGAGTTGTTTAGTCTTTCTAAAGGGTTTAGTTCTTTCTATGTGGTATAGTAACGCCCTTTTTACGTCTAGCATGTGAAGAGCGCGTTCTGCCACTGAGTCTGGTTGAGGGAAAAAAACTGGGACTTCAACAGACTGATTAAGGTGGAAGGCAGAAACTACCTTGGGTAGAAATTTTGGGTTAGGTCTAAGAACCACTTTACTATGATGCAGTTGCAAAAATGGTTCTTGTATGGTTAATGCCTGGAGTTCACTAACTCTTCTGAGGGATGTGATAGCTACCAGGAAGGCTACCTTCCAAGTGAGGAACTGTAACTCACATTTGTGTAGAGGTTCAAAAGGGGGACCCATGAGCCTGGTAAGGACAATATTGAGGTTCCAGGCTGGAGAAGGTGGAACTCTAGGTGGAATTATTCTTTTAAGTCCTTCCATAAACGCTTTGATCGCAGGAACAAGCGTTGTCTGTTTTGGAGGTAAGCGGCTATTGCAGCTAGATGTAGCCGTATAGATGTATATGCCAAATTACATTGTTGTAGATGCAAGAGATAACAGATAATGTTTTGAATGGAAGCATCTAGTGGGTTGATTTTGTTATTTGTACAATAAACAACAAATCGCTTCCACTTTGCTGCATAGCATGCTCTTGTGGTAGGACGTCTAGCCTCTTTGATGACGTTCATACAATCTGGTGGAAGATTGAGGTAGCCAAACTCTAGGCCCTCAGGAGCCAGATCGCAAGATTGAGTTGATTGGGATCTGGATGTCTTATCTCTCCATGGTTCTGTGTAAGAAGCTTGGGTGAGAGGTGTAACTTTTGATGAGGTACCACTGATAGTGCCAGTAGAGTTGTGAACCAAGGTTGTCTTGCCCATGTTGGAGCAACTAGGATCATTGTGAGGGAGTGTTGTTTGAGCTTCCGAACCAGTAACGGAATGAGAGGGAGAGGCGGAAAAGCGTATGCAAATTTGCCTGACCAGTTCATCCATAGCGCATTGCCTTTGGACAATGTGTGTGGATACCTGGAGGCGAAGCTTGGGCATTTTGCGTTGTGATGTGTGGCGAACAGATCTATGTGTGGGTGCCCCCACATTTCAAAAAAATGGAAGAAGAACTTGAGGATGAAGTTCCCATTCGTGGATGTGTTGTGTTTTTCGACTGAGCAGATCCGCGATCTGATTGTGTACTCCCGGGAGATGTTCTGCGAGGAGGTATATCTTTTGAGGAATAGCCCATCTCCATATACTTTGCGCTAGGCGTGAAAGTTGGAGAGAGTGTCCCCCCCCCCGTTTTTGAATGTAATACATTTCTGTCACGTTGTCGGTACGTATTAGGACAGCTTTGCCTAGTAGCAAGAGTTGAAAAGACTTTAGTGCTAAAAAGATTGCTAGTAACTCCAGGTGATTTATGTGGAGTTGTTTTTGTCGAGGGGTCCATAAGCCCTGAACAGTTTGACTTTGTAGATGAGCTCCCCAGCCGGTGAGCGACGCGTCTGCTGTTAGTACTATCTGTGGAACCGGGTCGAGGAACGGCCGCCCTTTGGAAAGGTTTTGTGTATTCCACCACTGCAGAGAGCGATGGGTGCGGCTGTCCACCAACACCAGATCTGTCAGCTGACCTTGAGCCTGGTTCCACTGATGTGCTAAGCATTCTTGCAATGGACGCATCTGGAGTCTTGCATAAGGGACGATGAGGATGCAAGAAGCCATCATCCCGATTAACTGCATAAACACTCGAGCTGGCAACGAGTGTTGAGGCCGAAATTGTAATATTAGAGCCTGCATGGAGTGAATCCTGCCTGGATTGGGGTATGCTAGAGCTGTTGAGGTGTCTAGAGTAGCTCCTAGATACTGTTGTATGTTGGATGGTTGAAGGTGAGACTTGGTGAGGTTTAATGTGAAACCTAAGTCGTGAAGTAGATGGATAATCCTGTGTGTGTGCTGTACACAACTGTTGTGAGATTTGACTTTTATGAGCCAGTCGTCCAGATAAGGGAACACATGGATGTGTTGCCTTCTTAAATGAGCTGATACCACTGCGAGGCATTTGGTGAAGACTCTGGGTGCTGTGGTTACCCCGAATGGGAGGACTTTGAACTGATAATGTTGCCCGTCCACCATGAACCTGAGATACTTTCTGTGAGAGGGGTGAATAGGAATATGAAAGTAGGCGTCCTTTAGATCCAGAGTGGAGAGGAAGTCGCCTTGTTGAAGTAGTGGGAGCACCTGTTGGAGAGTGACCATGTGGAAGTGGTCTGATTGGATGTAGATGTTTAGGGGTTTGAGGTCTAATATTGGCCTGAGAGAGCCGTCCTTTTTTGGAATCAGAAAGTAGAGTGAGTAAACCCCTGTGCCCTGATGGGGTAAGGGGACTGGTTCTATTGCATTTTTGTGTAGTAGAGAGAGAACCTCTTGTTTGAGGAGAGTCAAAGGTTCTGTGGACATTGGACGGTGTTTGGGAGGAATGTGTGGGGGACTGGATGTAAGTTCCAGGCAGTAACCATACTGGATAATTTGTCTTACCCACCTGTCTGTAGTGATGGAATTCCAGACAGGTAGGAACTGTGAGAGGCGTCCCCCGACAGGTGTGGAATGGTCGGAGGGAAGCGCAGGGAAGTCACTGCTTAGTGGTAGGGGAGCTGCGGGTGCTATTACCCCGGCCTCTGCCCTTGTTGTTGTTACCCATGTAACCTCCCCTAAAGTATCCTTTAGAAAAGGCGCTCTGATTGGGGCTTTTGTAGGATGAGGATGGGTGCTCTGATGTGTTGGTTTTAGAGCTAGCCCTATAAAAGGAGCGTCGAAAGGAGCCTCCTGGAGAAGATAACTGCAAGGCTCCCATAGACTTAGCAGTTTCCGTGTCCTTTTTCATCTTTTCTAAAGATGTGTCCACTGTAGGGCCAAATAGGTGCTCTTGGTCAAAGGGCTGATTAAGGATTCTGGTTTGTACCTCTTGTTTAAATCCAGATATCCTGAGCCAAGCATGACTGCGTAACAATGCGCTAGTATTGACTGCGCGAGACGCGGTGTCCGCTGCGTCTAGAGCACATTTGATTGATGTGTTTGTGATTAATTTGCCTTCCTGTATGAGGTCATTGGCCTTGTCTTTGTATTCATTAGGTAGATGTTGAATGAGCTTCTCAAGCTCATCATAGTGAGCCCTATCATACCTTGCCAAGAGAGCTTGTGTGTTGGCTATTTTCCAATAGTTTGCAGCTTGAGACGCCATACGTTTGCCTGATGCGTCTAACAATTTGGATTCTTTATCCGGAGGCGGGGTGTCACCTGAACCTTAAGAATTGGCCCTTTTACGTGCATTAGCTACCACCAGGGAATCTAAAGGAAGCTGACCCTTAATGTATATGGGGTCACAGGGAGCTGCTTTGTATTTCTTGTCTATCCTGGGGTTAAGAACCCTGGTCCTAACAGGGTCTTTAAACACTTCTGGTGCGTGTTTAATTAGCCCTTTCAACATTGGTAGGACGTGTGAGGACTTTTGTGGCTGAGCAAAAGTTTCTAGGAGAAAATCCTCCTCTATAGGATCTGAATGTAACTTCACCACGTGATATGTTGCGGCCCTATTAATTAGTTGGGCAAAACCTTCATTATCGTCTGGTGGGGATGGCTTAGAGGGATAAAGATCTGGGTGGTTGTTTAAGTCAGGATCTGTATTATAGTCCCTCCATGGATCTGGTTCCTGTGGGGTATCATCATTATCCTCATCATCCTGTTGTGGAACTATATTATCATCCCCTTGCCCGTCCCCATCTCCATAATCACTATCCTCTGGTTGTGGAAGTGGAAAAATGGGTTCTGGAGAGTGTACTGGAGAAATCAGTAGATTGGGATCAGTAGGTGGAGGAGGAGGTGTAGGGGGTGGAGAGGTGTTAGTGCCCATTTCTATTCTTTTAGCAGGAATTGGTGAGTCCTGCAAATTGTCCGGTTTCCTCTTTTTATGTTGTTTGGAAAGAATATGACCAGTCTTTGAATCAATATAAATTGTTCTCTGGTTTGGATCGGTACAAAAAGTTCTTCGAATCCGGTGTCCTTTTTGGGTGCCGAAGATTTTTCCCTATGAATAGTCTTAGACTGTTTAGGCATAGGGATAGTGTTCGGTTTGGAAGCTTTTTCCCGCTCCGAAGACTTTGGTGTAGGTTGTTTTGGCTCCGAAGGCTTGTCTTTTGGGTGTTTAGGTGCCAAAGGTTTATCCTTGGATTGTTTCGGCTCCGAGGTTTTCGTGTCGAAGTTTTATCCTTTTGCTTCGGCTCCGAGGGTTTGTCCTTCAACTGTTTCGGCGCCGGAAGGTTTTCCGGTGCCAATGGAGGAGGGCGTGGCATACTGGAGGGCTTGGACTTCGGTGCCGGAGGTGTTTTTTCGGGACCGGAGTGAGGTTGGCTCGAGCTCGAGCCGGAAGGCTTGTCTTTGATTTTCATAGCCGGGCCTGAGGGCGAGGCATCTGAAATGTTCGACCGGTGTGGACCTGGGCCCTGTGGCGAAGGTGTTACCGGAGCCTTTGGTATGGGCTTGGGAGGGGCAGGGGTCTTGGTACTCACGGTTCGCTGAGCTGGAGTGACTGCGTCCTCGACGTTGGAGTCATCTGCTTCGGAGACTGAGACCTGTTCCTCCTGGGCTTGTTCCTGAAGGCTGTCGGGGCCTGGATGGAAGATGTCCGGAATGGAGCCGCTTCCTCGGGACATTTCGTGGCGTCGAGCCCGACGATCACGAATGGTCTTCTTGGTCTTGAAAGATAGACAAGCCTCACAGGAATCCTCTCGTTGTTCTGGAGAGAGGCAAAGATTACACAATGGGTGTAGGTCCCAGTGTGGGAATTTAGCACCACACTGGGGACATTTCTTGAAGGGAGTCCATTCCATGGACTTCCGTCGTGATCGGCACGAGTAGGCCTAACGGCCCGCGTCGAAGTTTATCGAAGTTTTTGGATTGTAGAAGATGCGCGTCGAAAAGGGAAAATCGCGATCGAGACAATACCGTCGAGTGGTAAGTGATTGCGCGTCGAAGGGGGTTTCGATAGCGACACCGAACCGGAGCACAGCAAGTCACATCCGAACCCGATGGCGAAAAAAACAATCTGGGGATGGAGTCGATGCCCATGCGCACTGTCACCATAAGTAGGAGTCACCTATCGTGACTAACAAAGACTTCTACGACAAAAACAAAGTGCAAACATCCGAGCCCAACACCAGATGGCGATCTATGCTAAAGTATACAATCTACAGCTCATATGCCTCGAACATATATTTATAAATAAGATAGATAGAGATATAGGTAGATATATTCAAACAACAAGGCTACTCTGTTAACAAGAGCCCCAGACCCTGGCAGGGCAGGTTGGTGTCATGGGAACGAAGCCTCCATTGAGTACATCACAGCACTAACTTCTCCTCTTCTGAAAAGAAGTACACTGACCCCCAATTGCAGAGGTTTCAAGCGCTTCATTCCACATGGAGATATGCTGACAGGTAGCTCACTATCCCAGCCTGCGTTTCTGCTCTAACTGAGCCTTTATCACGGGTGAGTCTCTCTGTATTAAAAAAATGACCATGTGTTTTAAGGACGCTGGTCGTATTCTCCATCAGAGTGCACACTTGGATAAAGAAGTAAAACATTTCATTGTCAGAAAGCAGTGTGATTTTAATGAAAAGTTCAGTGTCATACTTCAGCCAGCCTCCTTCATCCTTTAGTCAGTTTTATCGTTCAGATTTTTCCTCCGGACATTCTACAACATGGGCGAGTAGGTCAGCCCACTTCAGTCATTGGCAGCCTTCATTGTGTGCAACGCCATTCTGCTCTTTCCCAAGGAGCACATCTACACACAATGTACCTTTAGTGCAATGGACTGTGTTATGCTATGTGGACTTCTAAAGTGCATGGCTACCCGTAGGCTTCCCAGCGCTGGCTAAGACACAGCATTGGTTCGGGACAAGTGGAGAAACACAGGGGGGCTATTAATGTGGATATAGCAATGCTTTTAGCCTGTTTCTGAATTGTGATTCATTGTTTAAGCATATTAATTCTATGGGGAGCGTTTTCCAAAGTTTGGGGATGAGATATGAAAGGGTCCTACTGCCCCATTTGGCCTCGTGAATTCTAGAATTCACCCGTAGAGGATCTTAAAGCCCTACTGGGTGAGTAGGGGATCAAGAGTGCCCTTATCAGAGTGAGTCCTTTGGCGTTATGCCCTCTATGTGCCAGACAGAGTGTTTTAAATGTTACACTTGCCTCGGGGGGAAGCTAGTGCAGAGAGGCTAGAGTACTGTGTGCTGAGATAAATTTTGGGACCTTGTATAAGATCCTTGCTGCTGCAATTTGGACAACCTGGAGCCTTTTGATAACATATTTGGGGGACCCTATTTACAGAGTTCCCTACTCCAAACCAAGGGATTGGACCACGATTCTTCTGGACACACTCAGGATAATGTCTAGGATTTTACACAGTGTTCTGAGGGTGACAAAACAAGTAGACGCACATTTTTGGCTTGTGTATCCATGAAAGGGACCTGTCCAGCCACATCTCAAGGCTTTTGGTAGGGGATGGGTGGATTGGCCAAACATTCTGGCCAGTCTATAGATGGTTGGGGGTCAGGTCTATTACCCAGAATCATCAGCTCATTTTTCCCTCCATTCACTTTTAAGCAGCAGTTCACCATCCACCTGGATACTTTTTCCAAGAAGGGAGACAGCTGATGGGACTCTGAGCTTTTTCTAGGAGTTAGGAGACGACCAATTTTGTGTCGTCAACTTATGATACTATTGACAGCCCAAACTACTGAACAATATCTGCCAATGGGCACATGTACAGGTTAAAAAGTGTGGGGCTGAGGGCTGAACACTGCAGGACCCCACACTTCAAGGGACAGAAGTATGAGTAGCACGAATTCTCACAAATTTGGAAAGATCTATCCTTCAAAAGGAAGTGAGCCAATTAAGAGCAGAGCACTTTATTCCGGCTTCACCCATTCTGTATGTAAGTGTCTCATGGTTAACCGTGTCGAACGGTGCACTTAGGTCCTGGAGTATGAAAGCAGCTGTTCCTCCCTGGTCCAGCAACATTTTCCATTTCTCTGTTTCTGCGAGGAAGGCAGTTTCTGTACTGTGTTGTGCACAGTATCCCATCTGGGAAGTGTGCAGTAGATGATTTTCTTCAAGGAATGTAGACAGCGTTTGGGTGACTATGACTGGGAGTAGGGAGACTGGCCTATAGTTGCCTGGACATGTCGGGTCAAGATTTTTTTATATTTTTTTTAGCAAGGGTTTGACTGCAGCATGTTTCCACTTAGATGGCACTATTCCAGTGGATAGGGACAAGTTAAGGAGCTCCAATATAGTGGATAAGGTGACTGGAGCTCCTTGTGACATTGTGTGTGGGAGTGCGGGGTCAAGCAGGGGCTCTGATTTGACCTTGCTGAGAAGAGCGGGAAGTTCTTCCTAAGTGATGGGGTTGGGGGAGAGGCAGGCCAATGTGGGATGTGTTGGGCATACACTTTTCTGATGTGAGGGAATTTAAAATTCTGTTCATTTGTAGAGACCGTTGAATATCTGCTTTTTTGTTCTGAAAGAATGCTGCCAATTTTTTGCAGCGTGCCGAGGGGGTGGGGAAAGTGTTTCCAGTTTTTGGAGTGTTTAGGGATTTCACAATTCTAAAAAGTTCCCTAGGGGCGTGCGATGCCTGGCTTATTTTGATTTCGTAGTAGGACGCTTGGGCCTTTTTAATTTTTATATGATAGTTTCTAATTGCAGTTCGATGGGCCTTTTTAAGGTGATCCTCATTGTTTTTTCTCCATTTCCTTTCACGTTTTTTACATTCTTTTTTCAGGGAAACAAGATGGGAGGTAAAACAGGGTGTTTTGACCTCTTTTGATCTGTGTTATTGGGATATTTTCATCCAGAAACTGTGTGATCCATTCTTCGAATTCCGTGCTGGCAGAATCAGAGTTTTCTGCTAATATAGGTTTGGTCAAGGCTAGGGACGTAGTCTATTCCATTGTATTCAGCTTAGACCATCTACGGTCGGGAGTGTTTTTAATCCCAGTCGTGGGCGCATACTTATCAAACGTGAAAGGGATTAAAAAATTGTCTGTCCAGGACATAGGACGGGGACCTTTTACAATGATTTTGTGGTCATTGCTAAAAACCGGATCAAGGAGGTTTATTTTGATGTGTGTAGGGCCTTCAACTCTTTGCTTGAGCTGAATAGCATCCATGTCATGTATTTTCCTTGCTGCGAGTGGGTTAGTAATCTCATCAAAATGTATATTGAGGTCACCCAGAAGGGTAATATTCGATTTTTCAAGTGCCAGGCAAGCCAAAATGTCTGGGAGGGACTCAGGGGCCTAGAACAGAGTCCAAGGGGTCTGTATATCTATACCCCTGAGAAGGTGCAGGTGGGTGACAGATTTATTGTGAATGGGAGATTCCCACATTCAGGAATGGGAAGGGAGTTGGACACGCATTTGTAGGAATCTTTTAAGACTATTGCAATGCCACGGCCCACTTTATTTAAACAGTCTTTCCTGCACATGTATTAATACCCTGTGGAGAGTGTTTGGTTAATGTCAGGTATGGCGTTCTCATAAAGCCAAGTTTGCGTAAGGAAAATGGCATCTGCCAGTTTTTCTATCAACATTGATAGCTCTGTTTTATGGCGAGGAAGGGACCTGCAAATAATCAGGAACACATTGTAGGAATTATGGACTGACTTCCTTTGCTGTAACCAGGAAAAAGTTGCACTTTGAGCAGAACAGTTCCCTGCTTTCTAGGTTTCGAGGAAGGCAGAGGTGTAAGAGGGGTGGTGGTCTGAGTGTGTGTAGCTGCTGGGAGGTGAATGCTATCTTACTTGTGGAACATTGGGTAGGGTTTCTGCCCCCTAGTCCCGTTCGGGCACAGACGGTCTTGCCTTTTGCGCTCCAGCGGTGCACCTGCTCCGTGCCCCATCTGTCATATAAGGCCGAGGGCAATTCAACTGCTAGAGCGCCGACCTGACTGTCGTCTCTGTGGTAGGAGTATGCTATTGTAAGTGATCCCATGCTCTATAGCAGTTTCCCCCACTCCCCCTTCGTTTTCAGTGCAAATCAGCCAACTTTAAAAAGTGGCTTTTTTTAAAAATCTGTGCAAAGCAGCAGATTTAAAAAGCAACTTCCTTTTAAAGAAACACTACCTAAAAAACAATTCTAACACTTTGATTGTCACAGATTAAAAAAGTATTTCCCCTTTCTCAGTGCAAAGCAGCTGACTTTAAAAAGTGATTTGCTTTTTAAAACCAGTACAAAGCACTATTATAGCAATGCGTTCTTATTAAAACAAAAAAGAAATTTCTTTTAACTAATGTTTCCTTGTTTATTTTGGTGAATGCTCGACCGCTTCCCCAAAAATGAAGTTATACAAAACTATGACAAAAAAAGACAAGCACTGACAAACTAAAAGGTTGGCAGCCAAAGCCATACCTATTCTCTTTGCCGGTGCTTGTTCTGTATTTATCATAACAACTTGCTTTATACCCTTTCTCTTCTGTGTTGCATTCCAATACAGTTTGCTTGCAATTCTTGTACTATTCAGCTTGAGCTGAAACGTATTTGTATTGAGTGCATTGGGAGATTAGAAGAACTCTTGAAGTGATTGTATCATAATTTCCACTTAAATAAATAAAACTATAGCTATAAATTGGACCAGAAAATAATTAATACTTTTTTTTCCTGTTTGCAAGATATAACTCTCCTAAAGGTTTTGACTCTACGTGTTTCTTGTGTTTCTTTTTTAATCCTTTTTGCAGATAAACAGTCAAAATGAAGCTATTGAGCCCCGGGATCGAGTAAGACCATCCACCCGCCTAGGAAACGGAGACCCATCAATTCCTGCTGCAACCCCAGAGCTGCAGATACAGCCAAGCCAACCAGCCACTGTTGAACTACCCCAGGATGTCAACAATATGTCAGCTGACACGAATAGGCAGAATGAACCAGGCTCATAACTACCTTCCTCCTATAAGAACTACAAAATGCTAGCATCCCCCACAACTTCTGCAGTCAGTAGTGGATATGAAGTACGAGTGTGTGCTACAAATGCCTTCATAAAATGATGGTATGTCACTGTGGAACATCAATAAAACTTACTAGTAGGGCATCTCAGCGTGAAGCACGGAAAAAAGGAAAACCGGCATACACTTTGCACTATTTGGGACAATGCCATCTTTTTTCATCCCAGCATAAAATGATGTGGTTAGTTTTAGCAGTAAGGGTTCTTTCTGCCTTCCTCTTGTGGTAGAGGTAGTTTGAAGCATCCAACCTGTATATCACGCTGGTATGTGTTGTATGAACTATTTTGGACATAGTTTGTATCTGAACCATATCTTTAGGGTCTTTCATAGCAACCCCCTGAATTTTTATTCAAGAAGCACTTTGCCGTTTTAAGCGTATCATGGGTTGTGTTGCTAAGAAAAGGAGAAGATGTGCGAGTGAAAACAGGCAAATGTGTTTTCTTTCAAATACCAAAATCGCGCTTGGAGCTACCCCAAACACAATTTTTGAGAGTGGCCATGTCCTAGCATCTTTATGATTGTCTTGAGCTCTCCTATTCATGTTTAAGAGATGTGCGTCGAGTTTAGGTGTGTGCTCTTCTTTTTGTCTATAGAAAATATGTGGTACCAAGAGTACCCCGAGTTATGTTCTCCTTGCTTTCATCAACATGCATGCTTCACCTAGACACTGCCTGTTTTACTCGTCAGCTCTTATTAGGTAAATCCCTCAATTATGTTACTCCTTTCAACACCAATCTTAGCAGTGTCCTCTGGCACTCGTTAAACCTAGTACATTTATGAAGTAAGTAATTTTACAATTTGGTTATCGAAAGATTTTTTGCAATTATTCTTTTTAAAAATCCATCAGATATAACTCTCGAAATGAAACCACGTTGGCAATCCCCTTTTTTAAGTTCGAAGACACTCAGTGGGCCGTAAAGTTTCCTTTTGTCCTACATATTTGAAAGAAATGTCGATAGAGATTAAAAAGTACAACTGGTGCCTAAGGCACATGCTGGGAGCTTTAGTTTTAAACGGTTTTGTTTTGAAAAAAGTTAAAAGAACTATTTGTCTGGACAATTGCAAAAGAAAAATACTGACAGTGCTGTTGTTGCTTACCAAAGCTCAGAAAGTTCTTCTTGGGCACATCATTAAAGAGGTCTTAAGCAGAACTTGCCCATCTTGCTAACACTCCCTCTCTACTCTCTCAAGTGAAAAAGTACCTCCAGTGGAGCATCCAGAGACAGTGCATGTTTCCTTTGTGGATCCTACCGCCTGCCTCAACTTGGATCCTTAGCTTGCCAAAACTTCTGATGGCCTCCAGGATTCTCATACATGAGCAGTTGCTGCATACAGCGGCAGTTTAATAGTAAGCGTATAATACAGTCAAGTTCTTCAATATGATTTCAGTGGCTTACTCTCAAAACCCAGCTTTAATGTTAAATGGGTTAATGTTTTCTCCCCAAATTGTTCTTTATGAGGAACAGTTCGACTTGTGGCATATGAACGTTTGTTCCCAAATTCATCCATTTTTATTACGAATGTATATTGAGTTTTCTTCTTATCGAGGCACACATGAAATTGCCCTTCAAAAGAGGAATGAAGTACTTGGAGTGTGTACTTGTGCTAAATGTTGGTGACTGTAGCTCCAATAGTATTTGGGGAATATTTTGAAGAGGTGTTTCAAAGGTGAGTGAGTAGAATCCATGCTTTCACGTCCTGTTGTGAATAGGCCATGCAGGACACCCTTCTGTGACCCTGCACAATATCTGTATAGCTCGTGCCACCCTTGCCTTTAAAGTAAATAAAAATGCACACACAGCATGTCATGTTGAGTCATCCACCATGCACGCTAGTGGCCCAAACGAAAAAGGGAAAGTCCTAATACCTCTGTGTGCCTTGGGTATTTATTATTTTAGTAGGTAGAACACTGATAGGTAAAACGTTTGTTTTTGGGACCAAATTGTACGATTTGTATTTTACAATAAGCTGTATAATATCCAGGCACGGCAAACATGACCAATTCCTGTGTAGACTAAATTTATGCGATGTGCATGTTGCAAACCTAAACCTATGTTGTGGCTTGCATAAATTATGTTTTGAATTATATTTCTAAAATATTTAAACTGGATATATGACCTTTGGTGTGGATTTAAAATGTAACCCACTGGTTGTATCTCGGTCACTGCCATGTGCTGATGCTACATCTAGTTAAAAGTGTCCCTTGGTCCAGGTTTTTTGTTTGAAAGTGTGTTTTAGCTGATGTTATCCATTGCCCTCATAAATCTTTTTGCAATTTTTAAGTGCCTGTAAACTGTTTACCTAAGACACGCTAAAAGCTGTTTTGTTGTTACGACTTTAAATGTTAAAAAATATTTTAAATGTTTTTCTATTTGGAAAGAAAACTAACAACCTTTCTGCACAACCTGCACAAGGTTGTAATTTTACTTTGACATTCTACTGAGAAATTATGGGTTATGTTTGTTCAGATTTGTACATGTCGATTCAGAGCTTTAATTGATGTTTGCACTTGCCTTTGAAAGTACTGTATTGTGTCATGACTAGATAGCGTGGCCTTTAAACCTATACCATTATTTATATGTTTCATGTGATGTCGCTTCCTGTAAGCAAAATGGGAAATGGATAAACTGTACAGATCTTCTCGAAACACTGGAAAATATTAAAGTTTATGGTTCAAAAAGTTTTTATTATTGAAGTTAATGCCAATAATTCCAACAAATGATACATGATTAGTGTAATTCCTCACCACCTCCCCCCTCCCAATACCCACCTAAATCACTTCCCACAACTAGCAAAAAATTATAACAAGTCCTTTGAGCCAAGGCAGACTACTAATAATCTGGACTGCTGCCAATGTTCGTGGGTATGCAAGTTCCCTGGAGACCCAGTAGACGTCCAACAGCGGTCACCATATTTTCCCAAAAACATGTTACGTATTTTCGGTTCCCAAAATGTGCTACAACCTGTGGTACCAGTGAAGCTTATAAGGTGGCGTACTGGTTCCCCCCTGCACAGAATGAAATGCCTCGCCAACAACAAGAGAAACATTCTATCTTTATTCCTCTTCCCTACTTACACTTTGTCTCCGATAGCCAGTCTAGCAAAATTCCAGGAATAAGGGGGGGGAGGGGGGGGGGAGTTAATTCTCAGATTTGTTATGAATGTCATTTCACCCAAGGACTCTGCCCAAAACCTTTTAGCCTGGTACAATGCCATAAAAGATGTGTCTAAATCCCTTCTGTCCCTCCAACACCCTTCAGACCTTCCAGCATGCATGGCATGGAGCTTTTCTGATTTGTATTGCCAATGAGTGGTTTTAAATCTACTTTGGTGTCCTTTGTACCAGAGGAGCCCTTTGTTGCCAAGACAGAAATCAACATCCCAGTCCCACTCTCCCAAAGAGAGCCCCTAGCTTTATACTGTCTGGAACCTCAATATAAAAGGTATGCCTGCCATGCTCAATACCCTATATATGGAGGAGGTCAGATGTTCATTTTCCACTGACTTAATCAGAATTCTCAAAGAAGGGACTAAATGGGCAGGAGTATGTTGTCAAGTTTTCCCTGTGAGCTGTTGCATGCCAGACCCTCGATGTGACCCCCCACACCAAAAAATTCTGAGCGTTCTCAAACGTACCGTCCCTTTTAAGCAGTGGGCATTTCCGTATTGGGTGTTGTGCACGGATAGGTTAACGAAGCAACAATCTTTCTCCATTTCCCTATGTGACCATTACCAAAGATATCTAAACTGTGAAGCTCTTTAATAAGACTTGAAATTTTCATACTCAGATTGCCCCCGTTTGGATCCTAAAAGTTCTTTCGAAGAGCTATCCAAATCTACCAGCTGCCTCCTACAAAGTTGGAGCATAATCTCCAAATCTTATCTATTGTAGTAATGACGGAGAAAGGAAAAGGCTCCAGAGCAAAATGGTATTTTTAGGAAAGTTATACAACCTAGATAAGAAAGTGGTTTACTATGCCAAGTTTGAGAGTCAACACTCTTCCTCAAAAGGGGATGGAAGTTTGCTTGCAAACAAGTTATGGTATGATGGTATAAATTTTAAACCCAGATATTTTTCGAAGGAAGTGCCTCATCTAAACAGTACCACTTTGCACTATGTCATGGCCACAGTCAGCGAGAAGAGGTTGGCAGACCGTCCCAGCACCTCTCTAGATTCCTTCTGTTGCTCAGGAGTTAACTCAGGGGCTAACTGAACTCCTTCCACAGTTCCACCCGCCATATCACTATGCAGCAAGTCAGGAAAAGGCTTACTGTCTTCCTCAACTTCCTCTGCCATAGCCATGACATTCACTGTGTAACCTTTCCGGAGGTAAGGCTTCAGACTGTTCACATGAAATACCTGCTTCGGTTCCCTTGTTATACCTATATCCACCAAGTAGTTAACCTCAGAAATCTTCTGAACTAGCTTGTATGGCCCACACCATTTGTTCTCCAAAGCCCTGGGACAAATAGGCTTTAAGATCAATATCTCCTGCCCTTTCTGATACCCATTTAGCATAGCTTTCTAGTCCTACCATTCCTTCATCAGTGCTTGGCTGGCCAGGCTTTCCTTCGCCTGACTTGTGTACTGTGCCATGAATTTCCTGAGGCCAATCACAGAGTCTCCACATCCTTCTGTGGAGACTCTGAGGTCCCTTCCCACCCTTCTCTGATTGAGCTTCTGTATGGACAGCCAGTGCAGGGGCCACTCACCACAAAGGGTCTGAAAACTACCCTCTTCTGTGGCATCTCTCAGTAGGCAAACAAGAGACATGGCAAGAGAAGATCCCCTCATACTCGTCTGTGTCTTGTTAAATCGCCCCACCAAACCATTGGTTTGTGGGTGATACGCTGTGGAGAAGTGGTATGGGTCTAGCCAGCGCTATATAAAACTCTGCAAAGAAAAGAAGAAAAAAAGTATGTCACACCAGCTTGCTCCCACATCTCTATCATATAAGAGTAGATGAAGTTGGTTTTCCTGTCAGAAATGACCGTCCTTGGAAATCCAACCCTAGAAAAGATCCCCAAGAGAGCTTTCACAAGCATCCGTGCAGTCATTCTCCTCAGAGGTACAGCTTCCAGGTACCTGGAGGCATGATCCACCACAACCAAGATATACTTGTGGCCTGACTTGGGGTGGGGCTGAATGTACCAATTATGCCTATTTACACCAGCTCAAATGTAACATCTATAACTGGTAGAGCCTCGTTAGACCTCCCGCTTTGCTTGCCACTCATCTGGCATGCGAGACAGATTCTACAGAACCTCTCAGTATCTGTGAGCACCCCTGGCCAACAGAACTGGGATGAGAAAGACCCAGGGTATGTTGGATCCTACAAGTGTCCTGCTAAGGGCTCTTCATGGGCCAGTGACAACAGGAAATTCCTGCGCAGTAATGAAACCACAAGCCTCTTGCTAGTCCCTGGTTCAGGATTCACTGACTCACTATAGAGTAGGCTATCCTACCCAAGCCAACATAGGGGCATATGTATAAGGAATTGGTACGACGCTGCAGCAAATATTGCAGCGCCGCATTTTATTATGCAGCTATGCGCCCGATTTACAAGAATACAGTGCACCCATGTGTTTTCCTTAACACTGGCGCTAAAAATAGCTGCCTAGCGCCAACAGAGACACCCTTGCACCATAGTGCAAGGGTGCCTGCATTGCGGGGATGATTGTTTATGTGCAGGAAGGTACCCCTTCCTGCACATAATCAATAATGGTGATTTGCTACTTTGTGTGCTGCATTCTGCAGCACACATAGAAATAGCAAATTGACATTATTTAATGAAAGTTTGTGTGCAGGAAGGAATACTTTCCTGCACAAAAACAATAATTAATGGTGTTTTGCTCCTACTGTGTGTGCTGCACAATGCAGCACACATAGAAAAAGCAGAAACGAGGAGAAATAAAAATATTTCTCCTCGTTGCGACAATCTAATGCCTGCTTTTTCATGGCATTAGTTTTTGGCACTGCCTCAGATTTACACATCCTTGTAAATCTGGGGCAGCATCAAAAAGCAACTGGTGTTGCGGTGCCATACAGAGTGGCTTAACGCTACTTTGTAATTATGGTGCAGGGCAATGAGTCACCGGAACTTCGAAAAAAGTGACATTCCGGTGGCACCAAATTCCCTTGTACATATGCCCCACAGTGTTTCCCGGCCACTCCTTTGCCGACCTGTTCCTTGGAAATGTGTGCAGGTAGGCACTCTGGCAGCTACCAATCCCTGTAGCTCTGGGCGCAACCCAGACTCCAGAAACTGGCCCATTTCAGTAGCCTCATCCTCCCTTCCCTCTGGAGCAGAAGCGATGACCTCCACGGCCATTGCCTTTCCAGAGTCTGCCCTTTCCTGCAAACTACCTTGTCCTGGTCCCTGCAAATCAGGAATGATCCCAGTCCCACTCTGAGACTGATGTCCAGCCTGGGCTCTGGTCAACACAGCTGACGTTGTCCAAGCCATAAAGGCTTCTGGTCCTGGCACCAAGGTAGGGGCAAACAAGTTATTGCCCAAGAGACATCCAGCAGCTTGCTTTTCCCTTACACAGATATCAGTCATGGCCTCCTTGCCAGTGAGCTCAATCTCAACCCTGGCAAGTGGATGTTCCATGCCCTCTCCATTGGCTACCAAACCTGTATCCTTGGTTCCAGGGAGCATCTTCTCAGGCTTAAGGTACTGCCTCTCAACCATAGAGCGGAAGGCTCCAGTATCCCTCATCGGAGGCACTTTCCTCCCATTGATACTAACTTCCTGCACAATCCACATTGTGTTAGGATGAATGTGCTTCAGAGCATCTGGGTTCCCCCACCCAAATGTCCATAGCTACTAGATTGAGCGCAACCGAGCCATCTCGGGTCCCTTCACCCACATAGAACATGCTTGCTATCATGGATGCTGCTAGGTGAGGGTCTTCTGCCTGCCAGTCTTTTTTTTTAATTTAAATGTTTTTATTAGTTAAAAGCAAAATCATTTGCATAAAAAGGACGGCAATTTTAACTTACACAAATTCCAGAGCTGGACAGTCAGTAAACAAGATTTCTACATTACATACAATCTAAACTCTCTGTACGCTTTTTCATTTCCAATTCCACCATTGAGGACACTACCGGATCACCTCGATATTTATTCCAGTTCGCCCATTTCCGGTCCCATTTTTTGGGGCACCCCCTTGCTACGAAGACTTCCGTTTCCGCCAGCATGCTTCTATCAAGCTCTTTCGCCCACGTGTGGACGCTTGGTGTGGTTGCTCTCCCCCGCCCTCTCGCTATCTCCCGTTTAACTAGTGTGTATCCTAGCGTCGTGAACTGCTTTTCCACTTCCGTCAGATCAGTTGCCACCCAGATATTCAACAATCCCATTTGCGGCGTTAGGACAATCTCCTTATGTAAGGCCTTGTGCATGTGTTCCGAGGCCCCCTCCCATAGGACATGTAGCCTTGGGCAGCTCCACAGAGTGTGGTAAAATGTGGCCTGTTGGCCACATCCCCTTAGGCAGAGATCATCAGATCTGGAACCTATTTTTACTAGGGTCTGTCCCGTCATATATGAGCGGTGCAGTATCCTAAGTTGGATCAACCTAAATTTTAGTGTAATGGCTGCCTCCCGAGGGGACATCAGGGCCTCCTGCCAGTCCTCGTCGCTAATCATTCCCAAATCGTCTTGCCATCTCTCCCTGAGTTTCGGAAAAGTATCTGGGAGGTTATTGCATAATTTCTTATATGTGAGAGAGATTGCTTTCGAATTCAAGGGCCCGTCTAACAGCCTGTCTTCAAGCGGTGAAGAGTCTGGTATATCTGTAAAAGACGAGAAGGCCGTCTTAAGAGCATGTCGAATTTGCAGATATCTATACGTTTCTCCCCGAGCCAGGTGATATTGTTTCTGGAGTTCCTCAAATGTGAGTATAGCCCCCTTTTTGACCAGATCTTTTACTGCAGAGATACCAATTAGGTCCCACTTGTCAAACCCGGGCTGATAGCATAACATACCCAGTTTCTGCGTATACCAAAGTGGAGCAACCTTCGTGAGGATGCCAGCCCATCCCAGGCGAGAATGCACTGTACGCCAGATCTCTAACGTGTGTAGGGTGGGCCCAAAAAATCGCCCCTTGTTTTTCTTATCACTAACATACAGGGCCGGATCGGTCAGTTTGGTATCGGTCAAGAGCGTATGCAGGGTCCTCCGGAGGACGGTATATCCATTGATTGACGGTCACTAACTGTGCTGCCCAATAATAAAGTTGCAGGTCGGGAAGCGCAATGCCTCCATCATACCAACTTTTAGTCAGCTTCTTCAGTGCCACCCTTGGGGTCTTCCCATCCCACAATAACGTACGGACCTCTCCTTCCACCGCTTTGAAATATGAATCCGGAACTTTGTACGGGCAATTGTGAAGGATATATAAGAAGCGAGGAAGGGCCAGCATCTTAAAAAGCGCAGCCCGGCCAAGCAACGAGAGCGGAAGGGACCTCCAATGTTTCACGTTCGCTCGCAATCTAGCCAGCGGAGGGGCCAAGTTGGAGCTGTAAAACAGATTGGGATCCGACGTGACATATACCCCCAAGTATCGAAACCCATCCTCCGCCACCACTATGGAGCAGTCAGCCGGAAGCCTGGGAACCTGTCCCCGCAACATAAACAATACGGACTTATGCCAGTTTATCGCATATCCAGAGTATTTGCCGAAATTTGTGAAGATGTTGAGCACCATCAATATAGATTTGTATGGGGAAGCCAGGTACAGCAGTATATCATCTGCATATAGGGATATTCGATCTTCTACGTCTTCCGCCCACCTCATTCCTCGTACCATAACATCTCGGCGTATCCATGCCGCAAGGGGTTCCAATAGAAGGGAGAATATCAACGGGGACAGAGGGCATCCCTGTCTGGTACCTCGTTTTAATCTAAATGTCCTGGATGTATGACCGTTTACCCTCACTTGCCCCAACACATCTGTGTATAGCAACCGAACCCAGGCGATAAACTTGGGACCTAGACCCACCCTCTCTAAAACTTCAAACATGTATGGCCATTCTATGGAATCAAAGGCCATAGAGGCATCAAGAGACAACAACGCGGCATCCTCTTCAATGTATTTCCTACGGGCCATCACGTTATGTAGGCGCCTTAGATTGAGGGCTGTATTTCTTCCAAGCATAAACCCAGACTGATCTGGGTGGACTAATGTTGTGATAACCTCCACCAGCCTGTTGGCGAGGACTTTCGCTAATACCTTTGCCTCTACATTAATCAGCAAAATTGGCCTGTAAGAGCCACAGAAGTCCGCTGGTTTGCCCGGCTTGTGAATCACTACTATAGTGGCCAACCTTTGATCCACTGGTAGCCGGCCCACCTCTAGGCTCTCCTCGTACATGGCCTTCAAATGCACTATCGTGCGAGAGGCAGTGGCTTTTAGGAATTCAACCGGGATGCCGTTGGGTCCCATCGCCTTCCCCGATTTAATCTGTCCTATAGCTTTACCAATTTCCGCATCTGAGAGATCTTCGTTTAGGGTCTCCCTATCGGCCTCTGAGAGGGTCGGAACGTCACTATCCCGGAGGAGCTGGCGTGATTCCTCAGCCGTGTAGAGAGTAGAGGGGGAATATACCTGTTCTAGGTGAGCAGCAAATTCCTCTGCTATTTCCCGCGGATGTGTCACAGTGTCACCTCCTAAAGTTGTCAACTTATGTACCCATCTCGATCCCTGTTCTCGCCTCTCTAGCCAAGCCAGTGTCTTGCCCGCCCTATCTCCCATTTCATATATTCTATGCTGGGTGTGGCGATACTTAGCCAACATGTGTTCCCTGGTTTTTATCCGATACTCATCCTGCTTCAGCTGAAGCATATGGGCGGTGTCAGGCGAAGGATTCTGTGCATGTTCCCGCTCTAGGTCAAGAAGGTCTGTTTCCGCCTGCACCAAAAGCTCGCGTTTCTTAGCGATAAATCCCATCTTCAAAGATAAAGCCTGTCCTTTCAGAACTACCTTGTATGCCTCCCATATTGTCTGAGCGGATGTAACCGAGCCCACATTTTCGGCAAAGTAATTCTCCGTTTGTGTACGGAGTTCCTCTCTAATGTCCGGTATATGTAAAAGCCATGGATTAAGAACGATAGTGGTGCATGCCTGTCTTTCCCAGTGTGTGTACTCCACCCAGACCGGGGAGTGGTCAGATATACCCCTCGGTAGAACCTGGGATTTGACAAAATTTCCTACCGATGACAGGTGTGTAAGGAAATAATCAATCCGCGATAAGCTTTGGTGCATGTTAGAGAAAAAGGTGAATAGTTTGTCCGTGGGCTGGAGCGCCCGGCCCACATCCACCAATCCCAACGCTTTCGTAAAGTCAGCCATTAACGTATTGGATTTTGCCTTTGACCTCGGTGGATGGCGGTCGACTATGTCATCTAGCGTCATATTATAATCGCCTCCAATAATCAATGCGCCTTCCTGTAGTCCTGTCAGCTTCCCACCCAGATCCTCCAAAGCTATTTTACCCAGCGCAGGCGGTAGATAGACTGAAATTATGTTAAGGTCTCTACCATCCCATTGGGCCTCCACTCCTGCGAACCTCCCTGCCGAATCCGCCCATACCTTACGGACCATGAGGGGTACAGACCTCTTTACCAGAATTGCCGTCCCCCTTGACCCGGAAGTGTACCCAGCATGGACCAAGAGTTTATACCCCCATCTTATGAGGGCCTTAGTCTTCTGCCCCACCAGGTGTGTTTCTTGTAGCAGTACCACGTCAGGAGAATGTCGCTTCAAATACTGTTGCACTATCCCTCTCTTAATTTTGTCCCCCATCCCATTAACATTCCAAGTCAATACAGAAAGTGTCCGATCTCTATCCCCCCCCATCCCAAGTCACAAAAGGAGCAACAATTAAACGGATCAGTGCGGTCGGCAAGAAACGTGTAAACATCCTGTCCAGTAGTGACCGTCCCAGCTGCACAATTAAACAGTGAACCTTCAAACCCCCCCCATCCCTCGGTCCCCGACCCCCTCCCTGCCCCCCTGCCCGTGGATTTAGAACTACCCACTCCCAAACATGGCAGAGTGCCTCTCCCCCCCCGAAATGCCAAAAATGCACGGGGTGTTCCAGCCCTCCCTCCCGCATGTACACATCACAATTAACTCGTAATTTAGCCATCCACTTATGAATAGTGTCTACTCCTTTCAGAGCACAGCAATAGAACCCATCAGTCTGCTTCATTGCAATAGGTCCCCTTTTTTTGGGAAGTCTCTCTAAGATGGGTATTTCCACCCCTCCCCCATTCCCCCTACTTGCGCTTTCAGCTGGGCGTGAACTCTCGCTCTATGTAGCCCAGGTCGGTCAGTCCTGCTCCTTCAGCTGGCTTTCTGCCTCTGTTGATCCGTTGTTCACCGTCTCCGTACGGAGACCTCTGTGTTGACCAGGTCTGCCCGATCTGTCTCTTCTTTGGCTTCCCACCGTGCTCCAGCCTTCCATCCATTCCCATACTGCCTCTGGAGATTCAAAAAACCACGACTTGCCGTCCGACTCCACTCTCAGCCTCGCCGGAAAGAGCATTGCGTACTTTACTTCCCGGTCTCGTAGTTCCCTCTTCACCGCCTGGAAGCTGCGACATTGGGCCTGAACCTTGGCCGTGAAATCAGGAAAGAAAGCCACCTCATAATTGTCTATCTTCAGGGGGGGAATTGGAGCGTGCAGTCTGCAGGACAGCGTCCCTATCTCGATAGTTGATCACCCGAGCAATAAGGGGCCTCGGGGGTGCTCCTGATTTTGGTCTACCCCCTGGTACCCTATGGGCCCTTTCAATAGAAAAATAGCTGGACAAAGTCTTAGGCTTTAGGTGCTTCGTAATGAGATCTTCCACATATAGGTCTGCTGCCGGCCCCTCCGTTCTCTCCGGGACCCCTAAAATACGGATGTTATTACGGCGGTCTCGGCCTTCGTACTCATCGAGCTGTTGCGACATCCTCTCCTGCTTCTTCTGCATTTCAAGCATTTGCGTTTGGAGTTCCGATGTATCCGTCTGTAGGGCGCTGGTGACTATCTTGAGCTCTTTGACCTTCTCGTCCATCTTCCGGAAGTCGGCCCTGATTAGAGAGACCTCCACATTGACCGAGTCCACCGAGGCACGCACCCCATTAATAGCCGCCATGACATCATGTAGAGTTGGCTCCTGGCCTTGTCCCGTGGCGGCTGCCCCACCGTCCTTCTCCGATTGCGGCGAATCCCCTCTTTCTCCCGTCTTAGCCCATGCAAATTTAGCAAGCTGCTTTTGGGCGCTGGCCTTAGGACCTCTCCCTCCCTTCGCCATGGCTGCGCAACCACAAGCGGCCTATTAGGTGAGGGCCCCGGTCAACCCCGCACTGATAGCCGCAGATCGTCGGCAGGAGTGACCGAGTTCGTGCCCGTTACTTCTGGAGCCGCCGCCCCGTTATCACTGTCTCCAGGCGTTAGATATAGAGGCTGGACTCCACCACTTGCAGCAGTGTTCGTCACTTTGGCGTACTTATCTGCCCCACCACTCTGCGTGAGGCGTCACCGCCTGCTATTCGGGCCGCTCGACTTCAATAGTCTCTTGGGGGGCCAAAGCTCTCAACCCGACAATAGAATCTGGGCACTTGAACGCCCTTATGGCTCCACCTCCAGCTACCGCAGCACCCATCCAGCCGCAATTTGTACAGGAGGGTAATTTGCCCAGGCACTGCTCCTCCGGTCCGGTCCTGCAGTACCCTCTGAGCCACTACAATGCCACCAGATAAATTAGCTGTTGTCCCCTGCACCAGCACCTTCAAATAGTATGGAATTTTCAGTGCTACCTGCCATTAATCGAGAGCGCCTCTCACAGCCTCCATTTGCCGCAACATACAATGCACACGCTTTCAGTGCTGGCCCCAGAGCTTCATCCGCTGAGCAATGTCGGCCCGGTCCTCCCGCAAAGTCTCTTCTGCCGGGCCTCTACCACGTACCCTCGGCGTTCATAGGCCCAGCTAGTCACTGCCACCTCATTACAAACTGGCCCAGGCGTCAACTTCAGTTCCTTCTCTTCCACACCTCCCTGCCCACCGGGCCTTAGGTGCGGCAAGTCTGCCGAAGGCACTCTTCCAAAAGGCGTCCGCCCTTACCTCTCCTTCGGGCATCAGCACTCCGTAAGGACCTCCGGGCACCTGTCGCCGCTTAAGTGTCCAGAGGCAGCAACAATCGGCGCTCCGGCCTCAGCGCCCGTCTCTTTTCGCACTCGCGGAGAGGCCGCACGCCGGGGCCTCGATTTACCTCTTGGCGTCTGGGGCAGCGTCCGCTAGGTCTCTCTATGCTCCTCCCCCCGCGGGCCTTCAGATCCAGCCACGGAAGCCAGAATTACCCAAGCCGCCTAGTCGGGTCTTTCCCTTCACCCGACGCTCATCCGGTGCAGCTTCATGGGCCTCCGCACTGTTATCTCCCGGTCACGGAGTCCGCAACAGCGCTTCTCATTTCCGAGGCCCTGAAGCCGGGGCCTCTGGTAGTCTCGCCTCCCACCGGAGCTCTCTGTCGCCTTCCTCACTGCCAGGCGTTTCCCCTCCGTGCCGCAGCCTCAAGCACTCCTCGCCCACTCCCTGTATTAGGGACACCTTGCAAGTGGCCTTGGAGCCCTCCGGGTCCGATCTCCGTCGCGTCCCGGGGCCACCCCTCACTCCGATCTACTTCAGGGAGCCGCCATTAGTGTGCAGGACCAATCGTCGGTAGGGACGGTATCAAGCAGCATTACCTCTGCCAGAGGCTCAGAATTTCCCCAGGGGGTCCGGGAGTGAATTATATCCGTTGCTGTGCAATTGTCTTCGTGGATGGCACAGGATAGGACAGGATAGGTGTCGGGAAGGTAGGAGCTCGATTAGGCAGCAGCGGCCATTCTCGACGGCTGCTAGCCACGCCCCTCCCTGCCAGTCTTTCTTGAAGGGAGATTCACAGGCACAAAACATGCATACATATAACATACACGCACTGCACAACACTACATCCTTCATGTGTTGTACCATTCACAGGCATACAGACCTGTAGCCCACAAATGCACTGTGCAGGACTTCACACAAACCTGATGAAGGCCAAGGGTGAGTTAAGCACACTGCAGTGCAACTTTAAGCGAGTGAGCCTGTATGCCTCACTCCAGTGAGACCGGTAAAAACGACCTGTTTGCACCTACTGATTCACTATGATGGATGCTGCCACCACCGTGCTCGTGCTGCTTAACTTCTGGTAAAGGCAGTAGCCTTTCACCACTATGAGGGAAGCGCCTTTTGTGCACCTCCCGGTCCAACAAGACCCCAATCCATGAGACAGGCCGATGTCATGGTGCACACGCATGGTCCGTGTTTATCTAGGACAACAAAAGATCAGCATTAGAGATCCAGACATCAGTACAGACAGGGCACTCAGCATGGGTGCACGCCCATTACCATGCGGAGAACTTTTCCTTCCCAACAACAGTCTAGTACCTATCCAAAACTGGACTAACGGAGGAAAACCACACAGATTGTGTGTCATCTTCAAATTTTAAATCCCCACCCACCCATGGTAGCATGCATATCTGAGTGCATTTTCCCAGGCTTATTATACTAACCATGCTGTGGTTTTGAGGTTATGCATCAGACATCCAAAGAAGGACTGAGATGTTTAAATGCAACTCTGGGAACTGTACAGTCCATCCTACATTTTTTAAGTATACCATTGGGTTGGTTGTTAAGGTGGTAGGTTCAAAAGCGAAAAAAAGGAACTAAGACAACTGAAACTTTTAATCAGTTATAATACTTTATGTGGAGTTGGAACGTAGAGCGGGTCTGCTAAATTTATCATACTTCATTTATTGTGAAACAAATAGTTAATAAAGACAATTCTGAAATGCTTGTATTTAGTACCAATTAACTATTTATTCAAATGAAGGATGAAAACTAAAACAATACATTAAAAATGTTTGCCTTTAATTGAATTCGTTTTCTTTTAGAAACACTAAAGCTATCAACACCGATTATTTACAAAGCTAATATAAAACAGACTAAAAACAAGTTGAGGATTTAGGCAAAACTTGACACTTCAAGAAGGGTCCACACACTTTAGAGGACTACATTTTGTATAATTTATTGCATACTAGTAAACAATATGGAAAATGTAATAAAAAAAAATAACGCTGCAAGAATTTCTGAATTATTACATTTCAGAGAAGGCACTAACACATTTGCCTAGTTCGACGGGAAACCACTTTACACTTGTCCTAAGCACATCCTCGTTGAAATTTGAATTATAGCCTTTCACATAAACTTGCTTCTAAAGTTTGGAGATCACTTCACCATGGGTGTGGCCATGACTAGCGGCACTTCGCCATTGATTACTTTACCAAACATTCCCCGACTGCAGAAGAGTCTCAAACATAAGAAAATCTATGCATTCAAAATAAAATCTTTTTTCGACCCCCCACACTAAGCTCTTTACAAACAGCGGCAGCACTCGGATGCCTATCCCCTACGTTTAAAGGATTTGCAGTTTTAAGTAAACAGCTACCCAGTTTATTGGTCTTCTGCTAAAACAGAGGGATAGCCAATGGCGATATAAAATTATACTGTCTCAGAGACCACATGGGTGTCCTATGAGGATCTGAGAATTGGCAAGGTGCGTTGCGGTTGTAAAACATAAACAAGCATGGATGTTGCCTTAGAAGGCGCAGTGGTTAATACAGGTAAAGAGGATACGTTTTTCAACAAGCAACCAATAAGGTTTGGCCAAGTGTGCGAATGTTGGGGGTACTGAACCCTCCACTTTAATAGCTGCTGCCAGGGAGGGACATGTGCAGTTTGTTTTGGGGGGGAGGGGTGAATTTACTCAGCATCATAGCCATTTCGTCACCTTGAATGATTTAATTGCTCTTTAAGGGCCTCCGTGAGGAGAGACTCAGAGATGTCTTTTCATGTTTTCAGAAGCTCAGAAATAACAAGCAAGAGAAAAGCATGAACGGTGGATGCCTTTGGGTTACAAACAAGGAAAGAAATAGCAGGCAGAAGAAATAAAGAAAAGGTGCAAATGATGAAAGGGTGTGACAGAAAGAAAGTAAGAAAGAAGGAAAGGCAAAGCAAAAAAAAATTAAAAGAAGTAAATCTGGAAAGAGTATAAGGACAATTAAATGCAGGACAAAAGGGAAGAGGTAAAAAAAGGAGGATAGAAAGATAAATAGAATAAGGAGGCACAGAAAAGAGCATAGAAAAGTATAGAAAGAAAGTGTGCTGCAAAGAAAGATGGAACAAAATGGAAAGAAGGAAGACAAGGAAAGAAAGGAAATATGTACAGAACGAAACACAAAGAAAGAAACCAATATGGGAAGGAATAAGTACGGCTGAGGAGAAAATGGAAATAGCCGGAAAGAAAGAAAGAAATTAGAAAGCAATTGCAAGAAAAAAGTGGCCATTTACGAATGTGATACAAAAAAAGTAAGAAAGAAGGTGGAAACTCTTATCAGGAATTTTGGGTCCCAGGCTGTGCATGCTCTCTCAATGCCATCTGTGATATGGTTCAACGAGTGACACATTTACTTTTTTGACTACTCCCTTGTCTGGAGGCTAACGTCTGGAAACGAGACAGTTGGGTATGTCCATATAAAGAGCATTGCCACAGTCTAGAAAAGGCAAATGATGACCTGAACCTCCATTTTCATGCCCTAGGTTGACAAAAGACAAGTAATTTTTCTCAAGGTTCAGAGTAAGAGAAAACGAGTAGACACACCCTTATTCATTTGGGCAATTAAGTAAGAAAGAATTAGATTCTGGACTTTAAGGCAAGTTGGGTGCCTTTAGTATCTGGCTACACACAAAGAGTACCTCCCGCAACCTAGACTTCTGTTTTGTCAGAGTTCAGTTTGAAAGTTACTTAACATCCAGAAGCTGCTAAATCATTTAGGTTGTCTAGAATTGGTTTAGGCGAATAAAGTGACACAATTTTGAATCAGGTGTAAACAATGAAAGCAAGTGTTTAGAGAGGAACATTTTTAGAGGTTGACAAAGTGGGAATATACCACTGCTATATCGGAGGAATCCTCTGGAGTAGGAACTTACAAACAAAAATACGAGGAGGTGAATGTAGGCTCGTCATGTAGGGGTAGAGTAGAGCTTGCAACGGGGAAAAGCTTTTGTCAAAGTTCATAGAGAAGAATGTGGCAATGACAACACCAATTTTACATGTGTACTTTGGCGACGAAAGCAATGTGATGCTATTTGCCAAAACAGCATTAATAGGGACATTCTAAAGCAGTAGCCAGGAATAAATCAAGGAAAAATAATAATTAACTGTATTGGGGGTTGCTGAAGGGGAAGTAAGTGAGGGTAGGGTAGAATAACACACTCAATGGGCACATTTACGAGTACAGGAAAATGGTTAAATGTTTATGATGGTTAAGGGATAAGAATGTTAAAGTTGAGGCAGAAAGCATTGGTAGAGGGCCAACAAGTTAACTAAGAACTGAACCACCAAGAAGAAAGGATGGAAATGAGAAGGGCGTCTTTAGTGATCATAAGTTTGAGCAGGCTGTGGAATGCTAGGCTGGAGGAATAAATGGGAAGAAGTGAGCAGCAGTAGGTTATACAAACAGCCATGTAACAGAGGCAGTTCAAAATAAAGTATTTGATGTTGGGTTAATGAGAGAGGGATGGCACTGTATTGCTATAATATGGGACCCATCATATCAAAAGCAACTTTCAGAATATAGCAAGTGTGTCTGTGATTGGTTGTCCTGCATGACCCAAGTGTGCTGCTATGAAGTCCTCCTCGATAGTCAGCAAGTGCCCACTCAATTTGAAGAGTACATTTCTGAATAATACAGCCAGTTTCAAGTTTAATTTCTACAGCCCATGTGGAAACAGTAGTTTAAGTGTGTTTCGTGAATAAACGACTAACAGCTTAATATTTCACTTCACAATTATTAATTTATTCAAGTTCTGTTTTCACATTTCAGCTGTCTCCTGTATTATCCCAAAAATCTTAATGCGTGCTCAGCTGCACATCTACAATACTTAAAAAAACGCATTGATAAAAGGAGACCTATTCAATACGTTAGTGCACATAATTTAAATTCACATTTGGTTTGCTAACCTTACCCTGCGTTTAATGAGTTTTGAGAAACATCTGCAGGGAATTTCTGGCCTCACCAGATGTCTGAGTGAGTCAGTCATAGGCTGAATATTGCACCTCATCAGAGAAAAACAGCAATTTGTAGGTTTTTATCAACTGATTTTGATTTTACAGTTCTGCTTCAGCCACCATTTCCAAGTAGGACCTCAGGAAGCCACTCTACAAAGCTATTTTTTTCTTGGCAATTATGCAAAATCTGAGCTGAAGCAGGAGTTCCCGCATGTGCTATAATGGATTCCTATTACTTCTGCCAAGGTATTAACTTCCACTGAACAGGTCATTATATCAGATTATACTAAACACTAAGGGCTCCACAACTGAGAACTGTAACAAAGATTCCAACCAGGAACTCATTCACACCAAAGCCTTCATTACGAGTTGCTCGGAAATAAAAGGATCGAGAGCAACAGTGTCCGCATCTGATCTCTGTTTTCCAAGTTGTGCAATATTACTGCATTGAAATTATCCCCTCACAAATTCCTCTAGGTAAAACCTGGAGAAAAGAGGTTGAACGTAGGAAAACGTGAACATTTTAGGTTATTGCCCCATCGCAGATTCATTCATTTTGAATGTTGGCAGTAAAATTACCAAAGAAAGCTGCAGTAATGAGACCATGCTGGTGCAATTTCACTGCATGGTATTTGCGTGAAATTCATAGTAAGGGCCTTATTGCTATTTAGGACATTAGACTTAAGTATTTCTCACGCTACAATGACATGAAATTCAGTATGGCAACAAAGCTGATCTACCCACCTCTTATTCTCACCACTCCCTACAATGAATCTCTACTAGGAAATACAATGTCCAGTTAAGCTAGGCTGAGAGATATTATTTTTTAAATGTCGCTCAAACTGCAACAAGAGAAGTGGACAGTCCATCCCCAATTATTAGGCACATTGTGGTTCAGTGGCTGTACCTCAAAGGTCAAAGGGTTACTTTCACCATTTAATATAACTTCTCAAAAAAGCACTGAGCTATATGGTTCAGTTATACGTGTGCACATTGTTTCATAATCCTTTTAAGAAAGCTTACAATCACTGGCAATGTGAATAGGTCTGGTGTTGGCTGCCAGCCTTTTGGCTTTGTCAATTTGCTTGTCATAGTTTTTATATAGCGTTTTGATTGGGGGAGCTGCCGTGCCCTCACCAATATTTAAAAAAAAGCATTGGCTAAAAGGGAAAATATTTTTTGGTCTCTAAAGGCTCACATTGCCATAGTAGTACCTGGCACTGATGGGAAGTACTTTGTGTGCAGATGTGGTCCTTGTTAAAGAGCAGAATGCCATCACTCACAGGGAAATTAGCTAATGTCTGAAATTTACAGACCCCACTATGCTGTACTTGCAGTAAGCAGAATACAAATGTGAATGATACAACAACAGACCAATGGATAAAGAGGGCTGGCTGAAGGCCCTAAATGTAAGTATATGATATATAGAATTGTAGTAAAATCAAAAGGTCTTGGGCTCCTGTGAGACCCAAAAGCAGGTGATCAGAACCTTGGGCCCATGAAGACACTTGAGAAGTTAAAATTTTGTCTCCATCCCTCTTTCTGCATATTTAATTAATATCATCTGCTAGGGATGCAGGTTCAGGTCTGGCAAAACCAACATAAAATTCTTAAGAATCCACATTTTCCACACAAAAACTTGTCCCAGAACTCTGCACCACCATGGTAGCTGTGAAGAGGCGTTTCACCTGGCCCAGTAGGCAATCGATTGTTAAACAAGGCCAGTCAGTATTGAGTTCCAGGCCCATTACTGAGGCCAGACTAATATCAATAAATCACAGACTTCTAAAAACATTATTTGTGTATTGAAATACATTGTCACAGAACGTTTTCTTCATTTCAGTGCAATTCAATTTTGCTAAGAATATAGTTACATTTAACGTATCAATAATTGTTAAAACATGAAAAAATATAATTTTGGAAATAAAATTATTTTAAAATTGCATGAAGGACTGCTATTGGACATTAAAAAGATTGGTTATATACATCATGTTTTCCCTTCCTTGAGACTGGATATCCATTCTCAGTACACATCCAGGGATGATTAGTGAGCTGTCTAGAGCACTCGAGATGCTTTTTCCTCTAGGCTCAGAAGATTTTGGGTTGGCCTGAAAACAGCAAGTATGAGTCTCAGAACCCTCTGGTCATCCAGCACGCCAAAAACAAGAAGTTCAATTATGGCTCAATTATGCGCAACCGTTGCACGATGTGTAGTTTATACCAATGCCATATATCCTGTGATTTCCTCATTATTGCCCAAGTGGTTTTGATTATTTTCCTCAATTTCTTCTTCTTCTTGACCGCCTTGCACATGCTGACCTCCCTCTGGCTCTCCCCTGGTATCAAAGAGTTGGTCTTCTAAGAAGAGGCCCCCTGGCCCGTACTGTTCATCGTGTATTCTCATTTCTTCTGGTGATACATGATAAGATCCCAGAACAAAGTCTGCAAACCTGCAAGAACAAAGAAGACAGACAAAATGAAAAATACATTAACCAATAACCACGTAACTCTTACCTCCGAATGAAAAAGAAAATTATTCATTTGGATGAAATATGTTGAGAAACTAACTTCCATGTCAGCAACCAGATCAAGGGAGAGTAAAAGTAAATGATTTATGAGGCAGTTTTTAATTCATGCTCCTATGTGAGGATATACAGCATTTTTATAAATGCTTAAGTCTGTAATTTCGCTCTGTATGCAATGGATAAATTCCACTAAACACCACTACGAAGCCACTCATAAGAAAATAAAATGACAGCTGCATCACAAGCAGGCAAGGAACAGGAGCGATATTGTCTAAACTGCTAAGTACATTTTATAATATATTGAGTAACAAATCCAACTCCCGAATACATTTTTATAACTTTTCATTCTAATATCTAAATAGTCATTTTGACATATATTTGAAATTTATCTTCTGTTTGTATCCCACTATTTTTTTATCGGGGAAAATATAGCAGATACAGAAGTTTTTCTATAGAGGTTTTCCACCCCGGAGACTCGTATGTATTTTGTAAATTTCTTGCTATAAATGATGTTTAGGTGTTTAAAACGAGTTAAGGTTCTTAGTTACAAAGGTATTAGAAGTTAAGAAAAATGTTTATTTGGTGCAATAAAGAACATTGAAGTAAAAAAGACAAAAATCTTGCAGTTGGAGTAGTCAAAGGAAAATGTTGTAAAACAAGTTTTAAAAAGGTTGATGTTCAACTAAAAATTAGGAACATAGTGTAGGAGTTTCAAAAGGTTGGGACTGTTAATTTAAAGCATATAAACGTATTTTTTCGCTCTGAAAATGTTGACAGGCTCAATAAAATTGCAATACAAATTACTTTCAACTAAAATTACATTTCAAATGAAGAACTAAGGCAACTGTTTTTATGCCTATAATGAAATATAATTTTATGTGATCATAAGGTGTTATAAATGTCAAATGCAGGTAAAAATTATCTTGATCACATTAGTACATTGCAGTAAAGCATCAATATACGTATACCCACCACCTTTTGCATGAAGGAATAAAATATATTCTTTCATGTATATAGGTGACAACAAAACGTACGTGATCCCCTAACCTAAACCAAATAAACATGTATCACTTAGCTACATCAATATGTATTGCAAATATAATAGTAAATGTTATAGTTTTTTTGTGATTGGGAGTTTTAACTCTTAACCATACAAAGTTGTGAAATTCCCCGGACAATGAAATGATCACAAAACTTACATTTTCCACTACATCGCAGTGCCCTGACTGGGTTAACATTTAGTAAGGAAAAGTTGTTTTTCTATGTGATAATACGAGTAAAATGAAATTGAACCCTAAGAAAGGATTACTTGAAAACTATGAATGAAGAGCATGTCAGCATTACTTATACGTAAGGAGGAAAAGTTCAAGCAGATTGTACCACCTGTATCAGTCTTCCATTGTTAGAGCAGGTTAGAGACAGCTTTAACTGTCTCACAGAGGTTTATATAATCTATAAAAAAATCAAATGACTATGTAGGGCACCAAAATCTAAAGGTTTCCAGGATTTATGTATATACAAGCACACTGAAAGAAAGTGAGCCATACGAACCTTGAAACAAAAAGGATTTTGGTCTACTCCTACTATAATTACCTGAATTTTACAGGTTCAATTGGAGGTCATTCCACTATTTGGATCGTATTAGTTGGAGGCGTTTACTCCCAGAATATAGGGTCTAATTCAGGATGCATTGATTATGAAGCTGTAGCCCAGTTTGCCAACTGAAGGGTCCAACTTGGCAGATTACATTAAAGACCATCACTACACATCGAAATCCAAGGCAGCCACGAGTAGACAATGCAGTCTCAGTTAAGTTGACCTTACATTCTCTTCAGTTGAGTCCTGCTAGCAGTATGGCCACATAATTCTGAATTATTTTTAGGTTAGGATTTTCTTGGAGGTGTCAACACAGTTAATGCAGCAGTAATCGAGCTAGCTGTGAGCCAACCACAGGTCTGACAAATATGCCTCTACTTTCTTCTATTAGCCATGGCTGAGTTTATATGGGAAGTAAGTGGATATAATGGCGGCAGGGTGGGATTTAGAGGAAACACTAAGTTTCCGACAGTGGTGCCAACCTAAGGCTCTGCCTTTGTAAACCTAGGACCTAGTAGCCCATCTGCATCGGGGCTGCCTAATCATTGAATAAAAAGCCCTGTCTTGACCTTCTGATGCATATTTTCCCTTCCCAGGGCTGCCCTGTGCAGCATGACAGAACAAACTATTAATGGCCACCACAACTACAGAGGAAACTCCCTGCATGTCATAAAGGACCCCCCTTGTTTTGGAGATTCCTTTCTGAAATACAAAAGTAATGCAAAGTTTCCTCAAAAGTGTTTTCTCCCTGGAAGTCGCAAGGAGATCTCTCGATTTGGCTAGGGTCCTCAACCTGGCAAGCAGACTGATTGGATGCGACAACAGTTGGCAGGCTGCTCATCCACCTCACAATGACCCCGCTGGTGAGCTGACTGGCTGCACACCATACTCATTGTGTCTCAAAGACCACCCTGTGTTCCATCCTACTTCCTACATGATTGATTCTAAAGTCTCATAAGGTTCAACTTCTAAGTGACTCAATTTCTTAATCAAGGACCCACAAGCATCAGTTTGGCCTTGCTGGTATTAGGTGCAAAGCAGCTGTCTTGTATCAGCCCTTGACATTTCCCCCCAATCCTGTAAGGGCTGTGTCTGGTCATTCCCTTGCGCTTCGTTCACCTGCAGGGTACCATGTGGAAACTCAACGAGACAAGTTAATGAAGAACACGGGGTCACAGTTCACTGGCCGCAGGTCTCACGTGCACAGATTCCTGTCTTGCACATAAAGGAAGACAGCAACTCTGGAGGACTGGCCTGTGGCAACTGGGGAAGCTTGGGAGACTTAGCAGGCCAGGGGTTGGGATTGTAGGCTGCAAGTCAAGCAATGGATGCAAGTCAAGCAATGGACTCCCCTGGCAGTAAGTTATAGACAGTATAAGCAGTGGTTGCATGAGGAACCTGGCATCTGCCAACCATTTTGTTACTGCTAAGAATCTTGCAATTCATGACCTAATTTTCACCCGTCCCTGCGTCCCTACACTTTGTTGTTTTTTCACTTCCTCAATGCCCTTGAAATCTTCCCTCAGTCAGCCTTATCTAGAATTGTCTATCGTATATTTTTGTGTTAATTTGTTTTGATCCTTTATTCAGGTTTCTTTATATTCTTTCTGTGGAATGTATCCAAGTCCCAGGGAGCTGGTTGCCCCCAATCCCTCGAAATATTCTTTAAGCCTGTAAATTTTATTGTTGTACTGCTCGGGCAGTGGTTTCCACATCCTACCTCTTTTGAGAGATTGGGGCTTCCTGTCATATGAGTAGCCACATCCAGGCTTCCTGTCATAGGAGTAGCCACCCCCAGTGCTTCCCTAATTCGCTCAGTCCCTTCCCCATACTACTTTACTGTCTATCTCAGTCTGTTTCCCATTCAGGTTAAGGATAGAGCACAGGTGAAGTTGGGGGATTGATGTTGAATTTGTCAACAGATCCTCATGTCACAGCCGTTGGCCTGAAGTCTCCCTTCTCAGACATCAGCAACTGTATGACATCAGCACAGATGTGAAACCCTACACCAGAGGTAGCAATCATCCAAGTTATACTTATGCCAGTTACATATAACTGGCAAATTTTCCTGGTCTTATGGTTTTTAAAAGATAGTGCTTTTTTCAGTGAATTTATAAGATTTTTTTTTAAGTAACTTAATATCTTACTACCTTCGTCACGTATAACTACACTTTAACATGTGTGTGTGTGTAAGAATAGGGGGTGGGGGATGGGGCCCAAAGGGACACTGCATGTCAACATCACCAAAGGAGTTAATATTCAATCCTTATCCAGCTGATGTTTAATTCCAAAAGAAAGGACTCAAATCACACCAAAGGAGAAGAAACCTCAGTGATGTGTCGTTGAAGGTGGTTGAAAATAGCTTTGATCAAGGGTGCCAAAAGCATCAGGGAGGTCCAGCAGCAATCTAAAAAGTGCAGCTGTGTCCTCATCTGCCATTTTAAGAAGACATTCTTGGGCAACCAATAAAACAATTTTAGTACTATGATGTAGTCTGAAGCCTGACTGTAGATCGTCAAGGGTGTTGTTGGCCTTGAGGCGTTAGGTCAACTAGCTAGCAACAACCTTTCCTAAAATCTTGGTGAGAAAAAGAGTACCGCCAGTGGCATACGTAGCTTGCTGGGTGTGCAGGACACAATGTTTTTTGGGGGTTTTTTGCAGCAGAGAAATCTATAAATGTTTTAAGCAGTCTGGCACTAATCCCTTATTCAGTGAACTATTAATAATCTCAGTGATAAATCGGTACATGTATGTGTGTACGTTCTTCCACTAGCGTGGAAGCAAGTTGACCAACAGGGCACCAATAAAGTTTCGTAAGGCCTATACAATTCTCAATCTTAGCAACTAATTCTCTTGGTAAAGTGAATATGATGGACTGCACGATTGACAAATCAACATGACCTGATGTGATAGTAGTCATGATGGAACAGTGACTAGCCCCTTCTCCTCTATATTAAGAAACATTATTACTTTCTCAAATAAAATGCGCCTTTACTGAGAAGAAGACTTGAAGAACTTGGTCACATACCTCAGCTTGTGAGGCAAGAGACTAACGCAGCTTACTACAGTCACTCAGCCTTGGGTGGATGGCATGATTTGTAGCTACTATTTGGTATTAGATTATAGTCTAGTGGCCAGAAAAACGTTCGGCTCCAGCATTTGGAATGGATAAAGGGGAATGGTAATCTTAGAGAGATGATCGGGAGCTAAAGCAAAATGATAAATCTACCTTGACTTAATCTGACTTTGGAAAGCTGCTCACTAACCAATGCTCGGATATTGCTGCATGGTACAACTGAAAAGACCTCCTTGAACTTTGGGGGAACCAGAGAACAAGAGCCCACCACCATTGTAGCCCAGCATTGCTCCCACAACATTTCAAAGATCAAGCCCAAAGGAGGGTATTCAGACATCTATAGGGAGCCAAGATGGCCGGTCACTCAAAGGAAGGAGAAGACACCAGTGGAGAGCAGAAGTTGGCTTCTGTCCTGCAAATAATGGAATCCAGTCAAGAGACAATCACCAGAACATACATCCCAACTGCATAAGTGACCATGAACAAATCTGAAAGAGATCCGGGATCATGAATGTGAGTGTGCTGGAGCCAACTTGGGTGGAGAAACTGGCAGAAATGGAGGACATGAAGGAAGTAGAAAAATGCATAAAGTGATAGCCAGCGCCAAAATATTTCTGGCAGCCGGGATGAAAGTACAGAATAAGAATGGAGTTTTTCTCCCAAGTAGTGAAAAGAAGAAGTGAGCAAAGTCGAGGGAGCTATAGGCAGAAATGTAAGTAAAGAGGCAGGAGCTCAATGTAAAGCGCTCCAATGCTCCTCCGGCCGAGTGCCTGGTACATATATAAAAACTTGTCATACATGATTTTTAATAGTCTCTTACAAAAAGTAACCTCTTATTTTTCCCCTAAAATAATCGCCAGGATGCAGACCATGTTATCCTTGTCTCCTTACGTGACACGTCCATGTTCCCTTTTTATGTTGGCTCTGAGCACTGAAATGTTAGAAACAGATGAGGGGCTGCACATTGCAAGGTCGATTGGTAACATAATATTCAAAAGCAGAACAAGTAAGCTACAGAAGTGTGTGGCCTGACATTGAACTCGTTGTCAAAATGCAACAACCATCTTAAAAACGTGGTGGTGGTCGATAAACACCATTGGAGACACATTTTGTGCCCATAGTACGCAACACAATCTGATTTAGTTTTGTTTGGGCTTCAAAATAACAACAACTTTATTTACAGATGATTAGCAGATTTTGTGTATTTAAAACATCATTTTCTACAAGATTTGAGTTGCTCTGGGTCTCAAATTGGCCTTGGTACGGCTGTTTTTTAATATAAATCCTCTCAAAAATAAGGCGCTTTTCGTGAGCAGGCATACTTATACCATCCCACTGCTCCTGCAAGATGCCCATATTTCCACTTAGTACCGTTTGTGTATCTACTTTTAATGCTGTTCTTGCTTGCTGTTTCTGAGGGTGCACCGCATTTTGCCTTCCCGGTCAAGCAGCGATGGAAGGGAGGAGGTGGGGCAAATGAAAAGCAGTAACTATGGGAAAAGCAGTGAGGCGGTCATGCGTGGATGGGGCATAAGGAGCAGCAGCGTTTGCGACGAGATAAGAACAAGATTTACAGACCTGTTTACAGGAACGGAGCTTGGAGCGAATGAAAAAACAACCGCTTGTGTAAAGTGCTCCAAATCAAAGTAAAATGTAGTTCCAAAAACATTTGCTAAAATGGGAGCTGGGGATGGACAGTAGTAATTGTTCCATGTTCTCAGGGAGGGCTAAACACAGGAAGAGGCATGACGCATGCATGCCATGGACAAATAGGGAGAAAGAACAGGAGAGCAACAATGGAGTCAGCAAATGGGAAGCTTATGGGTGGGCTGAAGCCCACAAAGTATATACAACATGTCTTTCGAGACAGTGCATGTGCTGTCTAGAGCAGATACCTAAAATATTTGCTTCTCAACTCTGTACCAGAAACAACTATATTAATAGGCGGATGGAATGAAAGAGTATGATTACAACTGAGAGGCCGCAAACACATTAAAGACTATGGGCATTGCCATCCCCAACAACAAATTCAAATAGGTAGAGGGCAACTTCGACCATAACAAATGGATTCACAACATAAGATTTCACAAGCAACTTTGTGAAAGAAATTTGCAGAAAGACAGTAGGCTGTCAAAGCAATATATATCTTTTTAAAAATAATTTTTATTCTTTTTCCGAGCCACAGCAAATAATACATTACGCATAAAAGAAAATAAGAAATACCAAAATACCAATGGTAAATAACGACCGACAGAGCATACATATCAAAGGGAAAGAAAACGTCAGTTAAGGCGTTATGCGATTATCAGAAATCAAACGTCAAGAATCAAGAATAGGGGAAAAGACAACATAAATAATACCATATTTTAAAGAAGCAAATCAAAGCAACAGTAAATTGTCAGTCCCTTTGAAGCTTAGACCACACCCTTTCGAATTTTACCCAGGAGCGTGGGCCACTAGCTTTTGTTAGGGCTAATTCCATTTCGTATATTTGCCTAATAAAAACCAGAATTCTTTGATGCCTGGACTCGTACTTTGAATCCATGCTCATGCTATACATAAACGAGCACACGCAATAATAATTGATACCAACGATCTCATATGAGTGCCAATATCGGGTATTAACCCTAAGACTACTTCTTTCTCAGCTATTTAAACATCGTGGCCAGCCATTGTTGTTAAGACTTCAGTTATATCTGACCAAAATGTACTTAGCTTAGGACAGGTAACGAACATATGAAGCAGATCTGCAGCGTATTTTTGACATTTTGGGCTGTATGATTTAGCCGTTGGTTGAGTTGTGACCCATTTGGAGATAAGCTCGGGAGTATAATACAACATAAATACAGTCCTATGTTGCTGCAATTTCAAATTGACGGATGTTACGGCAGCATCTATTATTCCCAACGAGTCCTGTATTTCCTCCTTAGTTAAATCAGTCACAAGAGTCCGACTTAGTTTTGCAGCTACCTGTACGCCGTCATTGCTAACGGCTGCAAGAAATCTCTGGTAGGCAAGACCGATAAGTCCTCGGCCTGCGACCTGAAAGAATGTTGCTAATACTTCAGAAGGCCTCGATATCTCGAACAGCTTTTGACCATTTATAAAGTAGTCCCTTACTTGCAGATATTTTTAAAAAGTACTCTGCGGCAACCCAAACTCTTCTTTCAATGCTAAGAAGGACCGAAACCCTTGACTGTCATAAAGCTGTCCGAGCTGAGATAGGCCCTTACTTAGCCAGCTTCTACCAGTTTGATCATGAAATACGTCAGGCAATTTTGGGTTACCCCAAAGCCTTATATAGGAATGTAATGCTGGCAAGGAATATTCCTTGCAAATATCTTGCCATATCCTGGTGATATCTCTTATTATCTTGAACCGAACCCGTTTGTAGTAATTTGGATCCGCCGTTTTATACAATAAAAACCCCGCATTTGGTCCACAGGCTAGTTGATAAGATAACCACGTAGCACAAATATCAGGCCCATTAAGTAAGCTTTGAATTCGACTAACAAACGCAGCCCAAAAATATAACTTAAAATCAGGAAGTTTAAGACCTCCTTGTTTATATGATAGCTTTATGTACCCAAGAGCTCTCCTTGCACGCTTATAACCCCAAATAAAACTACCTAGGGCACTTTCTAAGCGCTTAAAGAATGTCCACGGCACTCTTAGGGGAATTGTACGAAATAAATACAAAAATGTAGGAAGGATATTCATTTTAACTACGTTACACCTCCTGTATATACTTATAGGGAGCCGGTGCATACTGCGTAGACTTGCCACAACTTTTTTTAACAGCGGTTCATAGTTCAAAGAAACCACATCGTCTACACGGCTACTAAGGCAGACTCCAAGGTAAGTTGCTGATGCAGTAACACCTAATGTTAATGGAGCCACCTCAGGTTGAAAATTCAAAATAGTCTGGGTCTTATTCAGATTTAATTTATAGCCGGAGAAGGAGCCAAACCGTAGCGCCTCTTGCATGATTGACAATAGCGTCTGCCGGCCTAGCAGAAAAAATGGCAATGTCATCCGCATACGCGGTTAATTTTAATTCCAGACCCCTAATGATCCCAGGGGGAATCCTAGCATTTTGCAGCAGATGTTTTATGAAGGGCTCAATGTATAGAGCAAATAGTAGTGGGGATAGCGGACATCCCTGCCGCGTACCCCTATTAACAGCAAAATGTTTGGAGGAAAGACCATTAAGTTTCACAGCTGCAGTCAAATTGTTGTACATTTTCTGCACTGCCGAGACAAACCTTTGCCCGAGACCGAATGCTAACATAGTCAGCCATAGAGCTCCCCAAGCAACTCGGTCAAAGGCCTTCTCGGCGTCCAGCATCAGCATCCCTATACGTTGGTTTAATTGGCCAGAGATGTCAAATGCAGCAATAGCCGTATTGATATGAGCTGCCGTATCCCTACCTGGAACAAAACCATGTTGCTGTTCCGAGACTAGGTGATGGAGAACAGGGGCAAGCCGAGAAGCGAGAATTTTAGAGAAGATTTTAGTGTCGGCATTGATCAGCGATATAGGCCGATACGAACTCATATCTTCTATTGGTTTCCCTTTCTTGGGAAAAACTATAATGTTGGTAGTGTTCCACGAAAAAGGGACGCCCTCCCCTTCAAAGATTTTGTTGACTAGTACAAGAAAAACAGGTGCGAGAACATCTTTGAAGATTTTATAGAATTCCATTGGGATAGTGTCCTCGCCGACGGCCTTACCTGCTGGCAACGCGCTAATCGCTTCTTCTACCTCCCCCAAATCCACATCTTTTTGCAATGCCTCGGAATCCAGTGAATTCAAGGTAGGCATTTCACTCTCCTGGATATAATCCAGAGCAAAAAGATGCTGACTCACCATACAGATTAGTGTAGAAAAGTCTAAATGCTCCACTATATCGGCAGATCTAGTATAAGGCAGACCATCTATCCCTTTTATTAATTTGATGTATGACTTAGCCCTTTGATCGGCAATTTGCATGGCTAACAACCGGCCAACCCTTATCCCATATTCATATTGTTTAGATTTATACTTATGATAATTATTAGCTACTTTATCTCTTAGCCCTCTCCCAAGCTTAGCTCTCATTTCAACAACCCCCTGATAAATTGACTGTTCCGCGGCATCTTTCACAGCAATAGCTCTTGCATGTTCTTGCTCAAGATCTACATAGAGCTTATGTTCCAGCTCCACTTGCCGGGAAGCCTGACGATTCTGTGCTAAAATATACTGTAATGTAGCCCCTCTTACATAGGCCTTCAGACAATCCCAGACCACTGCTGCGGAAGCCGTGCCCCTATTAATCTCCAAATATTCTCTTAGTGTTCCTCTCATAAAGTTCACATAATCTGCATTACTAAGAAGATGTCTAGGAAATGAAAATTCCCTTATTGACTCTTTATTCTCAGACTGGACCTGCACAGTTAACATAACTGGATTATGATCCGATGTGATTTTGGAACAAACCTCAATGGTAGCTTTTTCCAACATAGTTCTATTAATGAAAATCATATCAATTCGGGAATACTGCCTATGTGGGTTTGAGAAAAATGTGTACCCTGGGTCGGTTGGGTAAATCTCCGCCAAGCGTCATCCAGTTGGTGTATATGCAATAGTTCAGATATAGCTGCCCTAGTCCTGCCCATTCCAGTGCGAGTGGCTATGCTAGTGGTGTCAATTTTTCTATCCATAATACAATTAAAATCCCCCATCACTATCAACTCACCCACCCACTCCAGTAATTCAGAGCATAGATAAAAAAAAATCTCGGGCAATCAGTATTGGGGCCATACACCACACAAATTGTAATCTTGCGCCCATGAATCATAAGTTGGGCAATTGCCCATCTCCCCTTAGAATCATCCAATGTTCGTAATACAGTGGCTCTACAATTCCTAGATTTTAGAATAGCCACCCCCCGAATAGAGACTGCCTGCCTAGTACAAATAAGCAAGTCAAAACCAAGCTGTTTTAAAAAGGCTCTATCCTTATAGGCTAAATGCGTCTCAGTAAGACCCAATATATGAGGTTTAAATACCCGAAGCCCCTCCATTACTAACCTACGCTTATTTGCCTGATTGAGTCCCGCCACATTCCAACACATATATTTAATGTCAGGCATTAAACAACTTCCATATACTCGATTCGGTCGTCTTTCCCCTCAAGGCATGCCGCTTTCCCTTATGCTCCATCAGTAACATTTTAACTAAACAGTGGCTATTTACAACCCTCCAACCCTGCCCCCCTCACACCACCCTTTTGGCCATGAACGGCCAATTACCGCTCTCTGATTTTCACCCTCCCTTCCTACACCCCCCCGGTACCTGTGAAAAGGAATCACCCCCTTCCCTGCTGTCCACCCACCCCCCGCTCCGAGGCCCCGCCACCCCCCACCCCTTCCCCCCCACAAGTATGCAAAAGTGTCAAATCAAAGATCACAGACAAAAAAAAAACAACAAAAAAAACCCCTTCGAACAGAAACTGATACCATAAGCAAGCACAAAAAGTATTCTTCTCTGTTGTCCAGGAATAGGTGTTCAATCATTTTCAAGTGGTTTGTTGCCATTTCGCTAGTGCTTGCTTGGCATCCTGCTCGTTAAAAAAAAAAAAGTGTGATTGACCATCTTTGATAATCTTAAGACGTGCGGGCTCCTGCAGAAACACTTGCGAGCACACCGCCTTAAAAGGATCGATCAACTGACGCATTCTCCACCGTTTGTCCATAGTTAATTTACACAAGTCAGAACCTACAAATATAGACATAGTGTCCAACTTGACAGGAGCCGATGGACGAACTTTTAAATAAATAGCTTGACAGAACAAAAAATTACCAATAAACACCAATATTGGGCGTGAAAAAATTGACTTAGCACGACTCTCCTGTGACATAGTCAGTGGCAATCTGTGTGCCCGCTGGACTTGTGAATTCATATCCCAGTCCGCTAGCTCCGGGAACGCTTGCTGAAAAAGCCGAACAATATAGGCCCTGGGATCAGAGCCCTCCCTGCCTTCTGGTATGCCGAAGACCCTTAAGTTCTGACGTCGTTGGCGATTCTCAAGATCCTCGATCTTAGCCTGCATGAGCATCATCTGTGAATCCTGCATTTTAACTAAGTTCACCGTAAATGTGTTAGCCTCTTCTACCGCTGCAACACGCTCCTGGAGGTTAGTGACTTCAGAGGAGAGTTGTGTAACCTTGATGTTGACATCAGACAGTGCTTGCCTAATCTCTTTGCTGTCAATTTTGGCATGTATGTAATATTCTTGGGCTTCCGCTCTCTGAGTAGCCAATGCCTGCAGAATTGCGGACAATGATGGTTCCTCACGATCAGTGTGTTGTGTGGTCTTTGTCAAGATACCAAGACCTGTTGATGCCACGACTATAGGCACTGGGCTAAATGCTTGAGTAGAAGATATTGAGGGGGCCACAGGTATAGATATTACCGTTGGTGCAAGAGACCCAGCAAGAGATACGTCAGTAGGGTTGTGTAATTCACTACTTCGTACACCTAGTGCTTCATTGCCATCAGAGCTGTTGTGATGAATTGGCGAAGAACCAAGAGTAAGTATGGGTACTGGTATCCCAGCTTCAGCTCGAGTTGTGGTTTCAGCTGCTCCCGCATTGCCAGAATTAGATAGCCTTGAGATAATGGCCTTCACTTCACCCTTGGAAGCCACCCATTTACGAAGGGGACTCACCCCAGGACCGGAACCGGCTTTTGTACTACTAGCCACTGACTCTTTCAGCCGCCCTAATGCGTCGATAACTTGGGGTTTCACGCCCCCCCGCGGCCTTTGCCTCCTTTGCCTGTTCTGACAGTTTTAAGGCCTTTCGCTTTTATGCCTCCCCCCCCCCCCACTGGGGGATTATTTTTTAAGTCTTTTAGGTTAAGGGGCTCTCCCACCTCACCTGCGCCACTTGTCAAAGTCTTTTGCTGACTCACATGCCCTACTTGATGCTTGACCTGGGTATCTTCCACGCTTAAAGCATAAGTAGATTGTGCCATATCTAAGGATCCCTCAACATTTAAAGCATCGTCCTCAGTCCCACCTTCCATAGAGCCGAATGCCTGCTCCATTGCCTCAGGGTCCCTACTATGGGTTCCACCCCCTGCATCTACACTTTGTATATCACTTTGTGAGTGCATCAAAATATCCCCAAAAACAGCTACATCCCTATCAGGGATGTCAGGGATATCAGGATTTTCGGCAGAAGAACTATTTGCCAAGTCACTGTACGTCTCCTTGTATATAGAAAAGTCCTTCTTCTTACCGATCAAGTTGTCCAAATTGTTCGTATTAATTCCCAGAAAGTTGGTCATTTGTTCACCTTCCCGGCCAACCTCCTGACAGTCTGACCCAGGGCAAAGTGGTACCGTGGCTGAGCAGTTTACCTGTCTTTCCTAGTCTTCCCAGCCTTCCTGCACCGCAGCACTGAGCACTTCTGCGATCTCAAAACCTGGAGTGGAAGTTTCAGATCCACAGGATCGGAGCAGTTCTGCAGCCCTGCCAGAGCGTAGCAATCTGAGGATTGGTTTTCCCACCTGGGACCCAGCACAGGAGCCTGACCTTTGCGCCGCATCCGCGACCGGCAGCGCATCCAGAGGCCCGCCGCCACCAATGCTCTGGGGCCCTGCTCCCGCCTCGGTAGGAACTTCATTGCGGCCGCGTCTCTTCACGGCCTGCTGCGGGGCCATTCTAACCCTCTGCTCCGCCTCAGGTAGTGTGGCTGTTCTCTGCTTATCGTCCCGGGCCAAGACAAAGTTTTTAAAATAGGAAAACAGTGGCCGCGGTAGCTTTAGCGTAAACCACCGCACCGCTCGCCCAGCATAAATACCTTGTTGGAGCCCGGTCCGGCACATCAGCTTCAAGTGCCGCTATCATGCCGCTATCGAGCAGTTACAGTTGCAGAACCAAAACCTCTGTTTTGTCCGTGATAGTCCTCTCGTAAATCATTCATCAGGGGGAAACAAGCGGGCGAGCAGCTGCATTCCCCCGGGGCCTCATAGGGAGAGCGGCAAGTGGTGCTTCCTAGCGCGGAGTCAATCCGCCATCTTCCCTTTCCTCTCAAAGCACTATCTAAAAACAATGAAGCCTAGAAACAATCTTGTGGGATGTCAAAACTATCATATAACAAGAACTAAAGGCCTTTTTATGCTTTCTCTCAAAAGATGCAACAGCCAGAGGACCAAGAGATGGCCAAGTCCATTTATCATGGGGGTCCCATTCCCTTATAAGATCTGTAATTGTTTCTGACTTTTTTTCTAATGTTGCCCCACTTAGGGCATAAAAGGTTCCAACTACATTTGTGCTGTGATTTACGGCTGCAATCCTACATCAGATTTGAATGAACCACCTTTCACGCTCTTATACTTTTTAGTTATCACTCTCCTCCTCTAGGAAATTGATCTACATACCCCATCCCCAAACCGAGATCCCAAAAGAAAACCCATATCCTTTTGAAGTCCTGGTGTGCTCTAGATATCATCCAGGAGACAGCAATGGGAGCTTGCACCATCAGCATTCTACTTTATTTGTATATCTCTCATTGTACGCAAGGTCCATGTGGGGAGGAATATATCACCACCCCAATGGGGTGGTGGTTGACCTCAGAGTGATGACGCTTACTGTCAATAGCCTTACAAATAGCATCAAGTGAACAAGGACATTTGCTGTGTTCAAAAAGATAAACTGTGATGTAGTGTTGCAAAAACAGACACCTCACAAGTAGCGAACATGCAAAATTGGAGAGAGGATGGGCGCAGAGAGTGTATGCATTGGAGAATGGTGCCAGAGTTCAAAAGGTGTCACCAGACTCTGCCACAAGAGATTGCAGTCCAAGTAACACATAATGCTCCTGCCATTTATCAGTGCGAAACAAAATAAGATCAGAGCATTGTTTTTCAAGAAGACAGCGACTATGGCCACTGTCTGGTGCACATAGTGTCTAGCGTTGGAAGCTTCAAAATGGCAATGGACACAAATAGTGATAGTAGTGACAGTGTAATATCCTTGGCGACTGGAATGGCTTCTTTCACCTTATATAGTTGATGTGGGAACCAGGGCTTGTAGATGTGTTGTGGTTGGTACACCAGGACCCACAAGACTACACCCATTAGTCAGCACCACATGACTTTACTATAGATTTGACACTAAACATATACAATCCTCTCTGGTGCAGAATTGTTGCGTACTGGGCATAGGGGAGGTGAACCTGTTGGACCATGGGCTGGTTTTGCTCCAACTGGGAAGCAACGTCTGCTTATGAGACCACATTTTGAGACTTAACAACTCCTCTCTGAATAATCCAGATTGAAAAAGAATTTCACAGAGATAAACAATATGGTGGAAGTAGGTGAGATACTGCTTTGAGAGAGCCTCAAAGTGGTGTAAAGGGGCATCCTAAATGTGCAAATCTTTGCGAAGTGCATAAAGGAGTGCATATTGAGGTCCATAACATATTTAAAACTACCCCCCGAATCTAAGGCAAGGGAGACTTGAGGGAAAGACACGGGACATTTTGAAAAACTTAAATTTACTAACGATTGAAAACAATCTGGTATAATATCAGATATATTATGAAAAAAGAAACTGAGCCATACAAATGAAACCAACACACCTCTAGCATTATTGGTAGTACTGATACAGACCCACTCTTGCCACACACATCTGACTTCAGAGAAAGTCTTAAGAAAGGAACTATGAAGAGATACACAACTCAGAGGTACATGGAAATGAGCTGCAGGTCACAAGAGATATACTCTGAGGAGTCAGATTGGCAGACATCCCCACAGACTGGGAGGTTGCCCTGACCAAGGCCTTCGCCCCAAAAGAAAATCAAACTGTCTTGAAAAGATTACCGCCACCAAAGTCCCGAAGCCAAGTAATTTTTAAAGAAAATTTCATGACTTCCAAGTGCCAATTTTGCTTAAAGCCTTACATCAACTCTGGACTACAGGTAGGGAGATAGCCAAGTCTTGGCTACAGGCAACCATTACGATCATGCCAAAACTGAATATAAAATACTGACCAAACTGCTAGTGAATATATCGGAAGTCCTTATGCCATATCATAGTCCTGGAGACCACACTAAGCTCAAACATGGAATGATGGATTGGGACAATGTCAGGCACCTTCTTACAGTTCAATATGCCTGGCTTGAGAAGGGATGGAAGCTCTTGGCACAGAGAAAGCTTTTGACCAAGTAGAGTGGCAAATACATTATGGAAGTGAAATGTAGAATGAAGTTTCCCAAAATACTAGTCAACTTTTGCATAAATTGGACAATTATATGTCTTGCAGATAAAAGGTGATAGGGTTTTGGCTGGCTAGGCTAATTTTAAGAAAGGGGGCAGGCAGGGCTGACCACACCCTCCGCTTTGGGTTGTTCTGCCCACTGAACCACTAACAGAGTGAGCGTTCCAGTGGGAGTCTAAGTGTTGCAAAGGTTTCAGGTGTAGACAAAAGAATATCCCTTTTTGCAAACTATTACTTTTACATGTGCTAAATTCGACACCCTTCTTCCGAAGATTCATTAAAAACCTGCGTAACTCTGGGGCAATCACAGGCTATAACAAGGAGAAACAAACTGGTAGAGACTGAGAGATGGAAGAATTAATGAAAGAGTTACAGTGAAAAACAAAAATTAAATATCTAGATAACAATATAACGGAGAAACAGGAATGACGCTAGCTACACAAAGTAGAGTTAGGTGGTTCTCCCTATATCCTTGCAGTGGAGGTATAACACACCCAAAATGAACCTCTTCCTGATTTAGTTCTTGTTTCAGTGGAATCCCTTCCACTAGAGCATTAAAACACTCTATAAGCATATCATTACATTCATGTAAGGGCAGGCCATCCATGGTTCATTATGAAAAGTTTATAAAATCCGAAACATGAGGATTGGCTGAGTGACAAAGGAGCCTTGAGTTCTTCTATATGGGAATGTGGCTCTAGGAAGACCCTTTTAGAGCCCACGTCCAGATGGACAAGAAAATCATTGCATCTGTAATCCTAAATAAATCAGTTCTCGTATAAAATGCAGAAGTGAAAAGGAACTAGAGATCTTGCAATCTCCATACCCACTAATGAACAGGAACCGTCTCAAACTCAGCGCTTGTGTAGCTCTGAACAAGGATTCTAGCATAACAGCAAACCTGCACACACCAGACTTTGCCCCCAGGCATAGATAAAGTCACTTGAAAGGAGATGAGCTGGTGAGATTTCTCTCAATTCATAGAAAATAGCAGGGTGGTAGTATCTGAGTACCACATAAGGAATCTGACGTCACACACAAATACTTTAAAAAATATCTGCATATTACTTTCAGCCCCCCAGCCAGACTTCAATATTTCTATCAATTCATAGAAAATAAGCAGGTGCTAATATCTAAGGACCTACATAAGCAATTTGATGTCTCAAACAAATAATTTTACAGATAACTGCAGACTGCACGTTACTTTCAGGCCTGAGGCCAGAGAAGGCAACACTGCTTATTCACCAGCCAAAGGGTATCCGTAGTTCAACACTATATAAAGCAACATAGCTAGGCTTGACCATTTACACATTGCCGAATGATGTAAAGTACTGTCCCATTATTGCCATATTAATAAAGGGAGAATATTAGACTAGCTATGGTGCTTTACATGAGGCCATGGATAAAAGGAAGCTAAGCCACAAACCACTACCTCACATGTAATAACATCAGCAACCTAAAACCAGACCGTGCAGCAGCAACCACATACGCCATCAGGGAAGAAGGTGTGCTGTAGGGACAACCCTTATTCTGGGTGTGCCTTGGACGTCCCTCATTGCTTTCTGGCAGCCTGTACTCACCTAATACTCAACCAACAAAAGCTTCACTTATAACACTTTATACTGCAGCTCAAATATTGGCTTTCATTACAAGGAGTAGAATGGAATCACAGAGTGTGCTACATTAAGGTAAGATGGGGAAAAATGCACAAGCTAGCGGTCGAAATACATCTTCATATACAGGACCAGAAAGTGGTAGATGAAGTAAAGACTGCAATGTTCTAAAATGTATTGAACCATAGGAAAGAGCTTGCCATCCAGTGCATGCTTTTGGGGACCATAAGGAAACAAATCCTGTACAGACCAAAGTACTACAAGACCACAGTAAGGGCAGATGTGCCCTATACAAATGTTCATAACGAAATGGTTACTTACCAGTAGGAGTAGTTTTGCAGCTTGAAGAGTTTTCCGAATTCACATGCTGTGCATTATTCCGCCATGAAGTGGTTGGGTCCGGAATAGTCTTTGTTTTTTTTTCTTCTTCTTCTGGGCGTCGACTACCACTATTTGGTGCCACGTACGTCCCTTGTGTGACGTCAGACGGTGCCCTGGAGGTTGTTGTGCGTGGTAGCCATCTTCGGATTCTTTTTCCTGTGTTTTAGTCTTATAGTCCTTCAGATGGTATTTTAAAGAATTGTTAAACTTGATTCCCCAACTGTTTGTATTCCTTGTAGGGGAGGTTGGGTGGGTTGCATGTGAATCCAGAAAACTCTTCAAGCTGCAAAACCACCATTTCGTTTTGCAGCGTAAATCCTTTTCTGGATTCACATGCTGTGCATTAGATTATGTAGCAGTTTCTCCCTTCTTGGGGAGGCTGTGGTAAGAGGAAGACTTTGCGAACAGGTGTTGAAGTACCTTTTGTCCTACTTGCGCTTCCTTATTCATTTGTATGTCCACACAGTAATGTTTGGTGAAGGTGTGTGGGGATGCCCATGTGGTACATATAGTCTCTATGGGCACATTGGCCATAAATGCAAGAGTTGCTCCTTTCTTTCTAGTTGAGTGAGCTTTTGGTTGTACACTTAGTCTTTTACCTGCTGTAGTATAGCATAATTGGATGGCTTGGACTATCCATCGTGAAATTGTTGCTTTTGTAACAGGCGTCCCTGTTTTTGTATGTGAGTAGGCAACAAACAGCTGTTTGCTTTTGCGAGTTTGTTCTGTTCTCTGTAGATAGTACAGTAGAGCTCTCCTTACATCCAGGGCATGGAGGCTTCTTTCCCCTCTTGTCTGCGGGTCTTTGAAAAAGACTGGAAGGAGAATGCTTTGATTCAAGTGATACTTGGACACAACTTTTGGCAAGAATTGTTGGTGCATGTATGGTTCTTGTATGGTTAACGCTTGTAACTCACTTACTCTTCTTAAAGAAGTAATGGCAATGAGAAATACGGTCTTTAAAGTGATGTGTTCGAGGTCTGCCTTATGCATGGGCTCAAATGAATCTGTCATAAGTTGCGTGAGCACTGTATTTAAATTCCACATGGGGGCTGGAGCTGTTCTTGGTGGAGCAATTCTTTTAGACCCCTCTAGGAACCTTTTTATGACAGGTCTTCTGAAAAAGCTCTCGCATGCTTTTCCCCTGGTGTAAGCTACGATGGCTGCAAGGTGAACCTTTATGCTTGAGTAGTTGATGTGACTGTCTAGGAGGTGAGTTAGGTATATGATCACTGTTTCCTGTGTATTGATTGAATCTATTCGGTTGTTAGCTGTGCACCAGGTGGTGTACCGTTTCCATTTAGCGGCATAGCATTGTCCTGTAGTTTGTTTTCTTGCTTCCTTTAGAATCTCCATTGTTCGTTGAGGCAAGTTTAGGTGACCAAACTCTACGTATCCAGGTGCCAGGCCGCTAGGCGGAGCGTTGCTGGCTCCGGATGAAAGATTTGGCCCTGTTGCATTGTTAGTAGGTCCCTGTCCGCTCTGAGTTTTATTATTCGTCCCTTGGACAGTTCTAGCAGACTTGAGACCATGTTTGTCTGGCCCATTGTGGAGCAGTGAGAATTAGGTTTGTCCCTGGTTGTCTTGCTTTTTCTATTACTCTTTGGATTAGAGGTATTGGTGGAAAAGAGTATGCAAATGTCCCTGACCAATCTAGTGACAGGGCATTCCCTCTTGACAGGTGGTGAAGAAACCTCAAGGCAAAGAACTGGCATTTTTTGTTCTGTAATGTAGCAAACAGGTCTATCTCTGTGGTTCCCCAGAGTTTGAAGATGTACTCTATTATTTTGTGCTTCAATTCCCACTCGTGGGAGCAGTTGTTCTGTCTGCTCAGAAGATCTGCTGTTGTGTTGCATATTCTGGTAAGGTGTATTGTTTGCAGATTGATTCCTTGAGAAATTGCCCATTGTCAGATTTATTGTGCTAGTTTGCTTAACGGGAATGATTTCGTACCTCCCTGTTTGTTGAGGTAAAACACTGCGAATGTGTTTCTGGAACGCTTTCAATGCTAGAAATACTGTTTTCATTTCCAAGTAATTGATGTGTTTTATGGAGTTGAGGTTGTTCCACTGGCCTAGTATCTTCAGTTGTTGGTAGTGTCCTCCCCATCCGTTGAGGGATGCATCTGTAGTGATTGTCACAGAGGGAGTTAGATTTTTTTAAAGGTCTGCCTTGTGTTATGTTGTTGGATGCCCACCATTGTATTTCTGCTTGCAGTTTGTACGTAACAACCACTAGATCCTCCAAACACCCAGTGGCCTGTGACTAGTTGTTGGAAAGCCATTCCTGGAAGGGGTGCATATGTAGGCAGGCATGTGGAATGAGTGGAATGCATGATGCCATCATGCCCATGAGCTTCATGATATCTCACTGTCAGAGATTGACCCTTCTGGTAGAGAGAAGTCTATTGTTTGATGGCTTGTATCCTCAAACACATCACTTTAAAGACAGCATTTCTTATTGCCATTATTTCTTTAAGAAGAGTAAGTGAGTTATCCATACAAGAACCATACATGCAAATCCATAGAGACAAGGTTATCTTAAAAACGAAACCACAATTCTTGCCAAAGGTTGTATCCAAGTATCACTTGAATCAAAGCATTCTCCTTCCAGTCTTTTTCAAAGACCCGCAAACAAGAGGGGAAAGAAGCCTCCATACCCTGGATGTAAGGAGAGCTCTACTGTACTATCTGCAGAGAACGGAACAAACTCGCATACAAAAACAGGGACGCCTGTTTAAAAGCAACAATTTCACGATGGATAGTCCAAGCAAACCAATTATGCTATACCACCGCAGGTAAAAGCTAAGTGTACAACCAAGAGCTCACTCAACTAGAAAGAAAGGAGCGACTCTTGCATTTATGGCCAATGTGCCCATAGACACTATATGTGCAGCAGCCACATGAGCATCCCCACACACCTTCACCAAACATTACTGTGTGGACATACAAATGAATAAGAAAGCACAAGTAGGACAAAAAGTACTTCAACACCTGTTCGCAAAGTCTTCCTCTTACCACAGCCTCCCCAAGAAGGGTGAAACCGCTACATAATCCAATGCACAGCATGTAAATCCAGAAAAGGATTCACGCTGCAAAACGAAATGGTAGTTTTGCAGCTTGAAGAGTTTTCTAGATTCACATGCAACCCACCCAACCTCCCCTACAAGGAATACAAACAGGTGGGGAATCAAGTTTAACAATTCTTTAAAATACCATCTGAAGGACTATAAGACTAAAGCACAGAAAAAAGAATCCGAAGATGGCTACCACTCACAACAACCTCCAGGGCGCCGTCTGACGTCACACAAGGGACGTACCTGGCACCAAATAGTGGTCGACGATGCCCAGAAGAAAAAAAAACAAGGACTATTCTGGACCCAACCACTAGATGGCGGAATAATGCACAGCATGTGAATCCAGAAAACTCTTCAAGCTGCAAAACTACTCCTACTGGTAAGTAACCATTTCGTTTGCACCTCTTGTTTAAAACCGGATATTCTAAGCCAGGCAAGCCGTCTTAGTGTGGTACTTGTGCACATTTGTCTGCTGGCCGTGTCTGCTGCATCGAGTGCTGATTTAAGGGATGTGCTAGCGATGTTTTTGCCTTCTTGGACAATAGATTTTGTCCTTTTCTTGTCTTCTTCTGGGAGCTTGTTGATGAGCTCCTTGATGTCATCCCATCGTTGGTGTCCGTATCTGTTCAGCAGGGCATTAGAGTTTGCGATGTGCCATTGTGTCACTGCCTCTTTTTCCATTTTTCTGCCTTCCATATGCATCCGTTTGCTCTCCTTCTCTGGAGGTGGTCCAGTGTTAGAGACGGCGTTGTCCTTCTCCTGGCCGTGGTGACAATGATGGAGTCAGGCACTGTGTTGCCCTGAATATATTTTGGATACTTGGAAGAGGGTTTGTACTTCTTTTTCGACTCTTGGTGTTACACCCTTGCTTGAGGCTGGCTCCTTGAAGGCTTCTTTGCCTTGATCCAGGATGCTTGGTAGCATGGTAGATATTGTGTCTCCTTGTTGGCCTGAGGCTAGTGTCTCTAAGAGGAAGCATGTGTCCTCTTTTTCCTCTTCGAGGGCGACCCTGAAAGCGTCCGCTGCTCTCTTCACTAGGCTGTTGTAGAAGGCTATGTCATCTGGCGGCAAAGCCTTTGAAGGATAGCAGCACATCTCCTCCTCTGGGCTTTCTGTGTTGAGGTCATTCCATTGGTACTCACAAGTTTCAGAGGCTTCTTCCTCTTCCGGGTGCCTCGATGTATTATTCGAGGTCTTCATCGCGTGGTTCAGGGGTTGGAGGTGACTCTAGGATCTCCTTTTCTTCCCCTTCAGTGTCTTCCGTCCCTTCGGCGTCGACATTGTCCATGTCGGCGACGGGAATCTTTGGAATACGGAATTCCTTGAGTGAAGCTTCGAACTCCCTTTTTTTCTGGAGGAGCATCGCCATTTCGAGTTAGAGTCGTTTCTTTTTCTTTTCGACCCCGAGGGCTCTCTCAGTGTCAGAGACTGGAGATTTTCTTTTCTTGCTCGCACTTGCCTGTGGCTTCGAGGGAGGCATAGTTCCCTTCGAGGGTTCGTGTTCGACCCTTGTTTTCGGCGCCTTGGGTGATCTTCTCTCGTCGGCGTCCCTTGGTAGGGTTCCGTGGGGTTCTTTGGATTGGGCTGGCCTTCGATCGCCTTTTTCTTCAGCGTAGGGGCTGCCTTAGGCTGTGCCTTATCCATCATGGCCGTTCGGTCCCAACGGATGTGTATGGTGTCTTACCTTATCTGTCTTCTTCTCCGTGTCCTTCGCCATCTTTTTGTGGGCGTGGGCTTTTTCGGTGATTCCCTCCAGAATTTCGACGTCAGATCCTTAGTGCGTCGATTCTGCTGGAACTCCTTGGTCTTCTTCGTTGCTGGAGAGGCCCAGGTCCTTCAGGGAAGGTTTCTTCGGTGCCTGGGACATTGTCGCATAGTGGGCCTCTCTCTGCTTTTGGTGTGTCCTGAGGGTTTTCGGCAGGAACACCGCGCAGGCCTCACAGTCCTTGTCCTTGTGGTCCTTGGGTAGGCAGAGGTTGCACACGTCGTGTGGATCGCGTTGTGCTAATTTGTGGTGGCACTCGGGGCAGAATTTGAAAGGGGTATTTTCTATGGCCCCTACCTCGCCATTTGTCCACCCTTGATGTCCTTGGTATTGAAGATGTCGTTCCCGGGGTGAAGTTCTGTTCTCCGGTTGCGAGGTCAATGTTCGATGCTTGTTTTTTATTCAAAATCTTGAGTTTTTTCAGGGACTTTTCTGAAAACTTCGGAGCGTCCCGTCTTGCTTCCAGACCCAACAGCGGATAAAAGAATCTGAAGATGGCTACCACGCACAACAACCTCCACGGTGCCGTCTGACGTCACACAAGGGACATACCTGGCACCAAATGGTGGTCGACGACGCCCAGAAAAAAAATTAATTATTCCAGACCTAACCACTAGATGGCAGAATAATGCACAGCATGTGAATCCAGAAAAGGATTCACGCTGCAAAACATAACTTCTTCTTGTGGTCAACCAAAGAGGGGGACCCAGTGAGAACAAGTGCTCTCATTTTCTGTGCTTCTTGTGCCTTACAGAATATTGCAGCTGATGGGCCTCTTTTGCATCCTACACTCAACAGCAGTCTGGCTTAACTAGAGGGAATGAGGATAAACCAGGAAATGTTTAGACCATGCTAGGCTGGGAATGCAGTTAGGGGACCCACAGGAGGCGCTCTACCACCCAGTGTAACCCTCTCCATTCACTAGAGTAGACCACTACAGAGACCTTTGAGGGACTGGCCAAAGAGTGAGGAGCATTCAACTTCTCCATGCAACATGTGAGCTACACTCTACCTAGAGAGACAGGTTTGACCCAATGGTGCAACAGTGGCTTATGACCTCTGAGGTGCAATGTAAACAAGTCTCTGAAGCTGACAAAGGTTTGGTTCCTGGAAGCATATCAACCCTGGGTGCTTTGTGAATGAATGATATAACTTTTAAAGCGCACAAATGCCTGGAGGCGTCTTGGCGCTATGCAGAGCAGAGAAGAACAGTCAGTGTCCTGAGCAAGAATGCTTTAGGATCACTGATTGAAGAGCCAGGTTTTAAGTTGTTCCCTAAAGAGAGGGAGTGAAGAGGCTGTTTTCAGTTTGGATGGCAGACGGTTCCAATGTAGAGCTGTAGCTCTAAAAAAGCTTTTTCCGCCCCAGGTGGCATGTTTGAAAGTAGCAACCTTAGTAAGTCTGCCTGCACTGGAACGGAGAGTTTTACCAGGTATCTACCACTCAAGGTTTTTCCTATAGGAGGCCAGGGCTTTCCCGTAGAGTGTCTTATAGGCTAGACAAAGTGCCTTGAAGGTGATACGATGACTAACTGGGAGCCAATGCATTTGCCTAATGGCTGATCTAACCGATTGAAATTTTGGAATTTTTAGAAGGAATCGTGCAGCCGCATTTTGAAGAGTTTGTAATTTCTTAAGTGGTCCTTTTGGGAGGTCCACATAAAGGCCATTACAAAAGTCCAGTTGTGATAAAACCAAAGCAATGACTACAGATTTCAGGAGATCTGCAGGTAGACATTTTTCAATGTTTCTGATAGTTCTTAGTAAGTAGAAAGAAGAGGAGGTGATCTTGTTGACTTGGTCTTTATATTTTAGACCCCTATCCATCAAAATCCCTAGGTTTTTTTACTTTAGAGGTTGGCATTGGTGGAGAGCCCAGCTGGCCACCAGTTATGAGACCAGATGGGCGGGTCATTGCCGAAAGAAATCACCTCTGTTTTTGTGGAATTGAGTTTCATACAATTACTGTCCATCCATTTACTGACTGCACTCATGCAGTGAGACTATTATTTGTGTGTCGTCGTCACAGACCAAAGGATTTTTATCAGAGAAGCAAGAGGTGTAACAAAGGTGGATAAGCAATGTTTTATTGTTCTGTGTAGTATTTAGATTTTGCTGCAAGAATTGATTTTTTCTAACTTCCTATGCAGATTCTGTATTTTTCCCTCTCCTCTACCTTATTCTGCGCGCCATTTGCGCTCTTGTCTGCCTTGCTGGATCTAGCAGAAACAAGTTGTCAGGTAGCGGCCAAAATGATTCTGGTACCAGATGCTTTTTTTTATTCTTCCCCAAGGTTAGTTGCATCACTTACATATAGCCAGAGAGGATTCCCTTCGATCTCAGTGTTTGTTTGGGTCATTTAAGGTAAAATCAGTTCTATATCATTTGCAGTTGTTAATGAGTGAGTGGATTAACTCAAGTTCTGTGACACCTTTCCTGTTCTCTAAACGGTTGAAGAGAATGAGCCTGCTTAAGATGGGTTGATGTGTACCAGACAAAGTACCTGTCGGTCCATGGTTTGTGTGCTTTGTATGAGTGAGCAAAGATGCAACAGAGACACTGTACAGTTAATTCAAGAGAGAGAGATTTGCCTCTAAAGACTCCAAAAATAGAACTTTGGACACAATACTTGAGTTGAGTAGAGACCAAGTCTGCAGAATGAATGGGGGGGGGAAAGAGTCTGATCCTTTGAGCAAGGAAGTTTCCATTCCTTCTTGGATTATAGCGTACCTGACCTTTTTAATAATGTTGGAATACAGCTGAGACATCAATTTATTTTCAGACTCCACAAGTCTGGAAAAGGCCTTTGTTTGATTTCCCCCCCAAGTCTGGGTAGCTTGCATCTCCTTCCCGCACACCACACAGGGATTGGGTTGGATTGCTAATCTCTCGGATTAGAGGACTCTGCCATTACCTCATCAACCCTTGGCAATTACTCTTTCCTACTAATATACCTTGAGTAAGACTGAAATTTGTGTTGTTCAAACAGCGGATTGCAATTGTAGCACCTATTATGGTAATCTCCATTTGGTGTATGAAATCCCACTTTCCATTAAATTTTGAGTTTGCTTGGTGGCATACAATACTGCCAACTGCGGGTTGGAGGACCTAATTATATTTTTATTATCAGTATCAAAGTACTTTTATTCAGTTGTGTAAACCATAAAAGTGCGTAATAAACACACAGTATAACATTAAAATGAATCTGAAAGATCAATCCAGTAAAATCAATATCATATTATTGTGCAACATGTGCAATACATTGTTAGAGTAGATAAAAATATTAAAATCATTTGGTAGATAAAAAGGAGGATCAAAGGGCCATAGTGCAAGAATCATGATTAGTACGGAGTTTACAAAGACCGTATAAAAATGTATTTCCAATTTTCAACTAATCATAAAGTTACTACTTCCCCAGTGCTTTGGTTCCAATACTCCAACTCCAATGCAGGTATTTGGCAACAGCACAAGCAATAGATTCTTCAGTGTCAACACGCAGCACCCTAAGTGCAGCTGAGCACTGCCTGACCCCCAGCAATCTGCAGATTAGAAGGAGCAGGCCCTTTCTTGTCTACCATACCCGGGGCAGAAAAAAAGTGAATTAAAATCTGCTCTGCACAGCAGCAGACTGGACACACAGTGCTTTCAGCAGTTTTTGATTTCCATCTTGAGCAAAAAGTCTGGAGCGGTAAAGTACCATGGCGAAACTGAATGTACGAAACTCTTGCAGCATGATATGGGATAATATCTAGGAAGCATTTAAATAGGCAATATAGTTTGAAATAAAAAAATTCGGTACTGAGCAACCCATGAGACCTGTTGTTCACTCAAAGACCCCACCCATGGGCCCAATAGGCATCCTTTAGGTTAGGTTTAGAAAGAAGAGGGCAACCCTCGCAGTCACGCCAATAGGATTCTAAGCCCAGTTGGGTCAACATGCTCTTGGCATAACATATCCACTTTATTCTATGGCTTTTATCTGCTTCTACTATGTCCCTGAATGCAATATAGTATGTGGTAAGAGTTAGGGTGTACTCGAGCCTGTGCCAAAACAAGAGAGGACGTAACTGTGCCCTAGACGAAATGGAGTGGATACCCATGTCCCACTTTAAGGGGAGCAGGGGTGCACTTTTCGGGATGCACAACAAGGACCTTAGAAAGTTATTCTCTGCTAGTCCTAGCAATGCCAAACCAGCTGTCCTCCATAGTTCAGCCTTAGCCCTATAATCCTTTAGAGCTGGTGAAATAGGTCTCTTCTTTGAGGCAAGTAACAGCCTCAAGATGCCAGATGCGTGAGGGCATAAGTTCAATAGGCTTTTCTTGACTTGGGGGAGCCACTGCATAGACTGGGTTAGCCTTATTCCAAGATTGTCAAAGGAGGTAACCTTGTCAAGACTATTTCTGTCAAGAGTGAGGGAGCCCCTAAACTACCTGGGGGGATTAATAGACATAAATTTAGTTTTTCCATGATTAATTATCAGCACACGGTCAGTACAAAAAGCAGCAAACCGATCAACCAATGCCTGAAGGCCAACTGGCGTTTTAGAAATCAGTAAAGTATCATCTGCAAATAAGAGTGGAGGAACATTTATGTGGGCAACCCTTGGTGCATTGTTGCCGCCCACATCTAGGTAATCTACCTCATCATTAAGGTATAGGGAGAATAAGATAGGGGCAAGTACACATCGCTGCTGAATGCCTTTGTGGACCCCGATAGATTCAGTCAATTCCCCTTGGGGCCCCCACCAGACCTGGGCATAAGTATCTTGGTGCAGACGCAAAGGATACTCACAAGATCATGAGAGACCCTGTTTGTCTACAGTACTTCCCATAATTTTTGGTGGGGACTAGGTCAAATGCAGACTTTAAGTTCACAAACACTAAGCAAAGATGTGACTTCTGAAGGATGACCATCTTTCAGTAGATGGTAAAAAATCAAAAGACTTGGTCAATAGTGCTCACGTCTCTTCTAAACCGGCTTGAGAATTCTATAGGACATTGTGTTCTTCTATTCAAAAATCAAGTCTGTCTAGAACCTGCCTGCAGAACACCTTGGGGGTCACATAAATGAAGCTTATTGGTCTATAATTAAGGGGGAGGCCCCAGAAACCTTCGTGTAGACAGGGACCATCTCTGCTGTTTTCCAACTAACTGAAATTTCAGCACTCTCCGGAACTGCATTGGACAACTTACTAATATAGGTGGCCCACCTTTCTAGGTCAGCATGAAAAAAAACCAGGATCCCATCGGGTCCGGCAGCTTTACCAGGGGCGATGCTGTTTTTTATTTTTTTATTTATTTATACGTTTTCCATCATATGTAACAAGTCATACGTATACATGTCATCAAGTCTATCTTGCATTATCTATTCCACAGGTGTTACATTTACATAGCACATTACTTGAAGCAACAGTCATCAGAACAATGCTATAGCCCAGTGTAGTCGCATATTCCTTATATATACAATAATTATACATCAGCTTTTAGGAGGTCAGGGTGTTCTCGCAAGTATTTGGTAAGCGGTTCCCAGAAGTTAGAGGGTTTAGCAGCAGTGGGCAGTTCTTCTGCATAGATCAGAAAATTATCTTTACAGTAGATAGAGTCTCGTACCCATTGAGCCACAGTAGGGGCCTTCCTGCTGTCCCAATGCATGGCTACTCTCCGTTTTGCTAATAGTAGCAGGATTGCGGTACATTTTTTCTTGGTAGATTTCAAATGTATTAAGTGCCCCAATAAACACATTTGTAGCATGCAGTCCAGTTTGTAATTCAGGATTCCATTTAATAACTGTATCACCTGCTTCCAAAACAGTCTCACATTATCACAATACCACGCTAGGTGCACAAAATCGGCCTGATCTGTCCCACAGCGTTTGCATTTTGCGTCCTCTCGCTATCCATGTTTATGTAAATGGATAGAGTGTGGTAAGTTTGGTGCAAGTATTTATAATGTATTATACGTAAATTGCCATTGGGCGTGAGAAGCTCAGTAAGTGCACAGCAGGTTTGCCATTCTTTCACTGTTAGAGGTGTGTCCAGTACCAGATTCCATTGTTCGTGTGCTTTCCGCGTGTCAGCACCAATTTCTCTCTGTAAGGCCTTGTAAAGCCGTGCCACCATATGTGTGTTGTCTGACGCAGTTATTAATAACTGAAGCGTCTCTAGAGTGGGGGGTTCATGAGGAAATGTGGGATATAATACCTGAATTGCTGCACGTAGTCTATGGTAAGCGAATTTGAATAGTAATGTTTGATTGTTTACATATGCCAAGTCAGTCGGAGTCATAAATGTCCCATTTGGGTATAGATCCCCCATCATTGTGATGCCAACCTGTTCCAAGAGTCCCATACCATTCTTCTCTTGTGTGACCGATAAAGCCGGATGTTGTGCTAATGAAAGATTCGGTGCGTATAGTGGGGTTTTATCTGTGAGTTGGCTAATTCGTGGCAATGCCAATGACGTCGTACGGACTGTGTTCATTTCATGTTTGGTCAGATGAGGTCTCATGTGTGGCAATACATTAGCTAATTTAATGGGATGGGCATCACCATCCTCCACTGCAAGGTGTGGCATATATTGTACTGGATGATACCAGTAGTAGGCATATTGTGCTTGAGCGCATAAATAGTATAAATAAAGATCAGGGACTGTAAAGCCTCCTGCATCATATGGTAATGTCATCGTGCGCAAATTTATCCGGACTTGCTTACCCGCCCATATTAATTTATTCAACAGAGAGCGTAATCGGCGAAAGATGGGGGCTGGGGGAGTTATGGGAATGTTTGTAAAAAGATATAGGAGTTTGGGCAGGAGGACCATTTTTACGAGAGAAATCCTATCTGCTAATGATAAGGGTAATGTGATCCATCGGTCTATTTGTGTTTCCAATTTATCAATTACTGTACCATAGTTACTCCGAATCACTAGCTCAGAGTCGCGGTGTATCCAAATGCCTAGATATTTTATAGGATCCTCCTGCCAAATCAACGGCAAGTCCATTTGTGGTGATTTTGTGTTGGTTGTCAATGGTATCACCGCTGATTTGGACCAGTTGATTTGTAAACCGGAGTGTCGCCCGAATTGTATGTATTCTCGCAGTATCGGAGATAGGTTATTAGCGGGATCCCTAATATATAACACCATATCATCGGCATACAATGAGATGCCAATGGGCTGCAAATTAAATTGCAAGGCTGTAAATGCATAATTCTGGCGTATTTTACAGGCCAGAGGCTCTAGAGCAATTGCAAATAATAAAGGCGATAATGGGCAAGCTTGCTGCGTCCCTCTTTGTATTGGTATTACATCCGATATATGTCTGTTAACTTTTATGCGAGCAGTAGACTTTGTGTAAAGAAGTTTGATCCACTGTATTAACATTGGTGGGAGACCTATCCGCTGGAGAATAGTGAAGAGGTAGGTCCATTCGACGGAGCCGAAGGCCTTGGCCGCGTCTAGTACCACAGCCACAGCCTCCAACTCCGAGTTCAGTTGATGCAGGAGGGCGAATATCGTACGCAAGTTATGAGTAGTGGATCGGGATGGTATAAACCCCGATTGATCCGGTAATACAATAGTGGTCATTAACGGTTGAAGCCTAGTTGCAATTATCTTAGCTAGTATTTTTGCGTCTGTATTTATTAATGAGAGTGGTCTATAGGACTCAGCTACTTCCGTTTTTTTTTTCTGGCTTAAGTAAGGCGTCTATAAGCGCCTCACGCAATGTTGGGGGAAGAAGTTTATTGTTATATGCTTCGTCATACATTTCCAAGAGATATGGGCTGATTAACTCAGAGTAGGTTTTGTAAAATTCTCCTGTATAGCCATCTGGGCCTGGTGTTTTGCCATTAGGGAGGGTCTTTATAGCATCCTGGACTTCCTCTAGAGTTATTGGCTGTGCTAGATATTCACGGTGACTGTCGGAGAGCCAGACTAGGGCTATATCCTCCACATAATCTATGATCTCTTGTGCGTGTGCTGTATCTCGTGTTTTATATAGTGCACCATAGGTGTCCATGAATGTTTGTAGAATGCCCGCCGTATCATAATGTTCTACTTCATTGTCGGCTACCATTCTGAGTATAGTATGTTGTTTGTGCTCAGTGCGTATTTTTTGTGCAAGTATACGTCCCGGCCGACCTCCCTCACCCATCCTGCGTGCTGTATGGCGTTTCGTTAAATATTTCACTTCGTCATCCGCTAGAGTATTATAAGTGTCTATTTCATCTCTGATAGCGCTTAAAACGTCTGCCTTATGCGTATCGTCGTATTCTGCTTCTAATGTTTTTATTCGTTGTTCGCAGCGTGCCAATTGGGTACGAATATCTTTAAGAATTCCCGCCGATGTGCTTATGCAGACACCTCGCAATGTTGCCTTAAAGGCTTCCCATAGTGTGCTTGCGCTTTCTACCGATTGCTTATTGGTGGCAAAGTAATCTATTGCATTATGTATTGTCTCAGCATAAAGTGGGTCCAGCAAGGCTGTTGCATTAAAACGCCATACAAACGGTGGTGGAATGTATGTCGGGATTTTTATAGTTAGCAGGACAGGTTTATGATCCGATAGTGTTTTTGGTAAATGATTGACTTCTTGGACCCATGTGCATGCTCGTTCCGTTATGAGCCAATAGTCAATTCTGGACCAACTATTATGTACAGTTGAGGAGTGGGTGCTATCATGTATATTGGGGTTACGCAGGCACCATATATCATGTAGTCTAAATTCAGTCATACCGTGTTTGAGGATTGCAGCCGCCCGTTGATGATGTTCAGTCGTGTCGTGCGATCTGTCGCATGTGCTGTCCAATGTGACATTCATGTCTCCGCCCCAAATGAATTCCATATCTGGAAGCTCCCGTATCCTGGCATGTATTTTCACGAAGAAGTCGGGATCATCCACATTTGGACCATATGTATTGATGAGTCCTACCCTAGTGCCTCGTAGTATACCTGTGATTATGACATATCGTCCCTGTGCATCAGTTAGTATTTGTTCTTCTATAAATTGAGTTCCTTTCTGTATCAGTGTCATCACCCCTCGCGCATACGCAGAATAGGAGGATGAGGCCACTAGTTCCGCCCATTTCCTCCCGAATCTATCCGCTCTGTTTGTAAGTAAGTGTGTCTCTTGTAGCATAGCTACATCAATGCCATGGCGATCTAAGTAAGCAAATATCGGTCTAATTTTTTTAGGGTTATTGAGACCTCTAACATTCCAGGTCACAAGCGTTAGGGGCTTAGGTGTAGAATTAGTGTACATGGTCATGACTACAGTTATAAGTAATGATGTATAATCTGGTGCTTCTGTTTTGGCTTATAGACATTAGTGGAAAACAACTGTGGCTCGATGACTTGATAAAACATTTGAGTAGCATCTGGAGTTCTCGTCCCCATCCCACCTCCCAACCCTCCCACATCGCCATCCCAATTATGACGAAGACAATCCCTGATAAAAGAAAATAAACCTCCCCTCTCCCCCACCCGTCCCGTTGAAAAAAAGAAAAGCATAACTTTGGTTGTGGTGCACACAGGTGGGCGGAAGCTGCCAGCTGGATTCCCCAATGACGAGTGTCCTCTAGGGGGTCACTACACTATCATACAGCGTCAGCCCCAACATCCCTCGGCACCATCAATGAAGTGGACAGCTCATTAATAACTCAGGATGAACAGAATGGACATCCCCAAAAGGAGAAACATGCATTTTAGTAAACATAACATCAGTTGTATAAGAGGTTCGGAACCATAACAATCCCTTTAGTACTTATCAGTAATGGTCTCCAACGATCATCATATAGTTCGCCATAAAGGGTCCTGACCAAGCATTCGTATCACATAGGCATCTTAATTATTCAACGTCTGAGGCCCCAGTGTGCTCTTCCAACGCACTTCTGGGTGACTTCCGGGGTACAGACTGAGATCCCCTCTGCTTCAAGTATTTAAGTACATCTTTCGGGTCATTGTATATTGTAGTTTTCCCATCATCAGATATTCTCAGTCTAGCTGGGTACAACATTGCATATTGAACGTTCTGGTCTCTCAGCTTCTGTTTGACGGCGATACATTTTTTCCTTGCCTCCTGAACTTGTGGAGTGAAATCTGGGTAGATGGATATGTCCATGCCCTGGTGTTGTAGGGTACCCAGCTCCCGTGCTTTGCGGAGCGCCGTGTCCCGATCCCTGTAATTTAGTATTTTGGCAATGATTGGTCGTGGTCTTGCCCCAGTCGGTGGTGCTGGGGCCAATGTTCTATGGGCTCTCTCTACAATGAAGACGTCAGAGAAGGTGTCTTTGCCCAGGAGTGTGATAAGTAATTGTTCGATATAGCGCTCCAGAGGCCCAGTGTTTGTTGTTTCCGCTATCCCCATCAGGCGAATATTACTGTGGTGAGATCTCGCTTCAAGATCTTCAGCTTTGGCCATTAGTGCGTCTATATTTTTGTCCATTTTGTTTTGCCTGGTTTCTATTTGGCGCTGCGTGTCTTCTGCATCTGATATACGTCGCTCTGCCATGTCGATGCGTTCAGTGTGGCGGTCGAGGCGTTCGGAAATGCGATCCACACGGTAAGTCAGATTATCTATTTTGCCATCTATGTTGGATAGGGTGTTCTGTATCGAGAACATAGACTGTACGTCTCCTACAGCCGCTCCCCGCACAGTTGATGTTGTGCATCCTGGTGCCCTTCCGGATCATTCTCAGGGGGTTTCTTTTGCTGGTCAAATGTTAGCTTAGGTTGATTCCGGTCTGGCTTCCCCATTTTGCGGCGCTATGTATCAGAGCAGGCTCTACGGAACTGTTTTCGCAATTCAACACAGGAATGCAGGTATGCAGGCCTCCCCCCAGAGAATATAGTTGCTAGTATTGAAGCTAAACAGACAGGCTATTACCAGTAGGGCTCTCCTGTAATCCTGCAGATGTATTGATCTCCGCGGTAGACTGTTGCAGCAGTTATTCCATATATAAAGGGGTGGCTAGTAGCAGGCCCACAGTGGGGGTGGAAAGCATAGCGCCCACTACAATGGCAGTGTCCAACTGTCTGCGCCGCAACAGGCACTGGCCGAGTAATTATGCTCTGTGTGTAGGTCGCAAGTCGGGTGGGGATGCGGAAAGAGGTGTCACATAGCGGCGCCTTTAAGCACTAAGTAATGCCGTACTTTGTGTTCAACTAGTCACACGGGCCGGCCTCCACTATACTCTGTACAGGATTATGGTGGTAATCTTCCTGTTAGGGAGTCTGTTCTCAGCGTCCCAGCGACTATTTTATATGGAGCAGATAAGCAAACAGTGCACCGGAGTCTACAGTGGTAGCGATGGTCACCTCCAGTTTTAATAATATGTAAAAAAGTGGTTCTGTCGGGAGAGAAACAATTGCTTTGTACCATATGGATACTAACTTAAAAAAGTAAACAAATATGGACTGCAGGGATTGATTCACAGCCAAGGACTTTTTTTACGGAACACACCACAAAGACACGGTAATTTTTTAGACACACAAAATGATCTTTGTATTGTATAAGTATCATATACACATATTAGTATAAATTTAACGCTGACATTTCGACCCTAAGTAGAAGCGCAACTTGAATATGCGTCAGGGGCGGGTCTTCATCAGGACGGGGTGGGAGAAATAAAATGTAGACAGCCGCAAATGTTTACATGGATCCTGTTTCATGAATGGATGAGGATCCAATGTGATATCAATCACAAGAAGACCTACACCAAAGGTTGTGGTCTCAAGGAATGAATTCCGCATATACTCCACCAGCCGGTTGGAGACTAGGAATGAAGGACGCCGCCGTCAAGCGATCGTTCCCACGGGGAGCCTTGACCTATTCTGTCCGATATTTGTCTGCAGGTTCACTTGCGGATGTCTACATTTTATTTCTCCCACCCCGTCCTGATGAAGACCCGCCCCTGACACATATTCAAGTTGCGCTTCTACTTAGGGGCGAAACATCGGCGTTAAATTTATACTAGTTCATGCAACTTCACGGACCCCAATTCAAAGTCGTATCTGGGCTGTGTATCTATGCATTAATGATTGGACAGTACACTATAATCGTTTTATTGTCTCATGTGTGATCCACCTGTATAATATGTACAGCACTTTATCCATTTATTCATCACAAGTCACTTCACTTGCACTTCAATTCACCCTATCGTCGTATTTTGTATTGTTTTCTTGACAGCCATATTCATTGATATGTGTATATGATACTTATACAATACAAAGATCATTTTGTGTGTCTAAAAAATGACTGTGTCTTTGTGGTGTGTTCCATAAAAAAAGTCCTTGGCTGTGAATCAATCCCTGCAGTCCATATTTGTTGACTTTTTTAAGATAGTATCCATATGGTACAAAGCAATTGTTTCTCTCCCGACAGAACCACTTTTTTACATATCACACATACCCAGGTTCTGAGGGCCACAGGGTTACCCCATTATCGTTAATGGATGACCTCCAGTTTTAAAGCGGGCAGCCTCCGGGTAGTGTGTGAGACGAGGTATGTAGGCCTTCACTTCAGCCGCTTTTCGCGCAGGTCAGAGTCAGCCGTGGGGAATTCAGCGCCGGTGTCCCCTGCTATCATGCGCCAGTCAGGGGGCCGCCCGTCTATGCGCTTAGGGGTTGCTGACTCACCCGAGCATATATAGATCGGAGTTGGCTCCTCACCCTCGCAGCGGTAATTGGGCCTCTTGAGCACATGAACCCCTCCGTTACGCGCGCCTCACCGTCTCCAAAGTCAGAGGGTAGGACTTGATTGCAGGGTGTGCGGTCGGCAGGACTCACCGTTATCTGCCCACTCGAGCACCGGGATGTCAGTTCGCAACAGATCACACTTCCACCCGACACAATGTCCTGCCCGCGCTCGGCCTCTGCGATATATCAGCCACAGCGTGGGGATCGCACCAGGCGCGTTCTCAACTGTACCCGCCCAGCGCCGTACGTCTCAGCACGGGTAGGGCTACGCCTGTGTTCGGCGCACAGTCCACGTCTCGGCCGAGTTTTTCAGAAGTCGTTTTTCTGCAATTGTAGTACACTGCAGGGCATGCAGGTTAGTTCAATGCATCGTCTGTATGTTCCGATTTCCCATTCTCGTACAATCACCACTTCTGGAGCGTCGGGATGCAGGATAATTTCAGGATTATGTGAGCAACCGAAGGAGCTCACTTAGCAAGCGGCCATCTTCGAGCGTGGCTAGCTCCGCCCCCCCACCAGGGGCGATGCTGTTGATTGCATCTTTGGTTTCTTTTATATCAAATGATAAGGGGGAGAAAAGAGTCACTGGCCTCAATGAAGAATGGGGAACTTAACGCCTCCTCAGGAAACAACGGAGGACCAAATAGGTCATAAAAATATTTAAACCAGATGTCTGAATTGATGGTACTTGCTAAATGGGACTTCCCACTCTCTCCCCCATTAGCTACAATCCACCAGAACCTCTTAACATCCCTGGTCCTAGCTTCCCATATTTCAGTTTCCCAGCTCCCACGAGATGTAGCCTGGGCCTGCTTATATATTTTCTTCTTTTGACTGATATAATTTACATTACCACTTTCAATAGCATGGTGTAATGCGTTTTTAGCCTTCTTATACCATAAACTGCCAGTTTTAGGTGGCATTAATCCCCAATGTGGCTTCCCCTGAAAACATTGCCCTATAATATTGTACAGATTCACATGAATGACGAGAACCGCAGAGCTTCTATCCTGGTGAGACCGTAAAGTATCTAGATTCCGCAGGGCATCAGAGAGCTTTATCCATAATGGCCCTACGCTCTAGATCCATTTAAACTTTAGGCCATTTGAGTCTACGCCTATTATTTAATGGGGACAAACCGATGGAGAGCGAAACGGGAGCGCCCTTCAGATGGGTGAAAAGGTTAGACAGTGTGCAGTGCATGGCATTGTGATCGCCATCGTTTCTGGGGACGACCCTCATATTGACTACAGAGCGTCACAAAGGAAAGGCAATTGATATATAGTTTATCCTACTGGTTTGTCCTCGTCGGTTAAAAGTGGGAAGTGCTTGCAGATCAGATTTCGTGCGCCTGTTACATGCCCTTAACCTCAACAGGAGTGTAAGTTAGAGAAGTTGGTAAGCTACCTCATTCCATCGCTTATTGGGTTCAATATCAAATATGGGTACCCCCCCCATTCCTCATCCTCCGCACTGGTAAATGAGTGACCTGTGTAGTTAAGTGGCTCAAAGGTGGTGTTAAAATCACCCACGACAAATAAAGTGTTGTGTGTGTGTCAAAGCTCTCCCTATGAGACATAAAAGCTTTTAGTGTGGGTGATTCAAATCGCACTCTCAACTCACGATTGTAGATGTTATAAAAAATAAAATGTGCGATTGTCCATTCCTGTGATGGTTATACCTTGAATGTTGGGGGAGAAACATCAAGTGAACACAGTAGTATAACACTGAGTGAAGTGCGCACCCAAAGTAAAAGGCCTCCATAGTGACGCCCTTTCCCCTTAGAACTAGCTGGGACAAAAAAGTTAACATAACCTGCCGTAAAGACAGGATCTAGGGACCATGGGGCAGATGTATGACCGTGTTCTGCGGTCGCAAATGGTAATTCGGCCCGTTTACGACTGCAAAATTGGTCTGCCCCATGCACAAACCATATTTTGCGAGTCGGTAGCCTATTACCGACTCGCAAAATATGGTTTGCGACTCGCTATTAGGAAGGGGTGTGCCAAGGGCATCCCTTCCTAATAGCAAGTCTAACAGCAATGTATGATTGTGGTCACAAAACACTCGCAGTTTACCACCTACTTCAAGTAGGTGGTAAGCCACTCGCAAATGGGAAGAGGTCCCAAAGGGACCCCTTCCCCTTTGTGAATGGGTGCGAAAATATTTTTTAAGAGCAGGCAGTGGTCCCAGAGACAACTGCCTGCCCTTAGAAAATGAAACTGAAAAGTTTCAATTTTCTTTTTTAAATGCACCCTGTTTTCCTTTAAAGAAAACGGGCGGCATTTTAAAAAAAACTGCTTTATTAAAAAAGCAGTCACAGACATGGTGGTCTGCTGACCCCTGCTGGCCACCATCCCTGGGAGTGCTAGCCATTCCCAATGGGGTCGCAAATTGTACCTGCCTCATGAATATTAATGAGGCATGCAATTTGCGACCCCATTAGGAACGCAAAAAGTGTCTTAGACACTGTTGTACATTCCATTTTGCGAGTCGCAAATTGGAAGTCGCAATTCGACGCAATTTGCGACTCGCAAAATGGAATGGTTGCACATCTGGCCCCATGTTTCTTATAATAATCATATGTCAAACTGATCTATAAACAGGTCCCAATCAGGGTCACCGAGCTTGGACCTGACAGCCGCCACATTCCAGGACAGGATGTTTAAGTTATTCAAAACCATTGGTTGGGTTCCAGCTATACCAGAAAACGATATTGATGGTGGCAAAACATTAGGGGAGGTCCCACCCTTCTGTGGAGCATTAAAAGCTGGTATACCTTCGGTACCAGAAGATTCCCCTCCTCTCGAGGGAGGATACGCACTACTATTGCGGAGTCAATCCACCATTGACATTCCCAGATCGTCAGCAGAGGCTAGAGGTCGGGTGATGAATTGGGACGGCGGGGGCACTGGCGTTTACGTTTGAAATGAATTTGGGAACCAGACAGGTTTTTTTTGTGCAATTCCAACCCCATAAGCCCTTCTACCATCTGGCTATGTTTTAAACAAAGCTCGATATAATCAAAGGCACCCTCATTTCATGATGAGTCATTAAACCTTTTAGCATGTAAGATAGCTGAGCAAATTAGGGAATAGCAATGGTGGACCAATCTTGCATAGTGAGTGTTAGAAATGGGGGTCTCTAGTGGGCAGAGGTAGGTACCTTTGTCCAAATAGGGACCCTTGCTTCTAGTCAGGGTAAGGGGGATACACACTTTAGATAACCCCTGCTCACCCCCTTGGTAGCTTGGCACGAACAGACAGGCTTATCCCAAAGGCAATGTGTAAAGTATTTGTACCAACACTTACAGTAACACAGTGATAACACCACAAATGGACACCACACTGGTTTAGAAAAATAAAGCATCTTTATCTAAACTTAACAAGACCAAAACGACAAAAATCCAACATACAAGTATTAAGAAAAATGACTTTCAAAAGGTTTTAGCAACTGAGTCCATAGAAAACTATGGATGCGTGATTTCTTGCAAAGTACCTGTTGTTGCGACAAAATTCACCAAGCCAAACAGCCGCAGCAATGGGAAGCGTCGAAAAACAAAGAGATGCGTCGATTCCTGAGACCTTCGTGGATGTGATGCGACAGTTCTGCGTGCGTCGGGTCCGGTCTGTAGTGGGGAGCGGTGCGTCGGGTCCAGTCTGTAGGGGAATCGATGCGTCGATTCTGAGACGACTCCGATCCGTGGGTGATGCATCAGGGAAAACTTGCAGCACAGGGACGATGCGTGGGAATCCGGGATGCGTCGGCGAGCGATGCGGCGGCGAGCGATGCGGCGTCGTCGAGCGGCGCTGCGTCTCTTTCTCCAGCCGCGATCCCTCGATTCTTGCAGCGGCGACAGGAGCTCCGTCGGTTTCAGCAGCGGCGTGGCGACATTCTTCTCGCACCATGGCGTTGCGTCGGAAAAACTGCTGCAAGAAGAGCGATGCGTCGATTTTCTTGTTGTTGCATTGCTTTCCAGCTCCCAGCAGCAGAAACAACCTCCAGAGGCCCCACACAGTCACAGGCACTCCTGGCAGGTCAGAACTCCCAGCAAGGAAGTTCAGGGGAGCTGGGGGGTGAAGTCTTTGTGTTCCTGAGACTTCAAAACAGGAGGCAAGCTCTACCCAAGCCCTTGGAGACACAGCACACAGCAAAGTCCTTCTCCTTTCTTTGGCAGCAACGGCAGGCCAACACCAGACAGCAAGGGCAGTACTTCTCCTCAGTTTCTCTAGCTCTTCTCCTCAGCAAAGGTTCCTCTTGATTTCAGAAGTAGTCTAAAGTTCAGGGGTTTTGGGTCTGATACTTATACCCCAAAATGTCTTTGTTCTCTTTGTGCAAGGGGCTCTGAGCCCAGTTCAAACCAGTTCTGGGGGCACTCTACAAGTGCATAACAACATCCATTGTTAGGGTGAGCCTTGGCTCCAGACACACCACAGGGGGGCGGAGCCAGCATTCTGGAAGGCAGGCACAGCCCTATTCAGGTACAGGTGCTACTCCTCCCACCACTCCAAATGCCGATCAGGCCTATTCAGCCTAGCCTGACTCATCCATACTCTCTGGAGCCACTGCACATCACCTGCCCCTGTCACTCCAAAGCCAGACAGTCAATACACATCCTTGCAGAAGCACACAGGATGGCTAAGCAAGAAAATACCTACTTTCTAAAAGTGGTATTTTCAAACACAGAATGCAAAAATCACCTTTCCTAAAAGATGCATCTTTAGAGTCTGAGTTCAGGCATACTAAACTTTATTTTCCTATCTGGTCCCAATGGTAAGTTATATTTATAAGATGTTATAAATTAACTCCTATGCTTTCCTATGGGGACAGATAGCCTTACAATAGTGAAAAACGAAATTGGCAGTATTTCACTATCAGGACATGCCACACACATCAGGGCATGTCCTACCTTTCACATACACCACACTCTACCCACAAGGGTACCTTGGGCCTACCGTAGGGGTGACTGACATGTAAGAAAAGGGAAGGTTAGGGCCTGGCAAGTGGGTGCACTTGCCAAGTCGACATGGCAGTTAACAACTGCGCACAGACACTGCAGTGGCAGGTCTGAGTTACCGTTTCAGGTCTACTCATGTGGGTGGCACAATCAGTGCTGCAGGCCCACTAGTAGCATTTGATTTACCAGCCCTGGCACACTCACTGCACTCTACTAGGGACTGACCAGTAAATCAAATATGCCAATCATGGATAACCAATCATGTTCACAATTTACGCAGAGAGCATATGCACTTTAGCACTGATTAGCAGTGGTAAAGTACCCAGAGTCCTAAAACCAACAACAACAGGTCAGGAAAAAATAGGAGGAAGAAGCAAAATGTTTGGGGATAACCCTGCAAAAAGGGCCAAGTCCAACAGTGAGTACATTTATTTATTAATGTGTCCATGTCCTCTCTGACCCCCGGGCTCAGTTTGGGAACTTTGGCCTTGAAAACCCTGCTCGATCTCCCTGTATGGCTCTCTGGCCCCCTCCCTCTGTCAATCTTTGGTCTTGATCCCAGGGGTAGGAGACTGATCAAAGGACGCTGTACTTCGGTCGTATCTGACCCCCCAATGTCCTTACTCAAAGCCCCAACCTTGATAGTGGAAGGACGGGATGTTCTATACTGCCTATTTGGAGGGGATGAATTTAAGGTCAGAAATTCGTGCCTGCCCTCCAGGGTGCCTGAAGGTGCCCGTTTTAATCACTACTACATTTCCGCCTGTTTTGGCTATCAATTAGAGTAGTATACACGCCGGTAGCTACATTAGGAGGGCTCTTGGGATGCAGGATACTTCCCGGTTGCCTCAGCTTCCCAACCTCGTCTGACAAAGCAGCTACCAGCTTTTTTAACTTATGTACCTCGTTGCATAGATATTTAACCAACTCAACAGGGTCAGTGATATTCGTATCCTCAAAAGGCCCTGCGTCAGGTACCATAGTACTACATTTTTATTTACAATACTGTCAAAACTGCACACTCCTACCTGAACTCAGCAGCCTTATTTACGGGAGAAAAGGAAATGACAGAAGTAGTACAAACGCTATCTTGGATTGGGATGTTGTCATAGAAATTTGAAGCACCCACCATCTTAGATTCGGAATATTGTTATAGGCTAGCTGCTCCTCTTCCTGAACTTCTGTGAAAAAAGACTTGGGAAGAAGGAGATTCTAGAAGGTAAGTGAATGATCTTTCTCTCATCAACAAGTCTTTCCAACCACCTCTTTCTCTGACAGCGTCCTTTACAGAATCGCAGCCATCTGAGGAAAAGCAAAGCGCGGATCTGTGGTACTACTGGAAGGTTCCGAACACCCAAAACACAGTTATGGCGTCTTCAACACACAAGTAGTACACCTTGCTAGGTTCAGACTCTTTACTAGCAGAAGCACATGCTCCACATCTTCCAAACAGCTCTCAAGGGCTTCTTGCCTAGTGAGTAATCCCTCTCTACCTAGAGGCAGACATAGGGTGGAAATCCTCTACACTGGTAAGCTAGATGTGTTTTAATAGGCATATTTCCTTCACCAACAAACATGATAATAAAATTGTTGTTACAAGTACAAATATACATAAACATTCAACCCAATTACAATTCTATTGCGCTATTTACTAACAACAATATTTTCCAGAGATAATAGTTTGTCCTACTTTTTGGGTGAATGGATTTTGGACATAGCCAGCCATGACGGGTACTCAGGACTCCTGCAGAACGAGCGTAGTTCCTCTAGGGCGTTTAGCGTTTCTCTCTCCCCCTGATCTCGGTATTCTTCTTCAGAAAGAAATCGAACCACTGGCTTATTGAATGGAAAACAGCCTTTGACTTTTCTACAACGAGGAAAATTAAATATAGGGAGAGAAACAGAAATTCAAATATCAAACATAAACAACATTTCACTATTCAAACACCTTATTACAATATAAATGAGGAGGTATTATAGTTGCAGATTACCTGGCCAATGCATTAGGAAGATAAGTGAATACTTCATCAAAAGGTTTAAAGGCAGGACTAAACAAAAGCAAATAACTGTGAAAGGGTGTAATGTGTCAGTGCTGACACAATAAAAATACAGCTGCCATGGACAAAAATGAAAACAATTACAACCCATAACTTGCAGTGCTAAAATATGTACTTTTAAAGTGTAAAAAAAAAAACCTACGGAAAAATTAAAATCACAATAAAAACACATAATACAATCATGCACTAATCAATCTGCAATGTAACTCTATGCTAAGAAAAACATTCAGGTGTTGCTCCAGTTTAACTGTTACCATACTGCGATATTTGTATGACAGTAGACTTCAAGAAAATGGGACCTTTGAGGGCTTAAATAGACCCTGCACCTAACAATATCCAACAGTGAAAGGTTTGAACAGAAACAATTGAGCATTAATCTTTTTTTTGATAATCAATTTTATTGATTTTACGAGAAGTGAGAAAAATGAAGGCGAACAGTACAGCATTGTAGGTAGCATCATAACATGTGGATTTCGGCACACAGTACAGGTACAGCAAAGTACAGTATTGTTACTCTCCCTCCAAAGGGCATAACGAACTAGACCCACAAACCTAGGGGTGACGCTTAGTCTAGCATACCCAGCCATTTGCCCCAGATTCTTCGGTGTTTGGCAGGGCAACCTCTGGCTTCGTATAACGAGAGTTCCTCCGTGGCGCACCAGTCTACTCCTCGGCGCCATTTAGCTATAGTGGGCGGGTGGGATTCTTCCACGCAGCCGCAATGTCGCGCTTGGCTACCACCAGAGCGGTTCCCAGGAATGCCTTGTCTGCCCTGGACCCATCCAACCCGTCAGTGATGCCCAGTAATATGTTCAGGGGGTTGTGTGGAGCTTCCCATCCTAATATCTCCGTGAGCTCCGCTTCTAAGGCAACCCAGTAGGGGACAATGTGCGGGCATGTCCATACTATGTGAAAGAAATCTGCAGGGTCTAAACCGCACCTCGGACATGTCGGGTTTGGAATAAGGCCTGCTCTGTGTAGGCGACTGTGGGCGAGGTAGGAGGTGTGCAGGTAATAGAGCTGGACCAGGCGAAGCTTGGCCGAAACAGTGATAGTTTTGGGCGCCATCAGTGCATCCCTCCAGTCCTCGTCCTCCAAGGGACCCAACCACGCCTCCCACCTAAGTTTCAGCTGGTCAAGAGATGTGGGACCGTTGTTTGTTAGGGAGCGATATATGCGTGAGACTCCGCCTCTTCCGAGGTTACTCATCATGACCTGGGCCTCAAGGGGGCTGTGTTCTGGCAGTGAAGTGCCAGATTTTATGTGCGTGTCGAAGGCGTGAAGGACTTGCAAATATTTGTAGAACTGGGATGGATGAAGTGCATATCTAGTTTGCAAGTCGGCAAAGGAACAAATATGATCACTGACCCACATGTCTCCAAGTTGCGAGATGCCAATGAGGTCCCAGCTTCTAAAGCCAGCTAGGCTCTCCACCTCCCGCAGCCATGAACCCTGCCAAAGTGGTGTTTGCTGGGTCAGCTTGTTTTGCCATTGAGTGTATTGTAGGGATGCGCGCCATGGCCAAGAAGACTGCACGGCGCACTGTGGGGAGGTCTCTGGGGATGGGGGATCCATATAACATAGCTTGAACGTGGGAGAGGCCCAGGTCGTTGAGTTCAGTTCTGTAGGCCGGGTCAGACCAACCCCCATTGAACCAATCGTGGACCACCAGGAGACGGGTTGCCAGATAGTACAAGTAGAGGTTCGTTAGTCCCATATCTCCATCAAAAGGTGGAATCTGGCAGTGCCGGAGAGCCATACGGGGTCGTCGACCGTTCCAGAGGAATTTTATGATTAGACCGCCTATGCCTCGGAACCAGGCTCGGGGGATGTGCTGCGGTATATTTTGGATAATGTAGAGGAACCGGGGAGGATCATCATTTTGAATAACGCTATCCGCCCTAGTGGGTTGAGTGGTAGTTTTTGCCATTTCAGCAGGTCCTGCTTGGTTTTAGTGATTAAGGGGGTCACATTGAGTCAGGCCAGGTCTGGTAATAGGGTGACCCATATTCCTAGGTACTTAAAGGACTGCCGCCTGATAGGAATGGTTGACTGCCAGTCGAAGCAGTCCCTGGAGATGTGTAGGGGGACCAATGTTGACTTGGCTGAGTTCAGGTGTGGACCAGAGATCCGTTCAAAGGAGCGCAAGATATGCAAGCACCGGGGGCCAGATCGGACTGGGTCCGTGAGAAACAGCAGGACATCATCCGCATATAGCGAGATTTTGTCGTCATGGGATCCTCCCCACCGCCAGCCCTGGACTCGACTGTCAGAACGAACGAAGTTGGCCAGGGGCTCCATGGCTAGGGTGAAGAGGAGGGGCGAAAGGGGGCACCCCTGCCTTGTCCCTCTGCCTATCGGAAAGATGCCGGAGAGTACGCCATTGACTTGCACCCGTGCAGTTGGTTTGGGGTACAGGACACGAACCATATGACGAAACTTGTGGCCCAGGCCCAGGACCCGCAGGACAACCCCAAGGTAACCCCAGTCGACCGAATCAAAGGCTTTCTCAAAATCAACTAGGAGAAGCGCAAGGTAGGGGGTTAGTACCTGACTGTTAGCCAGGGCCACGTGGAGACGCCGCAGGCAGTGCCTAGTACCCCGCGCCGGCATGAACCCACACTGGTCCGGGTGAACCAGTTTGTCGAGGTAGGGTTTGAGGCGTTGAGCTCGGACCGTGGCAAAGATTTTGATCTTGTGTTAATCAAGGAGATGGGGCGGTAGTCCGCACACATTGGCTAGGGTGGCTGTGTTTTGGGAATAAGAACTATGGTGGCCGTATCTGTCTCCGGAGAGAAGGAGCCTTTTTCTATGGCTTCATCATATAGAGCAGCCAGGCGAGGGGTATTGAGCATTAATCTTAATGTCTTTTTTTACTGTATGTTATTGGTTTTAAGCAAACAACAAAACACTCAGTGCATGTGGACAGTTCCATACACAGTCTGAAATAAAACACATGACAGAGGTAGCGACAATCAAGAAGCATACCGGATCCCCGGGTGGGATCGTCCATCTGTCCCAGAAACGCCCTAAGCTGTGCATACAGAAAACCAAGGCAATGAGCTGATCATTAAACTAGGAAATCCCATTAAAAACTTGGTCAGCAGAAAATATACATACAACAGTTCTATATTCAAATTAACCCTCCACCTCAGAGCTACTATCGGATGACGCATTGTCATTGTCTTTATACATACACAGCAACTGGGCCCACAGCATGATGGCCTCAGGAGCCCCCTCATCCGTGCATGATAATCTCATATGCTGTTCCTCTGCCACCTCCCATTCCAACAGGTGTCTCAACCAAGATGTCAGTACCGGGAGAGCATTCATCTTAATGTAGATGGTTTATATAGCTTTTACTCTCTTTTTCAGGTCTCCTGGCCCTCTGGGTCTAGAGGCCCCTCTATCTATGCGCTGGTTGGGGGACTGTTCCGCACATAGGAGGATCTACCAGAGAGCACGAGCAGGGTGGAGATACGGCTGCTGCAATGCTGTAATGTAACCACACGACTCATCTAGATTTCTCGGTGCAAACACAGAGCTCTATGCATGTATGAATCAATGAGGTGCATGAGACAGCGCCTGATCCGTGTCAGATGACTGAACAAAGCCTTACCACATGCTCACAGACTGCCTTCTCTTCCATTTTGTTTGTCACGTTTTGGGGGTTTTTGTCTGTTTATTTCTATGATTTCTTGGTTGTCTTATAAAGTACTGTTGCTTACAGATCATTGCCTGTGATTTCTCTCTGAAGTACAGATGTTTCTGTGTTGGCACAACCGGTGCTCAGTTTACAGTGACTGCAGAAATGTAATTAACTACATCTCCAAAAAATAGGTGTTTCCATGTTGTCTTCGTTAGCAATGACAGCAGATATATCCAGTACTACATTTCTAAAGTGCAGGTATTTCTGGGCTGTTACAACTAATTCCTTGTGTTACTATTGCCAGCAGACTATTGCTTGCTCTTGCTCTTCGTTCCAGAAGTACAGGTATTTCACTGTTGGAAAAATCCAGTGTTTGGAATACAACAGTTTTTCTTTTTAGAGGATCAGAAACTGCTGCGTTACTTTATTTCAGCTGGTGTGATTGTGTGTGCGCATGCATGTTCTGAATAACTAGAGGGACTTTATGATATAGGGTCACTCTTTCATTAAGTGTGCCCTTCCATTATTTCTAGTTCACATCCCGTTCATCAGGTCCGGTCCCATACCCTACCCATTATGACTATCCTTCAATATATTCTTGAGTTCATATGAATCCTACTTCTCCTAAGCATTTGCTTCATTTGTGTAACAACAAAAGCAAGGACCCAAAGCTTTTCTTACGAGCCAGCAACGGCACTGGATAATGCAGGGGTACAGATTACCAGGGGTGTCTAGTTTGATTCTGTTACATGTCTTTTTTCTTCTACCACCCAACACTTTGTCTCTATCTCACTTTTGCAGGTTCTTTTTCATCCCTTTTTCTTCCTTCTTCTTTCTCCCTTTTCAACTTTTCTCTCTTGCGCTGGCTCAAAGCCTGATCATGGAAAATAATCGCCAGCCCACAACAAGCACTGGCAATCTCAATAGGTCTGGCTTTAAAGGAATATTGTATGGTAGTTTGAAGCATTACACCAGAAGTCACTAAGCACCCCAGGAGAAGACAAGCTACGTCACTTTGGTACTCGGCTGAGCTTAGACAAATCAAAGTCAAATGCAGACGTAAGGAACGTATCTGGAGATTGGATTATAGTATGGAACATAGAAAGGACTATAACACAGCCTTAGAGGAATATAAGACTGCTATAAAACAGGCTAAAACAGTATATTTTACCACTAAAATTCAGGAGGCCAAAAATTCCTCCAAGGAACTATTTAAAACTGTGACAGCCTTGTCTAAATGCCCGCGAGACACTCTATTCGCGCCTGATCAAAACTTTGTGGACAAAATTGCTTCTTTTTTTCAAAACAAAGTTCAAACAGTCTACAACGAACTCCTGAACACAGCAGATGCCCCTGGGGGGAACTGCGAAGAGGTGCTGGAGGATATCGCAACTCAGTGTAGCTTGTCACGGTTTTCAGTGTTAGGGGTAGAACAAGTTGCAGACCTGCTGTTACAAACTAAGTCTGGTTCCCCCCTAGACCCCTGTGCCCCTTACATACTGCATCTGGCTCCCGAGGAGGTCAGCGCGTCCCTGACTCCCCTTTTAAATGAGATTACGAGCTCAGGGTTTTTTTCACTTCCTTGGAAAAAGGCCTGCATCAGACCCATTTTGAAAAAAGCCACGCTTGATCCCTTAGAGGCTAAACATTATCGCCCAATATCCTGTCTCCCGCTACCCTCTAATTGACAGAGTATCTGGACCGCAATAACATCCTTGATTCCACCCAGCATGGCTTCAGATCTCGGTATTCCACTGAGTCGGCCTTGATTACGGCGACTGAAGAGATCCGTAAGGTGATGGATGGAGGGGGTAGAGCCGCTCTCATCCTGCTTGACCTGACCGCAGCATTCGATACCGTAAACCATGCGGTACTGCTGCGGCAGTTGAAGGCAGCAGGTATCAGGGATAAGGCGCTAACCTTAATTACATCCTTCCTGGCATCTAGGGAACAACTAATTCACTGGGACGGACTTCAGTCAGGAAAGTTCTACCTCCCGTGTGGAGTTCCTCAGGGGTCAGCCCTGTCTCCGACAATGTTTAATCTGTATGTCACACCACTAGCTAGACTAATAAAAAATCATGGTCTTACGCTAGTGTCGTATGCGGACGACACCCAGTTAGTGGTGTCGGTTACGCAAAGTGTGGACATGACGGCTGTTCAGTTCCACAATTGTCTCACGGCTGTGATGGCATGGATAAATTCAAATTTTTTGAAGCTGAACACTGAAAAAACTGAGGTCGTCGAGTTTGGTCAGAAACCTTCAGTATGGAGCCAACTATTGTGGCCCCCTGAGGCTGGGACGTGTCCTGTCCCCGTGCTCAAGGCCAGGAATCTAGGCTTTCTGATTGATAAAGATCTAACGCTCGCTCCACAAATAAATCAATTCTCCTCTGCTTGCTTCTTTACGCTGAAAGTTCTGTGTAAAATTCTTCCATTTATCCCATTTCCACTAAGGAAAACGGTAGTCGGAGCCTTAGTTCTCTCTAGAGTTGATTACTGCAACGCTCTATACTTAGGAGCTGACACAGGGCAGATCACCAAGCTCCAGTCACTTCAGAATGCGGCCGCTCGGGTACTGCTTGATTTACCCAAACATCATCCCACATCCGCTAGTATTAAGCAGCTCCACTGGCTTCCAGTTCGGCGGCTAGTGGATTTCAAGGCCCTCTGCCTAGTGCATAAAGCTCTGTATGGAGGAGGTGCTGCAGATATTCAACTCCTACTTCCCCGGTATGTGCCACCACGCTGTCTCAGGTCCACCAATGCTGGACTGGTACGTACCCCTAAGATAAGAAGAGCCAGATGGGGAGGAAAGGGGTTCTCATACCAAGCGGCCAAACTGTGGAACTCCCTCCCCGTACAGATCCGACTACAGTCCAACAGGACTCTTTTCAGGAAAATGATAAAAACATGGCTCTTCGCCAAGCTCTAGATATGTCAGCGTATGCCTGGTTTTCACTCACCTCAGCGCCAAGACGCCTCGGCAATATGCGCTTTATAAATATATCAGTCAGTCAGTCAGGTGCAAGCAACAAACTGTAAAATAATATTAATGTAGGTTATGAGGTCAGGTGACAGTTGCACTGTCAAGCCAGACCTAAAAATCCATGTAGGTTAGTTAGTGACTGCCCTCCTCCCATATGTGCGGCTGGGAGAGAAAACATCATAAATAATCTAGTTTTCTAAGACACTTTAATTGCTTTACAATGTCACATGTGAGCTTCTGAAAGTTCAAGCTCAGGAAGCATGATAAATAAACAAAATGATCATAGCTGTGTGGAGGGCAAGCACTTTCTGTGGAAGCACACAACTTCTGCCTAATCAAAATATATACACCTAACTCCCACCATGTGAGTGGAGCCAAAGCCTCTCTCTTGGTGATTCTCACATAATTGTCTGGTGAAAGCTGCATTGTCAAGCCAGACATAAAAATGAGTGACGTGTGCGTTACCTGCAGTCACCTAGACAAATTGAGCACTAATCCCAAAGCCAAGCACTGTAACCTTATCTTTTCAGGAGTTAAGGCTTAAGGTTGGGATTAACACTCACGTTGGCTCCTGCTATTTTAATTCAAGGTGTCAGCGTCGACAATTTGCACTTTGTAGTAAAAAGCATTTTAAATCACTCCTACGTCATTGTAGAGCAGAGTTTTGAAACTAGAAACATGCATCCTGGATGAAAATACATCCTGCAGCCAGCTCCAACTTGTCACCTACTCTTTACAAGGCCATTCAGATTTGGAAATCATGAAAAACTGACCAATATGAGAAAATATATGTCAGACCAAAACAAAGGAAATATAAACCAAAATTGTGCACTTTAATTTAAATATGAAATAAGCAATTTGCCAATGCCACTCCCAAATGTAAGTTTTGAAACTTTCAATGTTTTTAGAAATGCCTACTCTTCTTTCGGGCGCGCATAGTTCAAATGATGCTATCTCAAATGTGGATGTGCATAATCACTTAAAAAGGTGAAGTGGAGCAAGCAGGCCTCCATGGCAAGGTTACCTTCAGATCTCTGCCTTAATTAGAATAGCACAGACAGCTGCAGCAATTGCTTTTTTGCATTCATTGCTTTTTTTTTCTTCGCTGGAGTATTGCAGTTAGATTCAAACATGGACGGATTTGGGGTTCCAACCTTCATGTGTTTTTAGGTCTCGCCTGGCATTGCAGCGCAAAGCGCTGCTCGCTGGGCGAGAGATAGTGTAAGAGAGCAGATTTCTGAGGGGGACTTGAAGCCCCGCCCCTCATTTCCATTGGCTGGCGTCACCGTTTATGCTAAACGGTGGCCTGCCATTGGGAATGAGGTATTTTTGTTTCCGCCCTTTCGCCTTTTTGTCCGGCCCATCCGGACTGTCTCGTCTGCTTTGCGGCTGTCGCAAAGCATTTTCTTATCTTTGTCGGGGCCATCTGTTTTCACTCAGCCGCGTGTTTATTTTTGCATCGCGTTTTCACTTAAAGTGAAAGCGCGATGCAAATATAAACAAGCGGCTGAGTGAAAACAAATGGCGAGCGCTTGTTTATTATATCCGCGATAGAGTGTGGATTACTGAACGTCTAACCAGGCTCTTCAAACAGTCAGCGGCAGAGCAGGGTAAATAAACACACGGCGGATACTTGCGATATTGTGCTGGGAGGCGGAGATGAAATCAGGTTATTCAGTGAAAATGCGGAGAGGGATGCGAGCACTTGTCATTGGATAAGCTCGTCTGTGATGAGGTCGTACATTCAGTGTAAATGTGATATGATCCTTTGTGTGGGGAGGGGGCGTTTGTGCCACTCGCAGGATTCTGATGGAAGTGGTTCCCTCGCATCACTTGATACCCCAACGAGATGCTCTCGTATTCGCATGGATAACCGTGTTTTGAAACGAGAGAGGCTGCCGCGACGCGGGGATGTGAGAGGGTGGATGGTGTTTCCATCTGTGCTGTAACACTTTTATTATTTATTGCTGATCTATGATTGTGGCCTTGGTGACTCCTGCGTTTCCATAGTTAAAGGACGCCTCCCTCAAGGAGCCTGCTGCTTGGCTGTCGCCAAAAATGTCACCCAGTGGGCTCATTTTTGCAGTGTCTCACACTCGTATCACACTGCCTTGTGCACGTCCATGATGCACCAACGCACGCTCTGTGTAAATCTATATTAGTTTTTTTCCTTTCTGAAGCTACTCCGTATTGTTGGTTCATTGTGGTTCTTCAGGGTTCTCTGAAGTGGACCGATGGCGACGTGTAGTGGAGCGCTACGAGGCCTCCCAAATCATAGCAAATCGCTATACCGACCTCCATCATTCATGCTCGATCTTTGCTTTTGTCAGTCTCCAGCTCTTGGCATTTTGACTTCTCCTGCCTCTCCTGCCATCATCCTGTTTTCTCTCTTCATCCAGAATTAACTGTGTGCATGGTAGTTCTTTTGTTCAGGCTTTCTAGAGCATTCCAGACTAGGGCCTAACAAGGGATGTGCAGTCCCAGTGTTGTTCTTTTGTAGAATGTACATGCCCCGCCCACTGTAGGTTGATACATGTGGGTTTCTCGACACTTCTTTGGAAAAAACGTGTAAAACTATCACAGACTTCTTTTTATGCTGAGCAGCTCTTTGTGCCACTGAACAAACTTCTGTGTCACATCAGGCCTGATTTTCACACGTTCTTCTTAGTACTGGTTAAAAATATGAAGTTTTTGACGTGTTTAATTGGCCATGTGTTAGCTTTCTATTTGAAATTCACGAACGCATTTTTGTGACACTAATTAAATTAAATAGACGTGCTCAGTGGCCACATAAGCAGGTATCTGCGTTGAACAAAAACATGTTCAGTATCTGAGTCGAAAGAAATTGCAGTAAAATGAGGAATGCTATTCTCACCCCGACTTAAATGGTGCCCCTTCCTGCCACCTACAGTAAGCAGAAAAGTAGTGAACCTGCCCTATGTACCCTAGCCTTGACTGGCATACACGTGACTCGTGCACTCCCGCACTACTGTTCTGCAGTAATAGCGCCTTGTTACATAGTGCTTGCTGCCCCGGGCGGTGGTATAAGCCTAGTCAGTGACACTTGTGTTTTCGACCTCGGTAGGATGAAGGGCAATGCCAGGATTTGAATTTGTGATTTGCTATTTACAAGCAGATCTGTGCAGGTGGTGCTTGCTACTCCTGCTGACCTGTCGTATTAGAAGTAAACCACTCTGTGTTCCAGGTACGGCTTTTAACAATATTTTCAGCTGTTGAGTATATGTCCTTAGCAGTGCTTTAAATGGGCCGGTACTGTCCGGTACGGAGTACCGGCACTATTTTATTTTAAGAGCGAGAGTACCGGCACTTCTCTAGACAGACATAATCCGTTTAATTGGAGAGTATCAGCACTTCTCAGAAACAAGCAGGTACTCTGGAACGGAGTACCTGCACCTCTATTTTCCCATTTCAAGCACTGGTCTTCATTCTGTGTGGAAAGTAAGTAGCCGTTTACGGGCTGGAGACGAGCATATGCATCCGTCTTTATCATGTTTGGCTCTTGTAAATTTTGCATCTGTGTTTTTTTTAGTTAACACTTTTTTTGAAGGGCAAATGTGTCATTTTTCTGTGCCTAATTAGTGTTATTACGTGCTGACTCCGGAATGAAATGCCACCCCCAATTATTTCTATTTTAAGAGTTTACAGGCCTGAAAAGAAACCATAACAAGCATTTGCAATGCAATAGGTCTAGCATTTGCGAAACTTTCAGCTACTGGCATTGTAAATGACAAAGCTTTTATCTATGTGTTGATTTTAAAAACAGATAAATAAAAGGCAATGTCATTTACAATGCCAATAGCTTAAAGTTTCGCAAATGCGAGACCTATTGCATTGCAAATGCTTGTTCTAATTTGATGTGCAAATCTGTACACAATTCACTTTATCATGGCAGGTGGTAAATCGGCTTCACCCAATATTCTGCAGCAACAGATAGAAACCAGTGTAGATCTAAAGTGATTGCTATAGTTTTACACAAATAAAAATACATCCAATCTGCCTGCAATGCAACGTTCTTTGCAATTAGCAAAAGTTTACTGAGGGAGTCAGAAATGAGGCACTCACCTGCCCAGGTAACACAGCAATCGAACTGGATAACACAATACTTTTGAAGAAACGAGAACAACTATAATGCCATATGCAATGGGAGTAATGGAAACACCAAAATAGATCAAGAGACAGCCAATAAGCTCCAGAGTCCCGGTCAACAAGTTTACACTCCGCTGATTCGTTAATGGCCCGTGTTTGTAGCAAATTGCAAAGCTGATAATTCCTGTTAGTAGAAAATACCCTGTGGAAGCAGAAAACAAGAGTGTAAGCCAAGGGGCATTTCTCATATCTTGCATAGGTTCCTCTTACTTCAACCTCTCACAGTATTCTACTCGAATCAATTTCTTAATAATCTTTTATAGTTGCATTTTTAGTGAAAATTTGTTGTTCAAATAAATCGTAATGCCATTGTGCACATGTACACGATGACGTTATGATGTAATACATACGAAGTCATTGTGTAAAATAAAGAACAATGGTTACAAACATGGAGGGAATAAAAAGAAAATGTTTATGACAATACACAGCAAACTGCTGCACGATTTCCAAGACACTTATCACCAAGGCAACCAATATGATTGTTACTACTCTTTTGGAGAGGAACAGAAATTCATGTTAAATAAATGTCCCTAAGAAAGCAACCATCATTCTTGAAATAACCTTAAAATATAATTCATCCTGAAGGTAAATCTTACTGAGGTTAGAGTGCTAATTAGTGGTAAACTCCTGTTGTCAGGATTAGTGTGATTGTTTTAATTTTGTGTTTCAAACTTCTCATTGTTTTTTAAACACAGTTTGACATAGAAGACGTGGCAACCTCGAAAACCTTTTTATTGTATGAGAGGAGATGGGGCTTGGAGGGAGGTGGGTCTGTGAGCTAGTAACTGTCTGAAGAGCCATAGAGAGGTAGGGAAAATGGACAGAGGCTGTGTCATTCTTTGGCTAAAACACCACAAGGTGTCAATTGAAGGGGTGTGACTATGGATCCATTGTCGTTGAGCAGCCTTTCCTCCCTCCTCAAAATACAGCTTTTGTATCCTAGGGTATATGCAAAAACCATAAGGAATTTTACAGAGGTGCAGAGCCTCTGCAAATCATCTGGAACCCTAATCTATCTAGGATTTTCCACCTCACCTTAGTTTCGCTATGTATTATCAGCTTTTTACTGACTGACCGGGTGAAGAGATCTGATATTGTGTGACACACAGTGGCACTTTAAGTTAACAGTCCTGGACAAACAGACATGTTTTGTCAATTTACTTGTTATAAAGTGAATTTGTACATCTAACACGGTCACTGCATGTTTCAAGGTTCTAGTAAACTCGGGCGCAATGGACTAATCCTTGAACCAAATATTGCTTGTTGCCCCTGGAACCTCAGGAACCAGATACTGCAGAGAGCTCACTAAATTGGCAACTGCTTCACGTGAAGGATAGATTGGCGTCACAGTTGAATCAATGCGCAGATAATGTGTTGTGCCCATTATCGCAAAAGAAATACTTATCCGATCAGTGCTTCAATAGAAAGAAGGCAGCCACCACATCCTTCTAATCAGGAAAAATTCCCTATAAACATGTACACAATTTCCTGAGCACCAAAACCTCAATGAATGTCCAATGTCATAGTAGTACACAGTATGCAGTTTTTTTCTCTACTCAGTTTTGACAAATGCAAAATTCATAGAAGTAGCCAGTAGCCAACACGTGTTTAGTTGTGGTAAGGATTTCACCACTGACTTCCTCAGGGCCTTAGTTCAATTTAATCATCTCATCCATAGAGAGTGCTCCACAGGCGTCATATGGCGACATCCCCTTGAGTTTTAATTTTGAAACCTCTCCGTCACCACCACACAACAGTTTATTTTAGCACACATGAGGAAGGTCAGGACAATCCACAGGAAGAACGCAAAGATCTCCATCTCTCAGGATTTTGAAGGGATACAGTTATGAGAAATCTTACCCCTCAGGAATGACTCTGCCAGAAAGGTCGATTCAACACTCCATCGTGGGCCTGTCTAAATCAGAATTGTCTTCAAGGGTCATTCACACATCTTTTTTGAACCAGGGGTCATAAGCCACCTACCTGGATCCCATGTGATCGCAATTGGGCGGCGACACTAGTCCCTGAATCCTCTAGAGACTTGCCCTCGGTTTACAGAAGGAGACACTGCTTCGGTGGCAAATACCAGGGGGAAGGAGGTTGGAATGGAGAGAGCATGTGGAGTCAAACAGATGCTGTGGCTCATCTACTCAACCGCAATACTGCAGCATGCATTCACACCAGTCTGATGAATGGTACCGGCAGATATGTTATCTATAAACAAATAAATAATACGGCTTTAGTCTAGTATTAGCTATATCTTTTAAGGTTTCACCTCACAAAAGCTTTATATATCTCAAACATCCTTTAGTTTTGTTGTCAGTTGTTTTAAGATAGTTCATAGAGGTTCCTTCATCAAAGTTTCAAAACTGTAGCGAGTATGATTCCAGCATCAAACCCACAAGATAATTTGGACGGGGTTAGCTTCACCCAAGTCCTTTCTGGGAGAGCCCTGCCAACAGAATGTAAAAGTTGAACAAAAACACTGGTTACCTTGTCTGCAAGCACGATGTTGCGACTGAGCTCAGCGCGTAGCGAAATCAAGTCATTTAACGCATCGCTCTTTTTCTTCTTATTTTTCCATCCAGATGCGTGACTAATGCGGGACGCCTTTTACAGTAAAGTCGAAGTGGATGGAACAAGGGAGCTGGCAAGACAGAGTCCTGGAAGCCAGGAAACAGGTAAGTGGGAGGGGAAGAGGCTAAGCGAAAAGGGAGGAGTGTGGACGGTCTTTAAATAAGACTGCTTTAGATCGTTCGTAAAGGTCACATTCTAATTGTTTGTAACAAGGAACAGGTGCAGATAATTAACTTGATGAGGCTGCCTTCTAGAAGGTGCTTTAGAATGTTCACAAAGGTCGTTTTCTGTTTGCTTAAAGCAAAGGAACAGGTGCTGATGATCAATATGATGAGGCTGTCTTCTAGAAGGTGTTTTAGAATGTTCACAAAGGTCGTGTTCTAATTGCTTATAGCAAGGAACAGGTGCAGATGATTAATTTGATGAAGCGGTCTTCTGGAAGGTGTTTTAGAATGTTCACAAAGGTCACGTTCTAATTGCTTATTACCAGGAACTTGTGCAGGGGATTAATTTGATGAGGGCTGTCTTCCCGGAAGGCTCACGTTGAGGTCATCTATGCCGGTTGCTTGATGCTTATTTTGGTGGATTTTCTGTATGTTTCCATGGTGCCTGAAACCTGACCTTGCATATGCAGGGCAAACATTTTTTAAAAGCTATTAAGCCTTTTCAAACAAACCATTGAACACCAGCTGCAGCTAGCTATTACCAACAGCAAATAATATGGTCAAAAGTCAGGGTATAAGACGTTTGTTCATTCATTAGTGTTGGGAGGAATAATATGAGTCATGCCGGTATATTGTGATGGTCAAGAGAGGTGAGCTGTGGCAGGAATCCTGTCAGGTAATTTTCCTTGACAACACCCTTAAAACCCACATGGAGGGGACCAGTGACAATCGTGGCTAACTTGTCAGACGTGACGCTTATGTGGTGCTATTTAACGACCATGAGCTAGGAAGAAGCTTCGTCTGATTCGTTCTTATGTCCATTTTCAAGTTCTCAGGAGTTTTGGTTCTATTGTTTATGGTTTCTCAGTTTTAGTTTGGTAACCCCTGTGAATTAGGCCAAATGTGTTGATAGAATTTAGCATTTTGTAAGACTCCGACTAACATTTAATATGTGTTCTTCTTTGTCTATGAAGAGGTTGGGGATGGGGGGGTCAGGCTTTTTTCTTGACAGTCTCCAATGTCTGTTTGTGACTATTCTACTTTTGGCCAATGGATCCAGTTGAATGTGCAGCTACATTTTCATATCATGGGCCTTCAATCCTTTCGTTTATATGACTACTACGTATTACCCTGCAAAGTTCTTAGATACTCCTGTCAATTCATTGATCTTGTTATGGGTGCCACTTAAATCCTGTATCTCCAGCCTCGTATCCAATTTTGATGTGGACATTTTAGGTGCTGCTGACTTGATACACAGTAACAAAACTCTATGTTGACTTGTTTAGGTTTGAACATTGTCTTGGTTGCTTTGTTTTTCAGCTATTTTGTATTATGAGTATCAATGTCCTCTTCACTTACTCAGTTTTCATTTTATTCGGAGGGTGGTTCTCATTCGCAGGCCTCTTGGTAGGTCTGCTTGTCCTGCTTGCTATTATTGGGGTGGTGGGGGAGTTGGGGATCGATATATCTGTATGTGTAGATCTGCTCTTTCGTTTATCTTTAGGGTAGCATCAGGGTAGTTCATTATAGAGTTCGTTCTCCTTGCCATATTCAATTTAACGTTTTTATGATTCACAGCAGATGTGTTTGATTGCAGTGTTTTGTTTTGTGTTCTGATCGTCCAATATACTGCTTAACCTGGTTTGCTTTTTAGGCGTTGAGGGGGCGGGCTCCTGTTTCCTACTGTGTGTATGCGACACTGCCTAGTCTAAAGTTTTTAACCCCTTGGTATGCACCTCCCATTTTCAGGGAGTTTTCTTGTTGTTTAATTTAGTCTTTTCTCATTATCCTCTATTTTTTGGAGCTCTTCTTCTTTCAGAGACATGTTTTCCCTCATAAGACATTTTGACCTATGGTTGCTAGATGGACCACGTTTACTCCTTGCACCATGAAACTCATTATGGTATTATCTGTCAGATTTATGTCTACGCTTAAGGTAGTTTCTTTAAATACAAAAAGGGCTTAACCATCTGTTGAAGCACAGGAAGGTTTCAGAGTATTGTTGCTCTTTGAAAGGGGATATTGTGTATTAAATCCCAAGAACTTCTATTCAGAAGATCGAGGGATCCTTCTGCCCTAACTTGGTTAAAGAAACTGAAATATGAATAGAATAAAATTGTAAGTAAACGCGCTTATCTGTGTGTTCAGGCGCAGAAAGGAAAGAAACTGTTTTACTTAAATAAAGCTGCGAAAACATTAGCCGCTTACTTAAAAACTCCTCATTGATTTCCAATATTAGAGTTCCTCTAGGATCTATAAAAATGAAAACCACTTGACATCCTTCATGTCTTCCAGAAATTGTATGCCGACTTATATGCCCCTTCCGTAACCACCTCTAAAGTAGATTGCTCAACATTTCTTCAGTCTCTAACATTAAAAGCTCCCTCCCTTGATGACAATATAAGACTGATTGAACCAATAGCTAGCACAGAGCAAGATACAACAGGCAATTAAGCTTATCCCAATTGGGAAGGTCCTGGTCCTGATGGCTCCCCATAAACTTTTACAAGAATTTTGGCTCCGTTCTCATGGACCATTAGGAAAACGTTTGAATAACTTTGCAACTACCGGTTCGATATCTGGCACTGCAGCGGAGGCAACTATTGTTGTTATTCCAAAAGAAGGGAAAGACCCCTCAGACCCAAAAAAGTTTAGACCAATTTCTTTGATAAACATGGAAGCCAAAATGTATGCTGCCTCGCCCCCTTAATAACGAAGTTAATTCATCCCTCACAGACAGGCTTTGTCAAAGGACGATTGGCAAGTGATAACATCCACTTGTTCAGCCTGATCATTGAAAAGGCATCCCTTCAGGAAGCCCCATCGGCTGCGGACATAGCTCTGGATGTGGAGAAGGCCTTTGGTAAGGTTTCTTGGCCTTTTTTGGAGCCAGTCTGACTAGGTACAGCCTAGAAGTCTTTATTTGTTACGTATTTTCAAATTCCTAAAGCAAAATGTTTCTTTAATATGTCTTAACAGGATTAGTCCTAGAGAACGCTGCAGGCCCATGCTAACTGCCAATGCACAACGTACATTAATGAACTTCAGTAAATGTTTGCGATACAGCATCCACATGGACTTGAAGAACAGGGTTTGTTGGCTGAAATGTTTCCAATTTGTCTGTAAGGCTGTACGCAGTGTTTAACCTACTGGCATTCTGGCAGCACAACACACATTTCTTGTTCTTCATCGACTCTTTTCTGTCCTTCTATTTGAATCCATAGTATTTCTTTGTGAATTGGGGATGGGAAGGAAAAGGGATAGAGGAATTAAAAGTTTAGGTGGGGACTGAATAATAGAAATTTCAGTTTTTAACAAAAAGGTTGTTTTTTTGGGCGCTCATCCTCAGTCAGAGAGCTCCACAGGGACTGAACAGCACTAGAAAAGGATTTGCTTGAGGCAGAGTGGAACAAAACATTTTTTTGTTTCCATATTTGTTGCCACCCTTTAGCGCAGCTTTTAGGGCAGCTATAGGTATCCAAGCTGTTTATGACTGGGTGCTTTGAAGGTGTGGGACGGAACCTCAAACTTAATTCTTGCCTTGATGGGTAGCCAATGAAGATCTCTTAATATGGAAGTTATGCGGTCATACGTTTTGGAACCAGAGACATGTCTGACAACGAGTGTGACAGAGCAAATTTCTGGGTGCTCCAGTGTGAATTGTGCTACTATTGTGAATGCCTTGCAGCACACATACCTTTTTGACATACAAATGGGCTTTATTCTTTTTAAGCATACATTGGCAGTCCTGGCTGGTTATAGGCATTTTGAATCTATTGGACCTCGGAGACCAATGAAAGTATGAGCCCCCAGAGACCATATAGGTGCATCATTTTTAATGTGTGGCAAAGGGGCAGACAATGGGGAGCAACAAAGAAAAGGTTATCACAAAACACAAAGATGTTTACAATGGTACATACCCAATAAGTAGTTTTTATTCTCATGCCACAACCAATTCATGTTTTCCTTTATGTAGCTGATGATGTATAGTGAAAAGGCACAGCCGGCAGTCATTAGTAGTCCAAACGTGCTATGCTGTAATGAAAAAAGTCTCACAGTGAACAGTGAGTGCATACAATGTAACCATGCTATAAATGTCTAAGCTATTGAAGTATTGTAAAGATTGCACTTGAAATATGCACCTAAGATTAACACACCTTGACAATGGGATCTCCCCAAATGTCCAGTTAACACTTTGAGTTCCTCTGAACACAGAGCAGATTCATCGTAATATCTTTGACATCCACGTCAACCCAGAGAAGGAGTAATCAATTAAAAAAGTAGAAATAAGTATAACAATGAAAAACATGCTTCTTGAAATGCACATTTATATTTGATTAGCCTTTGAAATAGGCGATCTAATTAAATTAACCCACTCGCACTGTTTGACTAACGTGCATGGTTTCAGACTAAACATATAACTTTTTCTCTAGGCACACACAAACGCTCTACGAAAATAACTTCAATTCATATAAAATGCTTGGTGGAAATAGATAATTTTAGATACAATTTTAGACAAGTGCATGACACAATAGGTTATTAATAAATGACAAATAACAGAATACTACCAATATTAGACCCGGCATTGTAATACGCCAGTTATAATGCTGAAATATTGGTAGTTTCTTTGACAACAACGGACTGGCAGAGGGATATTAATAACTGGTACATGCATTCTACACCAACAATCTAATGTCTCTCTCCTTGTTTTAAACAGGACCTTCTGCCCTAAATGGATGGACTGCCCTAACAGCATGATAGGCAATTCCTTTTGGATACTCCAGTCGTAAAACACCCTCTCTCCTTACTACATTACTTGCCTGTAGCTCTAGTTTGTAACTTGGAGAGATGGCATTTAAGTTAGCAATTGAAGGCATGCTCCAGCAGTACTGGCGGAAGCCTAACATGAGCATCAACAACAAACGACTAGTACTTTAATGGCTGGTGGGCTATACGGCTAATAGAATATTTCAGCACTGAGCTGAATGCCCTACTTAAAAACAAGCATTGTCAAAGCCAATAGGTCTCGCCTATGCAAGAGCTATTGGCTTTGTCAATTTGTATTAGCCATGTTGTACAGCAATGTGGCTGCTGTTCAGCTTGGCTAAACGTTTGGCATTGAGGAGAGTGGAGTGGCATAGAGTGGAATGTCATGGAGTGGAGTGTCATAGAGTGCAGTAGAGTGGAGTGGTGTAGGGTGGCGAAGGGTGGCATAGCATAGAGTGGAGTCAAGTGTCGTAGAATGGAATGGCATAGAGTGGAGTGGTGTACAGTGGAGTGGCGTAGCATGGAGTAGAGTGTCGTAGAGTGGAGTGGTCTAGCATGGAATAGAGTGTCGTAGAGTGGAGTGTGGTAGAGAAGAGTGGAGTGGAGTGTCGTAGAGTGAAGTACAGTGGCATAGAGTGAAGTGGCGTAGAGTGGAGTGGCATGGAGAGGAGTAGAGCAGAGTTTTGCAGAGTAGAGTGAAGTATTCTAGAGTGGCGTGGCAGAGAGAGGAGTGGCAGAGAGTTGAGTGGAATGGAGTGGAGTGGCGTAGCATAGAGAGGGGAGTAGAGTGTCATAGTGTGTCGCAGAGAAGAGTGTTGCAGAGTGGACAAGCGTAGAGGGGAGTACAGTGGAGTTGCGCAGAGTGAAGTATGCAAGTTTTGATAGCGCACTAACATTACAGACTACACATTTTCAATTGAAGTGACCACTGCATTTACAGTCCTACTGATAAAACTATATTGCACACAAACGATAATGTGTAGAAAAAGCATCACCAAGTGTATAGATTTGTTTTGATCTTATTAAAAATTTGTTTCCACCACACTTCAGAATTACATAAAATTGTGCTTAATTTGTGCTTTCCTAATTATGATATGATATATATTTTGAAATATTTGCACAGCTCATTTAAAGACATTTAAATTTTGTTGTGTGCTAAAAAAAATAACATCCTACAACCTCCTCACACATGGGTGCCAAGCAAGATTGCCACATAAATCCTCTCAGTTTGATGTCTGAGAGAGAAAAGTAAACACCAAGCTCCCTTGAATGACAGAGCGTGACATTTGACCTATGTCTTTGAATGCATAGCAAATATGACAAGATAAGAACAAATTTAAGGGCCTGTTTACAGAAAGTGAGCACTAGTAGAAGAATACAAGGAGCAATGGTAAATAGGTGATGCTCCACGGGAGGGACAAAGACATCCTGGACAGCTAAAAACAAAGCCAGCAAATAGAAAGCAAGCAAATGTGAGTTACAAACCACAAAGCCAATGATAGGCAAAGGGCAGAATGCATTCCCAGGGGAGTTTTCAGAATTTCCCCAAGAAGCCGTCAGCAAACCAGACCGCTTTACTGTCTTCTAGGCTTCGACCTTAAAAACAGCCTGCCACGGGGCACAGGAGATTTTAAACACCCACAGATTGGAAGCTTCCGCACCTTATACATCTTCTGCTGTGTATGTTTGACAGTTGCTGCCTCTGCCATGGCCCCAGCAGCAAAGGTCAAACATGGAGGGCAGGAGCTTTCAGAGGCGGCACAAGACAGCCTCCGTCTACCTCAATCTACCAAACCGCTGTTCTTCATTTGGCAGTGCAGAGGAGGAGAGGAGACTTCTTCCTTCTTTCATCGGTGGCTCCAGCATCACTATGAATCATGGATGGAAGTAGTAAGGAAGGCTGCCACAACCTTTGCCCTTCCTCTGAGCACAGCAGAGGAGAGGGAGATTCGGATTAGGACATTATAATGTTAACAGAAGCGGCCAACATTCCAGTGCTCCAACGTCCTCGGCAGTGGTTTACAGTGCTACATTAACACAGCCAAATTAAGAGGTATGATTTTGTTTATTAACAATGATAAAATACTTACACAGCGAGTTAGATTTAACATGAAGCTACTGGAAAAACACACAATGCTGGAAAATGCACATGAATTCAAAAACAATACCTCAGTAATTACGTACAATAAATAAATGTTTAGCTAGCGGGAACAGACAAAACATAAGAAAGACTTTACATTGCAGTACATGCATCTTGAAAACACTGCCGCTAATAATCCCACAGGCATTTTATGTATTGTAATTACATTTATATTGTGCTTCATTCTGCTTACAGTGCAGATGAGCGCATTAGCAGACAGACAGCCGTGACACTACACCGTGGGGTAGTGAATGATCGGAGTGCTGAATGGCAGTGTGGCCTAGGTAGGAAGTATTATGCTGTGGTGAATTCATTAGTCCAAAGCTGTGCTTTCATCCGGTCTTAGTTCACTGCGTCTGCAATCGGAGGAAGAGGAGTGAGAGATTCAAGGCTTGTACTTCACAAAAAATGATTGTTGCTCTTGGTTTAGAAGGTCTCTAAATAATCCACCCAGAAGAAATAGAGGAGCTACCCAAGGCATGCACCGGATAGAAGCAGCCTTGCTACTATATGCTAAGTGCAGGGCATGAAAGGGGAAAAGGGTGAAAACCGTTATGACACCCCCAAAATAGTGAGTCAGAGCTTCTGTACACAGTCTTTGGTCATGCATAGGGGGGCGGAGGTACAAGGTACCATTAGTTGTACCCTATACCAAATCCGCCCGTACCTGTGCAGCTGGTCTAAGATGTCCTATTTTTGCTGCAGCTGCATATGAGGTTCATCTGTGAGAAGCTGACCCATTTGTATGAACCAGCTTGAATCAATTTTTTTTAAAATATTTGGGGCAATATACCTTCTTTGCAAGTCATGCTTATTTTCATGTACGACAACCCCATTGCGGCACTGGCACAAATAGTTTCCGATAGTGCTCACCTATTCATGCTGACAACTGTCATTACTCCTGCAACAATTCCTCTTCCCTCCTCTACTCTTCTTTTTCCCCGTGCCCCCCTGCACAGGAGCCCTTGCAGAAATGCATCACCTGGTAAATGTCTGTGTTAAACTCTATGGAACTGGGCATTTCGTGCAGAACACTGGCTGACAAAACATGGTCCATAGAGTTATTCTCCATCCCGTGGAGTCTAACACTTAATTGTTAGAATTCCATGCAGAAATTTCATCTGATATAGGTAATTGTGGGCAGCCAGTGTCTCTACATACATTGCATGTAATAAGAACCTAAATACTGATGAAAGTATTTTTTTTTTTTGTAAAGAATTATTGTAAGACACCCATCCTTTCGCAAGTTTCACCCCTACCCTCACTGTTCTTTTTAGCCTGAATGGCTGGTATTTTGATCTCTGGGATGTTAGGATGTGCTGAACACGGAAACCCATTTCTGCGATTAAATCTGCTTGGCCTTTGCATAAATAATCTGCAAAGCATGCATGCAGGCCTCCTTTAACTCAAGGGCCAGAGAAAACATTCCCCAATCACTCTCTAAAGAAACCTGCAACAAAGGCTAGAACACAGTAATGTAGTAAACAGACATGGCGTGTGTGTCTAAAGTAAAAGCAGACATTTTTGTACCTTAATGACAGATTTGCCACTTTGTGATTCTGATGAAAATGCTATGGTCATAATAAATGTGCGAGTCTGCAGGGTAAATGTTTGTTTGACTTTCAACCAAATAGCATGGTTGAAAGTCAAACAAACATAAGTTTACATTTAGCTTTGGACAACTGCAGATTGTACATGAAATAAAGCATTTTAAAAGGTATTTGCACTAACCTAAGGGTCTCTAGTTGGCAGAGGTTTGCACCCTGTCCAAGTAGGGACCCTTATTCTAGTCAGGGTAAGGGGATTACACAGCTAAAATAACCCCTGCTTACCCCCTTGGTAGCTTAGCACGAGCAGTCAGGCTTATCCCAGAGGCAATGTGTAAAGCATCTGTACATACACACACAGTAACACAGTGAAAACACTACAAAAGGATACCACACCAGTTTAGAAAAATAACCATTATTTATCTGAATAAAACAAAACCAGAAAGACAAAAATCCAACATACACAAGTCAAGATATCACTTTTAAAAGGTTCAAAATAGTTCAGTCCATAGGAAACTATGGATGCACCACTTTTATCACAAAGTACCTGGGATGCGTTAAAATCAAAGATGAAAACAGGCACAGGGGAGGTTAGGCTCCGGAAAAGCAAAGCGATGCATCGGTTCCTTACTCCCAGGGGAGGTGGTGCGTCAGATCCTTACTGCCTATAGAGGTGATGCGTCGGTTCCTTGCTGCAGCACAGGGGAGGTGATGCATCAGTTCCTTACTGTCAAAGTAGGTGATGCATCGATTTCCGGACACGCGACTTTGGTTCCTTACTGCTGGGCAGCGTTGTTGAAGAACTTCAGGACGATGTGTCGAAAATCCGGACGCGCTTTGCCGATGTGGTGGCAGAACAGGCGCTGCGTCAATTTCCCAGTGGCTAAGCAGGTGATGTGTAGATTTCTTCAGCTGAACAGCAGGGCCCGCTTCAGAGTCGGAGTGTGCGCCACGGACGTCGGTAACACAGTGCTTGGGACTCGGGCTGTGGTGATCTTGCAGCCGCAAGCCAGGCGCTGCGTCAATTCTTCGGCCGCAACGATGCATTCGTTTTTCAACCGCGCGGCAGTGCTGCATCGGGAAAAACAGGCGCTGAGTCGAGGCGTGGATTTTCCTGGTTCTTAGCAGAAAAACCACCTCCAGCGGTCCAGAACTGGAATTGGCACAACTTGGCAAGTCAGAACTCCCAGCAGAGGAGTTTATGGGCTGCAGATGAAGTCTTTGATTGCCCTGAGACTTCTTAACAGGTGGCAAGCACGCATAAGCCCTTAGAGAGCCTTGGAAGCAGGATATAGAAAGCAAAGTCCAGACCTTTCACTCTCAGGACAGAAGCAGCAAGCAGCAGGCCAGCACAACAAAGCAACAGGCAGAGTGGCATTCCCTCCTACAGCATCCAGCTCTTCTTCCTGGCAGAATGTCCTCAGTCCAGAAGTAGTCTGAATTTGGGGTTTCAGAGGTCCAATACTTGTACCCCTTTCTGCCTCTGAAGTAGGCAAACTTCAAAGGAAAGTCTTTGTAGTGCACAAGACCCTGCCTTTCCCTGACCTGGCTCCAGACACTTTACAAGGGGGTGGAGCCAGCTTTGTGTGAGGGCAGGCACAGGCCTATTCAGGTGTCAGTGACAACTCCTCCCACCACTCTAGCTCAGGAAGGCCCATCAGCCTGGTGATGGGCCGTTAGGATATGCGTGACTGTCTAGAGTGAATGCATAAGAACCCAACTGTCAGCCAACCCAAACATGTATTCTACAGACAGGCAGAGGTACAGAATGGTTAAACAAGAAATGACCACTTTCTAAAAGTGGCATTTTCAAACATGCAATTTAAAAACCAACTTCCCTAAAAGATGTGTTTTTAAATTGTGAGTTCAGAGACCCCAAATGGCAGATCTCTATCTACTCCCAATAGGAAATTACACTTAAAAGATATTTCTTGAAAGATATTTCATGTTCATCCCCATGTTACCCTATGGGAGAGATAGGCATTGCAATAGTGAAAAACGAAATTAACAGTATTTCACTATCAGGACATGTAAAACACGCCAGTACATGTCCTATCTTTTAGATACACTGCACCCTGCCCATAGGGGTACCTAGGGCCTACCTTAGAGGTGCCTTACCTTACATGTAATAAAGAAGAAGGATTTGGCCTGGCAAGTGGGTGCACTTGCCAGGTCAACATGGTAGTTTAAAACTACAGACACTGCAGTGGCAGGTCTTTGACATGGTTATGGGGCTACTCGTGTGGGTGGCACAATCAGTGCTGCAGGCCCACTAGTAGCATTTGATTTACAGGCCCTGAGCACACACAGTGCACATTAATAGGGACTTACCAGTAAATTAAATATGCCAACCATGGATAACCAATTATAGATTCAATTTACACAGGGAGCACTTGCGGTTTAGTACTGGTCAGCAATGGTAAAGTGCCCAGAGTTCTAAAACCAGCAAAAACGAAATGTAGCACACAGTCAAAATCAGGAGTTCAGAAGCATAAAAGACAGGGGAAAAATACGCCAAAGATGGCAGGTCTAACACCTCGGTTAAGAAATACTTGGAAATATCATAACATTTAGCTCCTAATGGAAGAAGAAAATCAATCAGCACATTAGATTTGAATTATCTTCAGTACACTAATGTTTTTTGTATGGTTGTGGCATTTCTGCCGAACAGTTTGACTAGTCTCAACTGCTGGATTAATCCTTTTGTCTAGGTGGTTATATCTACTGAGTGTCAGTGCTAATGACTGTATTTCATACCTCACTGATGCTGAAGAGAAGTAGCTAACTGACCTCCTTCAAAGGGCCCTGTCGCTATTGTCCCTCTCACATCATCTCTGTCTGTCAATTGATACTATGATACCCTTTTGTGAGAATGTGCCCTCTTTCTTGCATGGTATGCCCCCACTTTTTGCTGAATTGCTGATGTGCTTTGACTGAGTGTGCCCTGGGCTCCTGCCAATCAGGTACCCAGGGCCTGTGTTCCTTCCCTAAAAACTGCATTGAAGCCTAAAACCCAATTGGCATCTCTGGCCACAGGTAGGCCCCTGGTAAATGGTACCACAGGTACCCAGGGCACTGTGACCAGAGAAGGCCCCCAAGGGCTGCAGCACTTATTGTGCCACCCTTAGAGGCCGTGTACCCTGACACACACACACTGCCTTTGCAGGCTGCTTGTCTTGGTGCAGAACAAAGTGAAGAGTCGACATGGCACACACCCATGTGTGCCATGCCCACAAACCACTGCCCTGGCATCCATCAGTCACCCCTCTAGCTGGGTGCCCTATGCCAGTGGTGAGGGTACAGGTGCATGAGCCCTGTACCCCTACAGTACCCAGGTCCATTCCTGGGCACTGTAAGTGCAGTGCTGCCATTAAGAGTATATGGTGCTGGGAGCTTGTCAACACGAACTCCACAGCACCATAATGGCTGCACTGAAGACTGAGAAGTTTGGTATCAAACCTTTCAGCACATTAAACCCACACTGATGCCAGTGTGGGATTTAATGTAAAATGCACAACAGAGGGCATCTTAGAGATGCCCCCTGAAACTCGACCAACTCCCAGTGATCTGACTGAGTGGCTGCCAAGGCTGCCACCACCAGACATGTTTCTGAACCCCTGGGTCGGGAGCTTGCCGCTCTCGGGGGCCTGAAATAATGCACATCCTGGGACGAGGTGCCAAGCCTCCTCCCCCAGGATGGGCAGGGTTCACGAAGGAGAAGCTTCAAAGGCATACGGCCTTTGTGAGCCTCTCCAGACCACTTGCTGTACTCAGCAACTGGTCCCCACTGGTTCTACCCCCCTACTTTGGGCGGGAGACCCGGCGGGAAAAACAAAGTGAGGAAGAGAGGTGTGCCCACCTCTGCCAACTCCACCCCTAAGGTGGGGGAGGCGTGGTGAAGCACAACCTCGAGTCCCCGCCATCTTGAGGATGGGGGACCCAGCCAACCAAGGACAGGCTCCTGCCCCCTCCCACTGGAGAGTGGCAGAGTAGGGGTGTACCCACCCCAGGGAAGGGACCCATTGGTCCCTGCCCTTTACCAACCTGTAACGCCCCTAAATTTAGTATTTAGGGGCACCCTGAACCTTCCTTCCTCAGATCCAGCAACAACAAGAAAAGGAAGAAGAAGGACGAGAAGCCGTGCAGAGCTAACAAGAGGACGACACCCATTGACTTGGCCCCAGCCCTACAGGCTTGTCTCCCCTCGAACCTGCTCCTGCAAAACCCCGGCGTGTCCAGCGGCCAGCAACCTCAAAAACCCCGGAGGACCTGCCTGCCTTCACTTTCCAAGCTGTTTCTCCCGTGAACACCGGACGTGTTTGAACTGCAGCTTCTGGTGCCAGCCAGGAACCGCGAACCCCGCACACTCTGCACCCGCCGAATCCTGCCCGAGCTCGAGTGGGCAAATACCCAGAGGAGGTCCCCCGGCGATCCTGACCCGAGATCCGGCGACCCCTGACCTGCCTCAAGCCTCCTGACGACGCCTGCAGCCTCAATCCAGAGGACCCCCTACCGCGACCAGAGCGGGTAAGAAAATCCGACGTCCCAAGGCACCCCTGCACCCGACGCCCCACGGCCTTGTGTGCCCAAACCAACGGTGCCTAACCAACCCTCTACATCCCAACTTACCCCTCGAAGTGGTGGTTGCTCCTGGAAGATCCTCGTCCCCGAGCCTGCAGTGTTTCTTTGTCCCGGAGAATCTCCATTGAAATCAATAGGGCACCCGACCTCAAAACAGCACCCTGCACCCCGTCGCCCTAGTGCCGCTGAGGGTGCCCCTTTGGTGCTAACTTGGTCCCCAACGTGCCCTGAGCTTAACCCTAGGAGCTTTGCTCCCACAACCCTGTGGCCTGCTGGCCAGCAGCCACCAACCGGAGTCCCCCTATCCTCCATAGGATAACATTGGGCCTCAACACTCTGCACCCGGCCGCCCTAGTGCCGCTGAGGGTGCAACAACAGTGCATCATTGACCCTGGGAGACCCCTGAGTCTAACCCCAGAACCCTAATTCAAAAGACCGATTACTTACCTTGAAACCGATAACTCATTTTTCCTCATAGGATAACATGGACCCTTTTTCTCTCAAAAAGTTTCTAAGTGTTGACTTTTGAAAACTACAAATATTCCTTAAAAATCAGCCGAATAACAAAAACGCATTTTCTCAACTGTTTTCAGGAAATGTCCCAGTGCTGAATCCAGGATCCAGCACGGAGTAAGAAAAAGTATCGATAACATAACTTACCTGCTAAGTGAATTTCCTCCCAAAGGATAACATTGGTGATTCTATGTGAAAAAGTTTCTAAGTGTCAACTTTTGAAATGCAATAATATTCTTTAAAAATCGTACCTTTAACCAAAACGCATTTGCTCACCTGTTTTCAGGAAATGTCCCAGGGCTGAATCTAGGATCCAGTCCTGTGTTAGCAAAAGTAATCTGAAAAGTAATTAACTGCATTTTACTTAAAAAGCCCATTCAATTGAATGTACTATACCTGCAATGTGTTGCAAACTGCTTACTTAAAACTGTAACCAAAACCAGTACAAGTTACACTGCAATTTTGAACTGTGTTCATACAAGGAATTTACTACTGAAAAGTATTTTTATGCTTACCTGTGCCAGGCTTGCTTGGTTCTAGAATAAAACAACAGTATATTCTTTTATACAAAACAATTGGCCTAGAGTTCAGTTCTTGAGTGTGTGGATTCATTTGCTGACTGAGTGTGTACATCAAATGCTTTACACTGTCCTCTGATACTGCCTTACTGCTCGACCAAGCTACCACTTTAGAGAGTAAGGTTCTATCTAACTTTAACCTCTGCCAAACCTCTGGAGACCCTTGGACTCTATACACACTGTACCTCACTTTGGTGCAGTATATGTAGAGCCAGTTTCTTACATTGGTGGATCAGCGGTGGGATACAAACTTGCATTTGTTGGACTACTTGATTACCATCTGATCACACGACAGAACTCTTAAATTGCCTTTAGAATTCTGATTTTTTCAAATTGCCATTTTTTACCAAACTACTAAAAGTCTTGTTAGGGCCATGCTTAAGTCCCTTTAGAATTTTAGAAAATAAAAAGTCACCATAGTCAAGGATAGAGGGGTTAGAACTTTTTGTCAGAATGCCTCAAGAAAAGAACCCAGCTATTAGTGAAGATAATAATGACATGCAGGACATGGTTGAGGAGCTCGACCTCAACCCTTATCTTCACTTGTCTTTCAAAGAGATAAGGTCCTTATGTAAACTTAAAAATATACCAATGGGCCAGCATCCAACCAAACAAGGGCTCCAGGAGCTCCTGGCTGAGTATGCCAAGGCCCACCCCTCTGAAAATGGTGATGACCAGTCAGAGGAGGAAAGGAGTGAGGAGGATGGAGATAGGAACCCACCTCCACCACTTCCTAGGGAAGAAAGGGTCCCTGCACCCTTATTTCCAAGAGTTAACCTCTGGGGACCTAGAGGCCACACAGGTGGCTCAGGCCCTGGTGGGGACATTGAGGACAGCCTCAATGAGGAGGACAACCTTTTAGCAAGGTTGGCCAAAAGACTGGATCTAGAGTCCAGACTCCTGGCTCTAGAGAAAGAAGGAAAGGAGATGGGTTTAACACCCATCAGTGGTGGCAGCAATACAAATAACAAGGATAAAGAGCAATCTTATGATCCTAAAATCCCCAAAGGGATTGTCCCTAAATTTGAGGAGGGTGATGACATCACCAAATGGTTCACAGCCTTTGAGAGGGCCTGTGACCTGAGAAAGGTGAAGAAACCTCTCTGGGGGGCACTCTTGTGGGAACTGTTCTCTGGTAACTGCAGAGACAGGCTTCTGACCCTCTCTGGGCCAGATGCAGGGTCCTATGATCTCATGAAGAGAACTCTGATTGAGGGATTTGGACTCACCACTGAGGAGTACAGAATTAGATTCAGGGGGCTCACAAAACCCAGAACCAGTCCTGGATTGATTTTGTAGACTACTCAGTAAAGACACTGGATGGTTGGTTAACTGGACACAATGTGCATGACTTTACTGGACTTTACAATTTGTTTATGAAGGAACATATATTAAGTAATTGCACAAATGAAAAGTTACATCAGCATTTGGTAGACCTAGGTCTAATTTCTCCCCAAGAATTGGGAAAGAAGGCAGACCACTGGGTCAAGACTAGGGTGACAAGGACAACCACTGGGGGTGACCAGAAGAAGGTGGTTACAAAACCTCCCCAGGGGAAAGGTGGTGAGAATCCCCAAGATAAAAAGTCTGAGTCTTCCAAAGGGCCCCAAAACCTGTACAGGGGGTGGTTCCCAGACTACTCCCTATGTGCCACAGCCCTATAGGGGGAAGAACTTTGATCCCACAAAGGCCTGGTGTAACAACTGTAAGAAGTTGGGACACTTAACTGTAGACAAGTCTTGCCCTCACAACAAGGCCCCTAGTTCCACAAGTAGAGCTACTTCTGGGGTGGCAAGTCTACAGATGGGATCAACAGTGTGCCCAGAGCAAATCAGGATGCACACTGAAGCAGTTCTAGTTTCAGAGGGGGAAGTTGAGTTTGCCACTAAAGCTGTGTGGCCACCCAACTTAAAGAAATACTTACAGTACCCTTGGATCGATGGAACTAGGATAGAAGCTCTGAGGGATACAGGTGCCAGTGTCACTATGGTGAGAGACACACTGGTTTCCCCTGAGCAATATTTGATTGGGCGTACTTACCCAGTCACCAATGCTGACAGTGTTACCACTAATCATGCAATGGCGACATTAGACTGGGGGGGGTGAGGGGGAGTTACTGGCCTGAAACAGGTAGTGGTCTCTCCAAAGCTACCAGCTGCATGTCTGCTTGGCAATGACCTGGAAACCTCAGCCTGGGCTGAGGTTGAACTAAAAACCCATGCAGCAATGCTGGACATCCCTGAATTGGTGTGTGTAAAAACAAGAGCACAGAGCAAAAGGCAGGGTGAAGAAATAGTGTTGGAGCCTGAAAGAATGGCCCAACCTACCAAGAGAAAAGGTAAGAAGACTGGGGGACTAGCTTCTATACAGCCAAAGGATCAGGACCCCTCTCCTCAGGGAGAGGACTTGGACACCCCAGAGGGAACTGAGCCCATGGAGCTTGACCCTTACCAGGTTGAACTCTTGGGCCCAAGGGGACCCTCTAGGGAAGAGCTGTGCCAGGGGCAGCAAGACTGTCCCACTCTTGAAAGCCTGAGGCAGCAAGCTGTTTCAGAAGCAAAGGGAGATGTCAGTGGTACCCACAGAGTTTATTGGGAAGAGGGATTACTGTACACTGAGGCAAGAGACCCCAATCCTGGAGCCACCAGGAGAGTGGTAGTGCCACAGAAGTACAGGGAGTTCCTCCTAACTTTAGCTCATGACATCCCCTAGCTGGACATCTGGGCCAAACCAAGACTTGGGAAAGGCTAGTTAGCCACTTTTACTGGCCCCAGATGCACCAAAAGGTGAAGGAGTTTGTCAGCTCCAGTGTTACCTGTCAGGCCAGTGGCAAGACAGGTGGCCACCCAAAGGCCCCCCTGATACCACTGCCTGTGGTGGGAGTTCCCTTTGAAAGGGTAGGTGTGGACATAGTGGGTCCACTTGAACCTCCCACAGCCTCAGGGAACAAATTCATACTAGTGGTAGTGGATCATGCCACTAGGTACCCTGAAGCAATCCCACTTAGGACTACTACAGCTCCTGCAGTAGCCAAGGCCCTCATTGATGTCTTCACCAGGGCAGGGTTTCCTAAGGAGGTGGTTTCAGACAGAGGTTCTAACTTTATGTCTGCTTACCTGAAACACATGTGGAAGGAATGTGGGGTGCAGTACAAGTTTACTACACCCTATCATCCACAAACCAATGGCCTTGTTGAGAGATTTAACAAGACATTGAAAGGCATGATTATGGGGCTCCCTGAGAAACTCAAAAGGAGATGGGATGTCCTCTTACCATGTCTGCTTTTCGCTTACAGAGAAGTACCACAGAATGGAGTAGGTTTCTCACCCTTTGAACTTCTGTTTGGCCATCCTGTGAGGGGACCACTTTGTCTTGTAAAGGAGGGCTGGGAGAGGCCTCTCCAAGAACCCAAACAAGATATTGTGGACTATGTGCTTGGCCTAAGGTCCAGAATGGCTGAGTACATGGAAAAGGCATCCAAGAATCTTGAGGCCAGCCAGGAGCTTCAGAAGCACTGGTATGACCAAAAAGCTGCACTGGTTGAATTTCAACCTGGGCAACAGGTGTGGGTTTTGGAGCCAGTGGCATCAAGGGCACTCCAGGACAGATGGAGTGGCCCTTACCCTATCCTAGAGAAAAAGAGTGAGGTCACCTACTTAGTTGACCTGGGCACAAGCAGGACACCCAAAAGGGTTATCCATGTGAACCGCCTAAAGCTCTACAATGACAGGGCTGACATCACCATGCTGATGGTGACTGATGAGGAGCAGGAAGCAGAGAGTGAACCTCTCCTTGACCTCCTCTCATACAGCCCAAAAGATGGGTCAGTTGATGGAGTTGTCTTTTCAGACACCCTCTCTGCCCAACAGCAGACTGACTGCAAGCAAGTCTTGCAACAGTATGCTAAGCTCTTTTCCTTGTCCCCTAGTCTGACAAGCTGGTGTACCCATGATGTGGACACTGGTGACAGTGCACCTGTCAAACACAAGATCTATCGACAGTCAGACCAAGTCAAGGAAAGCATCAGAGCGGAGGTGAGCAAGATGCTGGAGTTAGGGGTTATTGAACACTCTGAGAGCCCTAGGGCTAGCCCAGTGGTTCTGGTCCCCAAACCTCACCCACAGGATGGAAAGAGAGAAATTAGGTTTTGTGTGGATTACAGAGGGCTCAACTCTGTCACCAAGACAGATGCTCACCCTATCCCAAGAGCAGATGAGTTGATAGACAAATTGGGTGCAGCCAAATTCTTAAGTACCTTTGACTTAACTGCAGGGTACTGGCAGATTGGCATGGCACCAGGAGCATAAAGAGAAAACAGCATTCTCCACACCTGATGGGCACTATCAGTTCACTGTTATGCCCTTTGGTTTAAAGAATGCCCCTGCCACCTTCCAGAGGTTGGTGAATCAAGTCCTTGCTGGGTTGGAGTCCTTTAGTGCAGTTTATCTTGATGATATTGCTGTCTTTAGCTCCACCTGGCAGAATCACCTGGTCCACCTTGGGAAGGTTTTAAAAGCCCTGCAAACTGCAGGTCTAACTATCAAGGCATCCAAATGCCAGATAGGGCAGGGCACTGTGGTGTACTTGGGCCACCTTGTTGGTGGAGGCCAGGTACAGCCCTTACAGCCCAAGATCCAGGCCATCCTGGACTGGGCAGCTCCAACAACCCAGTCCCAAGTCAGGGCATTCCTTGGCTTGACTGGGTACTACAGGAGGTTTGTGAAGGGATATGGGTCCATTGTGACTCCCCTCACAGAACTCACCTCCAAGAAGATGCCCAAAAAGGTTAACTGGACAGTTAGTTGCCAAAAGGCGTTTGACACCCTGAAAGAAGCAATGTGCTCAGCACCAATTCTAAAAGCTCCAGATTATGCCAAGCAGTTCATAGTGCAGACTGATGCCTCTGAGCTAGGGATAGGAGCGGTCCTATCCCAGACCAATGATGAAGGCCAAGACCAACCTGTTGCTTTTATAAGCAGGAGGCTTCTCCCCAGAGAGCAGCGTTGGAGTGCCATTGAGAGGGAGGCCTTTGCTGTGGTTTGGTCCCTGAAAAAGTTGAGACCATCCTTGTTTGGTACTCACTTCCTAGTTCAAACTGACCACAGACCTCTAAGATGGCTAATGCAAATGAAAGGGGAAAATCCAAAACTTTTGAGGTGGTCTATCTCCCTACAGGGAATGGACTTTGAAGTGGAACACAGACCTGGGACTGCCCATGTCAATGCAGATGGACTTTCCAGGTTCTTCCACTTAGACAATGAAGACTCCCAAGGGCAAGGTTAGTCTCATCATCTTTCGTTTGGGGGGGCTGGGGGTTGTGTGAGAAAGTGCCCTCTTTCTTGCATGGTATGCCCCCACTTTTTGCTGAATTGCTGATGTGCTTTGACTGAGTGTGCCCTGGGCTCCTGCCAATCAGGTACCCAGGGCCTGTGTTCCTTCCCTAAAAACTGCATTGAAGCCTAAAACCCAATTGGCATCTCTGGCCACAGGTAGGCCCCTGGTAAATGGTGCCACAGGTACCCAGGGCACTGTGACCAGAGAAGGCCCCCAAGGGCTGCAGCACTTATTGTGCCACCCTTAGAGGCCGTGTACCCTGACACACACACACACTGCCTTTGCAGGCTGCGTGTCTTGGTGCAGAACAAAGTGAAGAGTCGACAATGCACACACCCCTGTGTGCCATGCCCACAAACCACTGCCCTGGCATCCATCAGTCACCCCTCTAGCTGGGTGCCCTATGCCAGTGGTGAGGGTACAGGTGCATGAGCCCTGTGCCCCTACAGTACCCAGGTCCATTCCTGGGCACTGTAAGTGCAGTGCTGCCATTAAGAGTATATGGTGCTGAGAGCTTGTCAACACGAACTCCACAGCACCATAATGGCTGCACTGAAGACTGAGAAGTTTGGTATCAAACTTCTCAGCACATTAAACCCACACTGATGCCAGTGTGGGATTTAATGTAAAATGCACAACAGAGGGCATCTTAGAGATGCCCCCTGAAACTCGACCAACTCCCAGTGACCTGACTGAGTGGCTGCCGAGGTTGCCACCACCAGACATGTTTCTGAACCCCTGGGTCGGGAGCTTGCCGCTCTCGGGGCCTGAAACAATGCACATCCTGGGACGAGGTGCCAAGCCTCCTCCCCCAGGATGGGCAGGGTTCACGAAGGAGAAGCTTCAAAGGCATACCGCCTTTGTGAGCCTCTCCAGACCACTTGCTGTACTCAGCAACTGGTCCCCACTGGTTCTACCCTCCCACTTTGGGCGGGAGACCCGGCGGGAAAAACAAAGTAAGGAAGAGAGGTGTGCCCACCTCTGCCAACTCCACCCCTAAGGTGGGGGAGGCGAGGTGAAGCACAACCTCGAGTCCCCGTCATCTTGAGGATGGGGGGACCCAGCCAACCAAGGACAGGCTCCTGCCCCCCTCCCTCTGGAGAGTGGCAAAGTAGGGGGTGTACCCACCCCAGGGAATGGACCCATTGGTCCCTGCCCTTTACCTACCTGTAACGCCCCTAAATTTAGTATTTAGGGGCACTCTGAACCTTCCTTACTCAGATCCAGCAACAACAAGAAAAGGAAGAAGAAGGACGAGAAGCCGTGCAGAGCTAACAAGAGGACGACGCCCACTGACTTGGCCCCAGCCCTACAGGCCTGTCTCCCCTCGAACCTGCTCCTGCAAAACCCCGGCGTGTCCAGCGGCCAGCAACCTCAAAAACCCCGGAGGACCTGCCTGCCTTCACTTTCCAAGCTGTTTCTCCCGTGAACACCGGACGTGTTTGAACTGCAGCTTCTGGTGCCAGCCAGGAACCGCGAACCCCGCACACTCTGCACCCGCCGAATCCGGCCCGAGCTCGAGTGGGAAAATACCCAGAGGAGGTCCCCCCGGCGATCCTGACCCGAGATCCGGCGACCCCTGACCTGCCTCAAGCCTCCTGACGACGCCTGCAGCCTCAATCCAGAGGACCCCCCCTTCCGCGACCAAAGCGGGTAAGAAAATCCGACGTCCCAAGGCACCCCTGCACCCGACGCCCCACGGCCTTGTGTGCCCAAACCAACGGTGCCTAACCAACCCTCTACAACCCAACTTACCCCTCGAAGTGGTGGTTGCTCCTGGAAGATCCTCGTCCCCGAGCCTGCAGTGTTTCTTTGTCCCGGAGAATCTCCATTGAAATCAACAGGGCACCCGACCTCAAAACAGCACCCTAGTGCCGCTGAGGGTGCACCTTTGGTGCTAAATTGGTCCCCAACGTGCCCTGAGCTTAACCCTAGGAGCTTTGCTCCCACAACCCCGTGGCCTGCTGGCCAGCAGCCACCAACCGGAGTCCCCCTATCCTCCATAGGAAAACATTGGGCCTCAACACTCTGCACCCGGCCGCCCTAGTGCCACTGAGGGTGCAACAACAGTGCATCACTGACCCTGGGAGACCCCTGAGTCTAACCTCAGAACCCTAATTCAAAAGACCGATTACTTACCTTGAAACCGATAACTCATTTTTCCTAATAGGATAACATGGACACTTTTTCTCTCAAAAAGTTTCTAAGTGTCGACTTTTGAAAACTACAAATATTCCTTAAAAATCAGCCGAATAACAAAAACGCATTTTCTCAACTGTTTTCAGGAAATGTCCCAGTGCTGAATCCAGGATCCAGCACTGAGTAAGAAAAAGTATCGATAACATAACTTACCTGCTAAGTGAATTTCCTCCCATAGGATAACATTGGGGATTCTATGTGAAAAAGTTTCTAAGTGTCAACTTTTGAAATGCAATAATATTCTTTAAAAATCGTACCTTTAACCAAAACGCATTTACTCACCTGTTTTCAGGAAATGTCCCAGGGCTGAATCTAGGATCCAGTCCTGTGTTAGCAAAAGTAATCTGAAAAGTAATTAACTGCATTTTACTTAAAAAGCCCATTCAATTGAATGTACTATACCTGCAATGTGTTGTAAACTGCTTACTTAAAACTGTAACCAAAACCAGTATAAGTTACACTGCAATTTTGAACTGTGTTCATACAAGTAATTTACTACTGAAAAGTATTTTTATGCTTACCTGTGCCAGGCTTGCTTGGTTCTAGAAATAAAACAACAGTATATTTCTTTATACAAAACAATTGGCCTAGAGTTCAGTTCTTGAGTGTGTGGATTCATTTGCTGACTGAGTGTGTACATCAAATGCTTTACACTGTCCTCTGATACTGCCAGTTTCTTACACCCTTACCTTTCAGGAGACTTTTTTTCCATTGCTTTATTGGTTTCACAATATCTAACAATAACAATGACATATCCGGGACTCAGCCCAGTGCTAGGAACATACACCGTGGAGTCATAGTAACGCATATGTCACACATCTACAGCCTGGTATGCAATAATAAGTTTAGGTTTACAGACCACCATTGTACAAATATAGGATACCACAGATATAGTTGGAAGGTCTTATACGGGGTTTCCGTGGGAGGGGGGGATATGCAGCCATATAACATCCACAAGCTTGCCCTGTCTAACCTATCTGTTGAAGGGCCGTGATGACGAGAGGCTGATTACATAAAGGAAACTGCTATGGTGAAGAACAGGGCATATATTGTGTGTTAGGTAACTGTGTATTAGATTGTGCACTCACGAGCATTATGGATGTCTCTAGGCTGTCAATGGCATTGTGACTGATTTTAGAGCCCATAATGGGACATAGTCCAATTCAGACTTTCCCACTGCCAGCATTCCCCATAATTGAGCAATAGTAGATTGCATAGTGGGAGATGCTCGGGGGGATGGTCAAGGTGGTTGTATGTAATTTTTCGCTTCCAGGTTCCTAAGGCAGAGGTCCCAAGTCATTACCCCGGCTCCACTATGTCGACGGGTCTCCGCGAGGACATCTGATTCACCTTTTGCCCACTTCAACAAGATGTGGAGCCAACATTGCATGTCAGGGGCTGCATGAGATTTCCAGGACATTGCAGTCTGCCGTTTGAACAGTATAAATGCTAAATCAATTAATCTGTGTAAGTATTTATCTTCCCTAGCCTTGAGTCCACTGCCCAAACAGCAGGATTCTGGAGTGGCCAAAAACACACGTTCCACCAATGCGGTGGTGGTTCCCGTGATCTCCCTCTAAGCCTGTCCCATCACCAGGCATTCCCACACCATGTGTAAGTAACCTCAATCAGGTACGCTGCATCTGGGGCACCTGGAGGGGGCATTTGGGTACATGAGTGTTATGCGTTGTGGTGTGAGATATGTCTGGTGTAGGAAAATAAATTGCATGTAGCGAAATCGTGGATTGCGTGAGACCCTTTTCACCAGCTGCAAGACTTGTGCCTATTGTTTATCTAATAATTGCGTCTGAAGGTCCAGTGTTCGCGGACCCTGGGGTCTGGTCTGTGGTGATGGTGCACACAAGGCAGCGTAGAGGGCTGTTATAATTTTTCATGTGCCTCTATGTGACAGTGTTGTGTGTAGCGGTAGTGATGTGGGTGGTTCAGTTAGGCCCTGCCTCCATTGTGCGGTGATTGGTGGTTGCATGGCGGTGTACATCAGATAGTGACCTGCTGGCATACCGTATGTATCCATTAGCTCCTGAAAGGACTTTATGCACCCTCCACAAAGAAATCCCCTGTTCGTTCTAATCCCGCCTCCCTCCAGCACGTTATAACATGATGTCGGCCAACCCCTTGGAGTGCTGCCATTTGCCAAATAGGGGTCAATAGCGAGTACTGGGGGGAGTGGGGGATTGTTACGGTGTATATATTTATGCCACTACTGGCATGCTAGCTATCCTCATCTCGTGATGGGGGGGTGTAGCCTGGGGTTCTATAGCCAGGTGTATATATGTGGTCCATCTAGGAGACGTTGGTTGTCCATTCGCTCTGAGCAGGAGGTCGTCCCCAACCAACGCACCAGCCACTGCAATTGAGCAGCCTTATAGTATAATTTGCAGCTGGGGGCACCTAGTCCCCCCTCTTGCAGTGGTCGTTGTAATTTATCGAGTGCTACTTGCTGCCTGCCCGTGCCCCATATCAGCTCCAACAGGAGCTTGTTCAGGTCAGCAAAGAAGCGTGCATAGAATGGGAGTGGTAGGGCTGCAAAGAAGTAAAATAGCCGTGATGGAATGAGCATATTGGATATCACCACATGACCCACAGGCGAGAGCGACGTCCAAAATGGGATGGATCTACGAATCAAACTCAGGCCCTTGTATACGTTTCCTTCTATGAGGTCATTGTCCATGTGATAAATCTGTATGCTCAAATATTCAAACGTATCATATTGCCACATGAGCCTAGAGTGCGGTAGCACCTCTCTATTTTGTTCTGGGAGCGGGTAGAGAGGGAACAGGCAGGACTTCGACCTTTTCATCTTGAGGCCCGATAGAGTCCCAAATAATCTAGCATCTCCATCAGTGCTGGGAGTGGGGATCTGAGGTCGTGTAAGTAGATAAGGTCGTCTGCATATAAGGAGATTATATGGCGGCTTACATGCACCTTTATTCCCCATAGTCGTGCCTGCATGCGTAATCTACAGGTTAGTAGTTCCATGGCGAGGGCAAAGATAAACAGGGAGAGTGGGCAACCCTGCCTGGTGCCCCTTTGTATATCAAAACCGCCAGAGATAAACTGCCCCATTTTAACTCTTGCTAACGGACACCCATTTAAGGCGTGGATGTAGCGGATATACCTCAGGCCTATATGCATCTCCTCTAATGTCGCTAATAATTAGTTCCACCTCAGGGTAGCAAAAGGTTTTTCTATGTTGAGCAACACTGCCACCTGTATCTGGGTTAGCCCTCATCAGGCGGACAAGTGGATGAATACTGAGAAATATATTATGTGCAGGTGTAAACCAGTTTTGATCAGTGTGCATTAAAGTACTGATAATGGGGAGCAATCCATTTGCCAGTACTTTCATTAATATCTTATAATCTAGGTTAAACAGCGAACATCTAGCGGGCCGCGGCCTGGTTTGGGGATTACTACTATCTGTGCATCGCACAGTGTGTCTGGGAGGTGTCCCCGCTCCCTCGCCTCGTTGTAAATTTCTAATAGCTTCAGGGAGAGTGATAAGCTAAAGGTGGCTTAGTATTCTATGGGGAGGCCAGCCGTACCCTGGGTCTTATTACAAGCTATTTGAGTGATTGCCATGCGGATCTCTTCGATTTGAAGAGGTTTGTCTAGGTCCGCTCTTTGGAGTGGATTCAGGCAGGGGAGGGGAAGCCCCTGTAGAGAGTCCTTCAGGATGTCTGTGGGGAGGCACTCTACCTCTGCATAGAGGGAACAATAGAAGTCCAGGAAGGCAGCATTTATGTCTGTGTGTTGAGGACAGTGGCATTGTCTAGCTGAATCGCCCCTATTGGGTGTGTGTCTGGTCAGCACGGACCAACCACACCAACATCCTGTCCCCTCAGTCTCCCTTGCCACAGAGTTGGGCGAGGTATTTAGTATAGTCAATCTTCCCCAGGCGTGCTTTGAGGTCCCTATGGTCTTTCCTCAGCTGTCTTAGTTGGGCAGCTTTTGCGGCCTGTAATGGAATCTCAGTATCAAGCAACCTCATTTCCCGTTCCTTAACCAGGAGTTCCTTATGCAGGGTCTGATGGACCCCGCCACGTGGGGAGTATCCAGTGTCCACGCAGCAACCCTTTGTGAGCATCCCACTCCACTGCCCTGGAGTATGTGGAGCCCACTTTTGTTTAAAGTATTGGGTAAATTGCGTCGAAGGGCTTCACGGAAGGGTACATCCTGGAGTCACTCAGTTTGGAGCGTCCAGGTTGGTATGTTGGGGCGGGCTTTTCCCCAACGCAGAATCATTTGCAGCGGGCAGTGATCTGAGCGAGTGCATGCCAGATTCTCTGTACGTAGGATTCGTGTCCCTAGTGCTTTGCTATGGAGCAAAAGGTCCAACCTGGTGTAGATCTTGTGGACCATTGACTCAGAACTTTTTATGATTGTCATATCACAATCGAAATAAAGCTTTGTTTTGATTTGATTTGATTTGACTCAGAACTCAGTATCCTCAGGCAGTTGAAGGCGCCATGTCATACACTCTACTACTATCTCTCCATCTCCTAAACTGTTGTATTGTTCTGCGACAGGTCAACTGCCACTGCTTAATCTCCACGCAAGAAGGTGGAGGCTGGACAGGTTTGGGTGAAGAACCGTCCCCTGCTGCTGCGACAGAAGACGCAGTTTGGTTGGAGGATTGATGGCCATGCTCAGAATGTCGGAATACCAGACTATTCATGCCCAATCCGGAGCAACAAAAATGACTTGAGCTCAGTCGTGCTTGATCTTCTTGAGCACTTTGGGTAGAAGTGGTACAGGCGAAAAGCGTCGCCTAGCGAGCACCGCCTTGGAAACAGCACCGCTCAATACTGCTGACATTGCACTTTCTCTTCGGAGGCGAACAGATCTAACCAAGGCTCTTCCATCCGCTGAAAGAGACCTTGCGCCACCTCCGGATGGACACGTCATTCATGACTGACCAGGCACTGGCGGATGAGTTTGTCCGCTCTGGCGTTTAGAGAACCTGCCAGGTGTTGAACCACCAGGCTTATGTCCTGATGTTCCAGCCATGTCCAGAGACGGGGGAACCTCCTGACAAAGGGTCCATGGCCCCACCCCGCCCTGTTTGTTGCACTACCACATGGCGATGGTGTTGTCTGTGAACACCTGCAACACTTTCCCTTTGAGGAAGGGAAGGAATGCTTTCAGTGCCAGTCTGATCGCCCGGTGCTCCAGAAGGGTGATATGGAGACCGGACTCTGCCGGAGACCAGACGCCTCTAATCTCTGCCTCTCCCAGGTGGCCGCCATATCCTAGGAGTGACGCATCTTTCACCACCATTAAATCTGGTTGGGGAAGGGAGAGGGATCTGTCTCTTACCCAATCTTGGCTCGTTAGCCACCACTGCAGTTGTTGTGTAGTTCCTTCCAAGATCTGGACGTAGTCGGAAAGATTCCCCTGATGCTGCCCCCACTGGAACTTCAGGTCCCACTGCGAAGCCTGCATATGCCATCTGGCCTAATCCACCAGCAGGATGCAGGAGGCCATGAGGCCCAGCAGCCTCAGTCATTCTCACCGAAATCCGGAATAGAGGCTAAAACATCGGTATTACAGTCCAAATATCCCAGACATGCTGCTCAGGAGGATAGGCCTGAAACTGCACTGTGCCCAGAACCGCCCGATGAAAGGGAGCGTTTGAGAGGGAGTCAAGTTTGACTTCGGCATGTTGATAGTAAACAGCGAGTGCAGGAGGTCCGCCGTAGCCTGGATATGGGAGACGGCAGATCGGGCGAGCCCGCCTTTAACAGCCAGTCGTCGAGATAGGGGGAGACTGGTATCCCTGATCTGCGCAGATGAGCTGCAATCACCGCCATCACCTATGTGAACACTCGAGAGGCACTGGTAAGGCCAAAGGGGAGCACGGCAAACTGAAAGTGCTCATGGCCCACCGTGAACCGTAAGTAATGTCTGTGGGCAGGCAGAACGGGGATATGAAAAGAAGCGTCCTGCAAATCCAACGCTACCATCCAGTCTCCTGGGTCAAGGGTAGAAAGGACCTGGGCCAAAGTAAGCATCTTGAACTTCTCCATCCGGAGGAAGTAGTTGAGGGTCCGGAGGTCTAGGTTAGGAAGCAGACCCTTATCCTTGTTGGGCACCAGAAAGTAGCAGGAATAACAACCATGTCCTACATCTGGCATGGGGACCCTCTCTATGGCCCCCTTAGCCAAGAGAGCAGGGACTTCCTCGTGGGGAAGCGCCAAATGATCCTCCAACATTCGGTCGTAGTTGGGTGGCATGGTGGGAGGGGTACTCTCGAAGGGGAGGGAGTAGCCCCTTCGGACGATTTGTAGAACCCACCTGTCCGACGTGATGGATTGCCAGCGGAGGAGGTGATGGCAAAACCTGCCTTCAACTGGACGTTGATAGGTCTGAAATGTTGGACTAGGAAGGTTTGGAGGCAGTGACAGGGGGTAAAGGTTGGACTGGCCCGTCGGCTGGCTCCCTGACCCACGAGGGCGCTGGGTCCCACATTGGTGGCCACGCAGAGGCTGGACAGCTTGCATGACTCAGTGGCTGGGCTGGACAGGACGTGGCTGGGCGCCACTTCCATAGCCATGAAAGGCAGTCTGAGGTGGACGGGAGGTAGCCATGAGGCCCATGGATCTGGCCATAGCTTGAGAATCCATGAAGCGCTCAAGTGCTGAGTCTGCCTTGTCGCTGAAAAGGTGCGTGCCATCGTAGGGCATGTCAAACAAAGAAGATTGGACATCCCCCGAGAAGCCAGAAGTCCTTAACCAGGCGTAGTGTCTGAGAGCTACCGACGTGGCAATTGTTCTGCCCAGTGAGTCGGTGGTATGCAGTCCACAACGGATGGTTAATTTGGCTGCATCTCTCCCGTCCGCAACTGCTTGGGAGAGAACAGCCCGGGCCTCCTCTGGCCACTGAGGCAGCACCTGCGCAACCGTATCCCAGATAGTATGGGAGTATCGGCCCAAGAGGCAAGCGGTATTCACCGACCGCAATGCCAAGCAGGAAGAAGAAAACATCTTCTTCCCAAGATGGTCCAGCTTCTTGGATTCCCCATCTGGGGGAGCAGAAAAGAATGCACCTTTCAAAAATGAGTCTTGGACAACTAAGCTCTCAGGGGAGGGATGTTGCGTCAGGAAAGCTGGGTCGCACTGAGCGGGCGGTGGGAGATTGTCCTGTCCACAGAAGCCCCTGTGCTGGGCTTGGCCATCAGTAAGGGCTTCAATGAATGGCAAAGTGGACCAAGCGGCAGGGAGCGGAGAGATCTAGGTAGATTAGAGTGGCGTACATTCTGATGAATGTGTGACTACGTGACACCACCCCTCCCTTGACCGAGTTCCTGGTATCAACTAAAGGATACGGTGAACGACGACATGTGTATTTTTATATCCCAGGTAGGACCCACTTTGGTTGTTTTGTAGGTGTACTTCCTCATGGTAGCACATAGCTTAGCGGTGGACACCTGCTCTGGTTCTGATAGGAATCCGATAGCCCTTACGAATGCCCCAGACCGTTTAGGCTTTCAATGTGGGCAGAAACATGTTGGCTAGGAGTCATTATCCTCTTTGGTCTCCATCACTTGTACTGTTTTTAGTGTACTTCAGGTCCTCAATAATAAAGGTAATAACTGAGGAACCTAAAGGCATTTTTAATTAAAATGGATCCTGACGTTGTCCAGTAAGCTTTATGTAAGAACTCCCTCCTACTGCCAAGTCTTCGCGGAGGTTGAGTCCGCCCTGGTAGTACCATCTTACTAGGGTGGGGAGAGGATGCCTATGATGAAGCATACTGGAATCCAAACAGTGGTTCAAGTACAGCATTAAAGATGAGAAGGAATTGGAACAAAAGAAACTAAATCCTAAAAGCATTTAGTTAAAAAAGAGGAAAGAGAAAAGGAAAGACCAAAAGCTAGTGCTGACCAACTAGTAAAACACCCAAAACCCATGTACAGATAATCACTTTAAATTTGTAAAATTTATTATCAATTTTTTTTCCATAAAACAATAATGGCGCTCACAAGGTTACACAAACAATGTTACAATTATAAACAGTGACATGTGTAAACAAACAGGACGTGGCTGAGGGAAACTACAAAGACATAGTTCAAAACAAAACAGAAACACACCAAAAAAAAATTATCCTCTTCATTTAAGGCCACATATTAGCGTCGACGGCGTTTCGACCCGTAATTAATTAAAGGGTCATCATCAGGACAAAACATCAGACATAAGAGCGTCCACTGGATATCGATCAAATATCTGTAATAAAATATATACATGGGTATCAGAAAACTGATATTATTCATGACCATAAGCAAAATCAAGGAGTCACTCATATGGCCCGAAAACGTGAACAGGTGAATATGTGATACACCCAAAGAAAAAGAATATCGAAGGAGAAAAACAATAATAAAAGGAGCAAATCACCAAAGGGTGCAATGAGAAATGAGAAATGAGTGCAATAGATATAGCTCAAGATGGAACCAGAGAATTTTTGGTAAAGGGAAATACCCTGTATCGACAAAAGTAAGTCCTCCAATAGAGAGGTGCATCAAGCACGCAACCTTCAGAGCAGCAAGCACGAAACAGAGAACTCTGTCAAAATGTAAAAGGAAACAAGAAAAAATGTATCTAAACACGTAATTCAATATATGAAAGAGGGAAGAATGAATCGACTGTATATGGACCTACCTATAAGCAATATCAGTGCCAAAAAGGAAGTAATTAATACTGATCCTGGAAGCCTTAATTGCCAAGGTTTTAAAAGAAGGTTGGGATCTAATTGGGACAAGAACACAAGAAGAAAGAGGTGAAAGGAATTACAAATTAATAATAAAAGATTGTCCACTAATCGATGCATCAAATATAAAGAAATTCATACTATACCAAATCACAAATTCAGAAATTCCACTGGTCATGCTGGTAATGGAAAACCAGTCGGTGTGCTCATATAAACTGTAAATGTAAAGAAAGGGGGGGCAAATCAAAGCAAATCCCACACGCACGCAAAACATATGGGGTGGCCAGCACAAAAAATGTACCGCAATGAAAGTGACTAGTATCGAACATACTATATAGATAAAGCAACTATGTGCAGAGTAACATAGTGCAACAATGAGGTGAGTGGTATTAACACTATAAGGTACTGAGCTGTACAAAGTATATTCGTGCAGAAAAGAAAAACCTTACAGTCTTGGAATATATCTAATAGTGAGAAGGAGTTAAACTCACGCAAAGAAACATGCGTGGGAGTGATACTGTCAGTAACTAGTGTCACACATGATATAGTAAGTAGACCGAACATGTACGACCAAGCCAGTACAACACTCAGAGAATAGTGTAACAACCGTCATTCGAGAGGAGCTAACCTAATGAGAAAATGTATTGAGTGAAGAGAGACACATAACGTTGCCATTTATGAGTTTACCTTGGACTAAAACAATTATAAGGGGGATGGTGATAAGACAATACTCAGGGAAGCCAAAAGGGGACGTCACTTACTAGCAAATTGGCACAGCTTCGTTCCGCCAGCATCCCGATCCGGATCACCGCCTCCACTGAAATCGGAAGGTGGGAGACGGCACCGGCACAACGCAATTATAGCGTCCCGCGCATGGCCATCAAAAGAGGACTGCGTCACGAGTATCACTGAGACAGCAGCTTTTTAACAAGACGTGCCAAGCATTGTAGAAAGTTGAAAAATAAGTCATAACTGGGACTTTAAACCAACAAAAGAGTCATCCATCGAGAAATCAAATCTGATTAAAAGAAAAACCTAACTGATAAGGACGAAGCGAAATAATATTGAAGGTACGGCGGCCATATTGGAAAAGTCGCAAAGATATGAAATCGCATCCGCCGTATTAAACTAGTAGTGAAGGTAAGGGACTTAACTGGGGAAATAGCGACAGCACAACACTAAATAAAACTATTGGGAGTAAAACGCAGCTGAAAGAAAACTAGTGAAAAGAGGTCAAGGCTCACTCCTGCAAAGGTTGCAGAAATGGCATCATGACTTACATCACAATGGAATAGCGATTCACGAGTTGGGACATATCAAAAGGTAAACATATACGTAAAAGCAAGAAAGGAAAAAAGAACGAAGAATTGAGTGAATTAAATGAAATGAAAAAAATAAAAAATAATGAATGAAGCCCGAAGGAAAAAAGTAAAAATTGAAAATTGAAGAGCTCAACTAGAGTGAATCCTTTCGAATAAACAAAGTTAAACTGTAAATAATTCATACCACAATTATGAATAAAACATGCATCTAAATAATGAAAATTTCATGTACAGTTCATACAAAATGTATATAATTTACAGATTGTGTAACTCGGAATAAACAAAGCAAATATAGCTTGACAAGAGTCAGACATGTCCATATCATGCCAGCCGAACGTAGGCTACATAGATTTCTCTCATTTATGAGAGCAATAATCAGGGTGAAAGCATAACTTGCCCATTCAGGCTTTCACATTCAGTCAGGTGAATATGATCTGGAACCAACTCAATTGGTATACATCTAAATGTAGTACATCCACTTAAGTATTACCGTTAATACAAAGAATATAATAGAAAACATATTGTGGTTCAAAAATCAATATATACAGAATAGAATCATGATTATATATAATGAACATGAATCCGTGACAAACAATATAACAACCATCCAGATGCCCATGTCACAATCAAGCTACAGTCACGTGACAAGAAGGATTGGAAGGCAAAAAGAAGAATTAGAGGACAGATTTTAGCCAGACACTATAGCAGTGCACTCCTCTAAAGTGTTCAAGCCATTGTTAATACTGCCGCACCGGAAAATCCAGCAGCGTTCTGTTCAGTAACATTACAATATCGCCACCCCTGGGCGGCTTCTTGATCATTTCGATCACCTGCCAACGTAAATCAGAAGGTGTATGATTGTATTCAATAAAGTGGGCTACCAAAGGCGCATGTTCATTTTTACACCTTATGCAGCTTTTATGTTGTGACAGTCGAGTTTTTATACGTTGTGTTGTTTGTCCCACATAAATAAGTTGGCATGGGCACCAGATGGCATACACCACATTTTGCGAATTGCAATTGGTATGGTCACGTAAATCATGAGTTACGGTGCCATGTGTAAACTGCTTGGTGTTAAAAGTAGAGTCACACATGAGACAACTCCCACAAAGGTAGTGACCCACAATCTTGTTGAGACCCCACAGTGTTGTCAGGTCCGGAGGGTCCGAAATAGGTAAAGCTGCTCAGACCAAGCGGTCGCCAATGTTTTTCCCTCTTTTGAAGGAGAACAGAGGTAGTTCATTTGTAATACCAATTGCTTGGATAAGTGGCCAGTGCTTTTTAACAATCTTGGAAATTTGATTACTTTTAGTGCTAACGGTAGTAACACATGGTATACGGTCAAGAGTTTTTGGGGTCCGAGGTGTAAGTAGAAACTCGCGGTGGTTGTACCAAGCCCTCTTTAAAGAGCACTTGATTAGTTTCTTCGGATACCCACGATGTTCCAGTTTTTTAGCAAGAATATTTGCTTCCCGAAAATAGTCTTCCCGAAATTGGCAGTTCCTGCGAATACACAAGAACTGACCAAAAGGGAGACCATCCTTCAGGCCTTTCGGATGGTGACTGGTATATTTTAAGAGAGTATTTCGTGCAGTTGGCTTAGTATAAAGTTTAGTTACCAATTACCCATCATGGGGGATGATTGTTAGGTCTAAAAAGTCAGCACTGTCGTTACTGGCATGTGAAGTGAAATAGAGATCTGGAGAACATGAGTTCAACCACTCAAGAACATTGAGAGTAAGAGTATCGCCGGTCCAAATAAAGAAAAACATCATCGATGTATCGCTGCCAGTTGCGGATATTATGAAAGTATGGATTGATGGCCTGATTGTAAATGTAGGCCTGCTCAAAATTGTCTACATACAATATTGCAAAATGTGGGGCGTAAGAAGCCCCCATTGATGTTCCCTTTATTTGTAAATAAAAAGTACAGTCGAACTCAAAATAATTCCGAGTGAGGTCGATGATAAAGTCCGTGGGGACTGTCACCGGGCCTGATCGTGTGTCCAATACCTGTCTAATGACCTCAATTCCCTCCAATTGAGGTATATTGGTGTATAAGGACTCAATGGCCAAACAAACCAATAGTTCAATATCAGGATTAAAATGCACTGTCCCGTACGTAACTCCTAGTTTGGAAGGCAAGGTCTTTAATGAACACATCAATGTATTTACATAATGGTTCCAGGACCGACCCACAGCCAGAGACTATGGGTCGGCCTGGAGGATTGGCAAGATCTTTGTGCACCTTTGGGAGGGTGTAAAGAACAGGGGTCCGTGGTGTTTTAATGTTTAAAAAATCAAATTCCTTGTCACTAACGAACCCTGACAGCTTAGCTTTTAATGTCACATCCATAACAAGTTTCTGAATTACAGACAATGGATTACATCGCAATGGAGTGTAGTGATTAATATTAGAAAGCTGTCTATGAATCTCAAATTTGTATGTGTCAATTGGTTGGATCACTATCCCGCCGCCCTTGTCGGCGGGCTATATGATCACCTCACGATTATTTTTCAAGGTTTGTAGCGCCTGTTGTTCCAAGAACAAGATATTATAAGGAATATATTCAAACCCCTTATCTAAGGACGTGACATCTTTCAAGACCATAGCTTCAAAAGCCAGCAATTGAACTGGCATTTGATGGGATGGAGGATTAAACGTAGAAGGTGGTCTAAGTCTCGATGGATTAAACTTATCGTAATAATCTTTGTCCTTAAAGAAGTATTTCAAACACAGTTTTCTAAAAAACTGCAGGAGCTCGATCTGAATATCAAAAAGGCAAGTCTTCTGTGGTTACAAAACTGAGCCCTTTGCTCAGTAAAGTAACTTCAGCAGAGGAAAGGATGTGTTCCGATAGATTGAAAATTGGAATCGTATTGGGCGTTGTTTCAGTCATGGAAATATCAATTATTGTGGGGGGCCCCACTGATAGAATTTCCGGCGTGTTTGGCGTTCTCCCGCCTAGAAATTCCATTGTTGGGGTGGAGGTTGGGTTTTCACTCGGCCTCTCCCTCGGCTCTGCTGGCCTAAAAAAGGATTGTAAGTTGATGTAGAAGGACCCTGTCCAAGGTTGACAGATGTATCAGATTCCTCAGCGGAACTAGCCGAGGATTCAGAAAATGTAATGGCCGTGTTCCTTCTAAACCGACCCCAAATCTGGTAATTGTCCGAATATTGTTGTCTGGGCTGGGAATAAAATTCGTCATGAAAGTATGGGTGTGCTTTAGTTTGATCAAAATTAGCAATGTCTTTTTGGATCTTATTTGTTTTCTTAGTTCGCTCAATTTTTTCAAATTCGGCGATGGTTTTATTAACTTTTTCTAAAGCTGCTTGCGCATCAGCAACCACATTCCCTTCATTCAGACGTCTTTCGAGATCAGCAATGATCTCAAGTTCCTTTTTACTGTGCTCCAAAGCTGTATCAATGCCATGGACTAGCCAATGGCGGGAGCAAGTAACCCCTATGTGACTGAATCCCTTTCTGTTCTTGGGGTCATTGGTGAAAATTACTGGGACATTTCGAACTTGTAAGCCCACTGGGATTACATCCTTTTTTAAGTACTCGGTCATCATGAGAGCATGAAGAGTAGTGCAAACATATTTTTTCCTGCATTGCTCTAGTTCATCGAGCAATGCTTGTGCTTCACTCACAATAGGGACAGAGAGTGAGGGTCCCAACAATGATGGACCGCTCTTTATCTGTGAAATATATTCCTCTGAATAAGTAGGTAAATTAACATTAGTCATATTGAATTAGACGTAATATTAAGGCTAAAAGCCCTCACAGCAAGCAGCTGTACTAAAGTAGTTACGAACAACAGGTTGCCCCTGTTGTTCGTAACTATGATAAAGCATGACAATATTGTGGGTGAGCCATCTTCTTCCATTAAGGATGGCCTCCTTGATCTGATTGGCCCTGGGTGACTTGCAGTAGACAGTATCTGAATCCAACCTTTGGCCTCCGCTCGCTGTGTTGGCTAAGCAACCCTCTTGTTTTGTGGTTGGTTCAGAAGTGGAAGCCACAGGCTGAAGCACCTCTGTCAGGAGGTTAGTCCTCACTGCCACCGTAGGGAGCTTGAGACCGAGGACCTTGTCTGCCCTCCTCACCACCACAGCATAGGAAGCCCCCTCCTCCTAGCCTTGGTAGGAGGAGAAAGCAAGCCAGTGTCAGGGGAAGTGTCCAGACCACTAGCGTCACCCAGGTCTATGTGACAGTCCGGTTCAAGCTGGTCAGTTAAAAGGTCTAGCTGCACCTCCCATTCCTCTTCACCACTTTCTGGCCTAAAATGAACGCCAGGGATAAACACAATGACAAAAGTCCCTTCCGACATCGGAACCGACGTCGATCGATGTTAGTCTAGCTCCATGTTCACTTCGGGGAAAATGATGGAGTCGGCACCGAACGGGGGCACGGTCGACGCTGGGAGCATCGACGTCAGGAAAGGTTGAGTAAGATCGACCGGCGTCAATCTGGATCCGATAACGAATCCATGGAGGCCCTCTGGAGTTGGGGCCAAAGCCGGCGGCGTCAAAGGCCTATGGTCTCCAACCAACTCCGCCAGGCCCGAAGGCACACCAGCGGAGCCGGGCTGCCCAAAAATGAGGTACAAGGTGTTAAAGAACTTTTGGATTTGGGCAGGATACGCTCCGGCTCCCAGAAAAGCGGGGAGGCGCGGAGTCGTCTCAGTAGGCGGCTCCGGGGATGGAGCTTTTGAGCGGCGACGCTCGGAGTCCCGTGTCACGTCGGCAGACAGACGGGGAGAAGTCGAAGAACGCCAGTGCTTCTTTGACTTCTTCTTGTGCTGGCCTGACTTACCCGACGACTTGGAGTGCAAAGAGGAGTGTGGGCTCTGCGACCATCCTAGAGACCTTCCCCTCAAACAAGAATGGGAGCAACGCAGGGCGGAGAGCCTCGCCTCCAACAGCATTCAGGACTGCTCCCGCAAAGCCTTTGGATTCATGGCCCGGCATTCGAAGCACAACTTCAGGTCCTGTTTGCACTCCAGACATCAGAGGCACACAAGGTGCGGATCCATCACGGACATCATCCGGTGGCAAGAGCCGCTGGGCTTGAAGTCGGTCCTACGCTGGGACATCCTCGAGGCACCAGGAGTCTAAGACTCCAAAAAGAAGTCGACAATAAGTCAAAAAAGGCTAGTCAAAAAGTGGCTAAAGGGTAGCTCTCTCCGGTTCTTTGCTTAGACTGGCGTAGAAAAAGAAAGAACTGACGTCAGTGAGCATGGGCGGTGTCTATATAGGTCCCATAACGTCATCCCGGCACTGACGACGGAGCCGATCGACACCACCTACCAACACCCAGGGGTACTGCTGTTGGAAAATCTCCGGATCCAGACTGACGCCTGGGGGAAATTCTAAGGTAAGGAATCTACAACTAATAATCTATCAGATAGTGGAAAACAAGAGTTCACAATTGTTAGACTTGGCATCTTTTGGCGTGTTTCCCCTGACTTTTTGCTTTCTGACCTCCCGGTTTGACTCTGTTTTTGCTGGTGTAATGATTCTGCGCACTTTCCTCACTGCTGTCCAGTGGGAAAGTGCAAGTGCTCCTGTATAAAATGTGTTATGGATTGGTGTTTCCATGATTGGCCTATTTGGTTTATGTGTCAGTCCCTTGTAAAGTGCACTGCGAGTGCCAGGGCCTATAGACCAAATGCTGTTGGTGGGCTGCAGCACTGGATTGTGCCACCCACGCAAACAGCCCGTAAAGTGTAACTCGGGCCTGCCATCGCAGAGCCTGTGCGCAGCCTGGGGCTGCCATGTCGACTTGGCAAGTGCACACACTTGCAAGTCCCTAAACCTTCCCTTTGCTACATGTTAGTCACCCCTAAGGTAGGCCCAAGGTACCCCTGTGGGCAGGGTGCGGTGTATGCGAAAGGTAGGACATGCCCGGGTGTGTGCGGCATGTCCTGATAGTGAATTACAGCCTAGTTCGTTTTTCACTATTGCAAGGCTACCTGTTCCCCTAGGCCAGAACGGGCAGTTTTGATTATTACAGCTTATAATCCTAACTGACCCCGGGAACATGGTAGAAATTCGAGTTTAGTATGCCTGGACTCAGAATGATAAAATGCAGCTTTTAGTGAAGTTGGTTTTAACATTCTGTGTTCGAAAATACCACTTTTAGAAAGTGGGTATTTTTTTGTCTAACCATCCAAGCCTGCCTCTGCGAGGTTGTGTATTCCTTGTCTGGAGTGTGAGTGACAGGGGCTGGGGGATGCCGGGAGACAGGGTGAGTCAGCACAGGGCTGAATAGCAAGATCTACATGTAGATGGGTGGGAGGGGTCGCACCTGGGCCCTGAATAGGACAGTGCCTTCCCTCCACAATGCTGGCTCCACCTCCTGTGGTGCGTCTGATGTCCCTGGCCTACGCACTGAAAGAAGGGACGGAGACTTGTCAACAAAGTGCTCCAGAACTGGTTTGGACTAGGCAAAGGCCTCTCTGCCTTCAGAGAACAAAGGAATTTGGGATATAAATATTGGGGCCCTGACCCCATGAATTTAGATCTCGCTGGAATCAAGGAACCTGCCAAGACGAAGAGCTGGAAGAGCTGCCAGGAGGAGTACTGCCCCTTTGCTGTGTTGTTGCTTTGTTGGGTTGGCCTGCAGCTGCTGCTTCTGCCTTGGGCAGTGAAAGAACTGGACTGAACTTTCTACAAACTTGTGCTGAGTATCTCCAAGGGCCTGAAACCGAGCTGGCCTCCTGTTAAGAAGTCTCAGGGACTACAAAGACTTCACAAGCCTCTGGGTACCGCTGCTGGAACGCTGTTTCAGTTGCCACAGAGGAAGGGAACTGCAACCGACTCCGTCAACCGAATCCATCCCTGGCCGGTGACCTGTTTGCACCGCAGACCGCATCGCCCCGCTTCGCATCGCAACCCTGGTCTCACCGTGGCGACGACCGACGCCGCCAACATCGAGCCGCTGCTTGCACCGTGACCTGTGGGCACCGCAGTTCGCATCGCATCGCTTCACTGAACCAACCGGACCCGACCGACGCTGTCGCTGCAACTGGCTCAAGAGTCGTGACCGCACCGCATTTGGGGCACCGCTCACACGTCTGCGACGCACCGCTCCGACTCGCACCCCTGTCCGACGCCAGCTCCCGCACTCCGGCTAGGTCGCCTGCATCGCAACCTGTCAGCACCGCATCGAGCACCGTCTCGCCCTGCATCGCACGCCTTGGACTCACCGACTCCGTCTGCACGACGCTCATCGAGCCGCTGCCTGCACCGCATCGAGGGACACCGCACCTTGCATCGCTCCGTCTTGCCCCGCAACCGCGACGAACGCCGACCGGCTCGTACACTCCGTACCAGCCACAACGAGAAAGGTACTGTACCCGAGTCTGTTCACGACTCTGCTGGCCCGTATCGACGCGGTCGGCTGGAACTGTTAGACTCTGTGGTTTTCAGCATCGCGGTAGGCTCGGACGGAGCTACCGACTCGTACGAACTTTGCTTTTGTGCTATTCCTGCAAAGAAGAAGTTACCGTATCAAGTATTCATTCGTAAAGTATAGTATTGTGGATTTTTGTCGTAATTGGTCTTGTCTTGAGTATATAAAATATTGGTTATTTTTCTAAACTGGTGTGGTGTCCGTTTGTAGTGCTTACACTGTATTACTGTTGGTTATGTGCAAATGCTTTACACACTGCCTCTGAATTAAGCCTGACTGCTCGTGCCAAGCTACCACGAGGGTGAGCAGGGGTTACTTCACGAGTGTAACAACCCTTACCCTGACTAGGAAGAAGGGTCCCTACTTGGACAAAGGTGCAAGCCCTTGCCAACTAGAGATCCCATTTCTAACAACAATGAAAACCGGATGGCGAAAGGAATTGTGTTCCATGTTGTGATCTTCATTATACTGGGCACTCGGGTAACAAATATTTCAGGAGAACAAAACTCTAGAGAGGAACAAGGTAAACAGCATAACCAAGAACTTTAGTAAAACAAGGGATATTTAGACAACAGATACCTCACCTACAACTGAAATTGACAATGAGAGTGCACAGTATCCAAGTCTGAGATCTTTCTTAAGAGATGCCCCTTGGCTAAAGGGGGTATACTGTTTTGAGAGTAAAGGTACCTCTTGACTATTTGGATACTAGCTGAATGGAGTGCTTGAAAGGTTATACTTCTCACTTCTCTTTACCGTGCGGCGTACCACAGGGGCCGTCGCTCAGTCCCACTTTATTCAATATTTATGTGGTCCCCCTTACTAAATTTATTAGATCCTTCGGTTTTTCAACCACCTCATATGCTGATGGCGAACATAGCACATGCTTTTACAACGCGGTTGTTACAACGACCGCGTTGTTAGTACGCAATGCATTTACATCGCAATTCATTACAACGACTTGCAGTAGGGGGTGCGCTGGACTTAGGAATAGTATTATTTACTATTCCTACTCCAGTTTGCGCAACAGTAGGGAAGGTGTTGTAATTAATTTCCAATACCTCAGCGCCCCCTACAGCGAGTCGTTGTAATGACTTGCGATGTAAATGCATCGCGTACTAACAGCGCGGTCGTTGTAACGACCGCGTTGTAATAGTACTGCGATGTAGTGACAGCGTTGTAAACGCTGTTTCCCGCTGATGGTACACAAACTGTGGTGTCTATCACTAGTAACATTGAGGAAGTGGCTCATCGTTTCAATAGTTGTATGCGAGCAGTGGCTAGCTGGATGGGCAACCACTGTTTCAAGTTGAATTCAGATAAAACCGAAGTACTTCTTTTTGAGAGGCACACGTCCCTTTAGAGTGACACCTGGTGGCCACAGATCCTGGGACCTCTCTCAATCCCAGTTCCTAAAGTAAGAAATCTTGTAATAATTTTTGATTCCAAACTCTTTTTTTAGGGAACAATCAAATAAACGCACCTCTATCTGGTTTCATCAGTTAAAAGGTTTGAGGAAACTTTTGCCCTTCATTCCAAATGATTTACAAAAGACAGTGGTCTTTTCACTGGTCCTTTCAAGACGAGAACACTGCAATGCCTTGTATTTGGGCATGCAGCAGGGCTCTCTCAAGAAATTGCAGAGTTCAGAATGTGGCTGCCAGGCTGCTCAAAAACCTTTACCCAGTTTCAAAGGCCATGGAGGAGCTGCATTAGCTCCCCATCAAAATGAGCGTGAAATTTAAGGCACTGTGCACTGCTCATAAAGCGCTCCATGTCTTCGGGTCAGAATACCTTAAGAACAAGTTTAATGGTATGCCTTCGTTCAGAGACCCCCAAAAATGTTGGATTACAAAGAATTCACACTGCCTCGTTGGGTGGCAGAGGTTTTGTACATTTAGTCTGTAAGCTATGGAACTTAAGAAGCCAGGCAAATCTGATGATATTTTGGAAACAGCTAAAAACATGGCTTTTCCCACTTTCCATGTAGATGCAATATATTACATCCAGTTGATCTTTCTGGTTAAAGTCACTAGCACCAAGACGCTCTCAGGCATTTGTCACACTGTATAAATAATAAGCACAGAAAAGATCTGAAGAAAGATCATAAGAACTATGCAACCCTCAAAGTCAACAACACACAACATATTTGCCATGGACATAATGGATCTGCTGAAAAGTCATTTAGGGTGTACAGAATGAGGTACTGTGATTTCTTTCAATGTAAAAAGATGAATAGTTAGAAAATGTCTACTTATATTAGAAGATTAAGAGACAGTCTAAAACTAGCTTACTCAAAGAATAAGCGAATGCAATTGATTGTTTTGAGGCTGGAACTAATTATCCCAGGAGCTGGATTAACCTGCATGATGATTGTGAATCTTAAATGCAGAGTGCAACATCCATCATTGTATGCTAAATTAATGTCACAGAGTCACATGAAAGAGGAACACTTAGAAAATATATAAGATAACTCTGAGATATCAAAACCTTATTCAGACTCTTGACTGCTCCAATTTGAGAAAACACAATTTCAATGAGAACAGAGTTGCGCAATCAAGAAGATGAAACAAAGATGATCACCAAAGAACATGCTACAGCCAAGCTTGGCAGAGAAGGAGGATCTGGAGAAGGAACGTGTTGAAAGTCATATTTTTCAATAAACATCACATGAAGAGTTCAATGAAGGCCTGGAAGATGGGCTCAGGAACAGCCGGTATACCTGAAAACCACAAGGCAAAGCCACTGGTGATGAAAGCACCCAAAGGAAATTCTTTCCCAGGAGAATTACTGGTCAATCAAACTCCCTTACCTCCAAACAATGAAAAACGGTGGACTATTTATGTTCCGGTGAAAGTGTTACCAATCATGATCTCACTCTAGCATGAAAAACAAATATAATTTAATCTAATCTAATCTCTGCAACAGCATAAAATGCCAGCTTACAGAAAGTTCTACCTCAGATAGATCTGAATTGAATGTTTGGATTCACCATTTGTGAGTGGAAAAGGAGAAAATGCTATGAAATTATACATGCAAGAGTGAAGTTGTATCAGCCTATGGAGTGGAACATAATATTAGATTGGCTGATGATACCCCATTCGGAGAAAGCAGCAAATTTAGAACATGTGATTCAATATCTTGAAGGTTTGCTATCACCTGGAATTATCAATATGCTCCCCAATTTGCTGTTTTGGAGAAGTCGTGAGTGTGCATTGACTATGGACAAATTAACAGGAGAAAAATACTGGATCACAACTCCCAAAGTTGATGATGCATAAGACTCTTTAACATGATGCAATGCTTTTCTGTTTTAGACCTCAGAAGTGGGAATTATGAAATACAAGTGAGCCTATATGATAAAAGACTAACAACATTCATTTGTCGGCATTGATTCTGCAATTTCAATTCTATGCCCAAAAACGCCAGCTACAGTTTAATGCTTAAATAAATAAATCATGGGAGAGCAACTGTATTTTGATCACATCATTGAATTTGGCTGTGCACTCTGTCGTACACTCTAACCACACCAGTATAATTTCTTTTTGGAGCACGGATCTTGTAAATATCTTGTTCCTTATGTGCATTGCACAAGTAGGTAGACTGCACATGTCCACATGGGTCCTGTGGCAAGTACCCATGACCTGATGGCACCGGGAAGTACACAAGCCTGCAGTACCTATACAGCATGGCTGTATGCCCAAAGTTGGGATTGTGGTCTCAATATGGGCCTTCTCAGACATGAGTGTATTGTTCAAAATCTCTGAGATGTGAGGATTTCAGGCAACGTCCTTTTGTTGTGTTACTTCCTGTAATATCTTGTCAGCTGTGAGAGTCTCAAGCATGTCTTGCACTGGTGAGGATCTTATTGAGGGTCCCTCAGATGTGACTAAACAGCATTGGCAAAGCCAATAGGTCTTGCTTTTACGAGAGTTAGAGCTATTGGCGTTGTAAATGACACTGTCTTTTACCCATGTGTTATGAAGTGGAGTGGATGTGTGTGGAGTGGAATTATGTGGGTTGGATTGGAATTGTTAGTTGTGGAATTGTATGGTGTGAAGTGGATTTGAGTGTACTGGAATTATGAGGAGTGGCATTGTGTGTCATGGAGTGCAATTATGTGGAATGGTATTTTGTGTTGTGGAGTGGTATGTAGTGGAGTTTAATTATGTGGTGTGTTGTTGAATTTTGTGGCATGGTGTGAATTGGATGTATGTGGTGTGTTGCGTAATTGTGCTGTTGCGTTAAATTATGTTGTTTGGTGTCAAATTATGTGATGTGGAATGGACATGTGTGGAGTTAAATTGTGTGGCACTGAACTGTGTGGCGTTGAGTGGAATTATGCTGGTTGGAATTATATGGCATGGTGTGGAGAGTATTTATGTGGATTGTTGTTTTGTGACAGCGGGGTTGTATGTGGGGTTTATTTATGTGGTATTGGAAAAAAACATGAATGCGACCATGTGTAAATGTAACTGGTGCTCTTATAAGTATTAACAAATGCCACCTTCATGAAGCCCCTGAAGGCTTTACCCTTCTTTTAAAGCACTCTGGTTGGGATTTTTGGGCCTAGAAGCAATCTTGATAGCTACCTAGGCTCAACCTACACAGATAAGTTGCCACCCATCTTCAGTAACCTTGCAAATAGCAAAGGCATTGGGGTTTAGAGCATTGGAAAGTCGCCCTCCTTCAAAATGATTACTGTTTTGCAAAGTTTGGAACCACATAGTGCCTTGAGGTTGCGCAGCTCACCTAACATGTTCACAACAGAACTACTATACACCAGCTCAACTTGGTTCTTATTTCAAAACTACAGCTGGCAGAAAGCCTCTGGCACAGCCAAGTGGAATTAGCACCTGCTGCCAAATACCAATGCTTCTTACACCTTCAAATCCTGGGAGTAGGACGCAGAACAGCTTCACCTTTCATCCTTCCAAAAGCGACAAAATGAGTATGGGTGGAAACCAGTGGCGGCTGGTAACTATGGAGAATGGAGGGTGGTCAAATGGGTGGTGGGTGGGTGCATGCATTTAAGGCGCCTATGGCACTATGCAGTTATTGAAATTTAACAGTACTTTACAAAACTCCTAAACACATTAATTAAAATAGGATTACATCCACAAAACCTTACATTTCTTCAAGAAACACACATGCACTTATTAATAGAATTTCCTGTGAAACTACAAGCTTCAAGAGGCTGCTGGAGACAGCACAGCTGGGCGCGTGGAGCGTGCCAAGCCTCCCCCTGCAGGGCTTTACACACTTGCTTTCACTAAACACAAACCCACAACAGCACACACTAATAGAAACGAAAACAGCCTTTGTCCCCTCCCAGAGGCGCTGGACCTCACTGTGTGCCTGGTGTTCAACTTTCAAGGGGTCCTACAAAAGCAAACTCCGCTGTTACCAACGTGCAGGCACACAGAGCTGAACTCACAACAAAGTACAGCTCACTTCGGTAGCTTCTCACCGCTGGGTGTACTCTGCTGTTCGCAGGTCTGAATCTTTACCGCGCCTTTCATCCGAGTCAATGAATGAGTGTCGGGTTTAAATTGAGAATCATGGTGTAGAAACAATGCTGGCTTCTTATTTGTAGCGCCACAAAGACGACACCAAGTGTTGTACAGAAATTCATCTTATAAATATATACCGAAAGGTGAGGCGATGTTCTACTTTCATTCATTTAAAAGACACACACAAGTTGAACAGTGAAAGTGTTATATCCTCAGTATTACATTTACATGTAAACCAGCCTAGATCCTCCTAGCTGCTCAGCAAGAGTGTGAGTTGGTTACGGAATGTTGGTGTGACTGTGATGCGTGGAATGCCTGGGTGCCTGAGTGGATGAGTGGTGACAGTTAGAGATGGGCTGAGCAGCTAGGCAGGCTGCTCCTGGTGGGGCTGGTACTTGTCTATAGCTGGCTGAACAGAGATTGATGCTACCTTGACATGGAACCAATAAAGAAGACTTGGAAAATACTACATGGCTACCAGTGTCTCTATGTACAGGGTACAACAGAAAGTTTCTTGAGACACGAAATGCTTCGAATACCATCATGTTGGAGCTTGAATTTCTTTCACAAACGGCCATGAAATGGGTATGGGGTGCAGAGACCATGCATGGACCAAAAACAACACATTAGAGCTATTTTAAAGTATGATTACCTGAAGTGGAGGGGTTGGCACAGCCTTGTGGGTAGAAGAATCAAGCTCACAGCAGTACAACGGTATAGTAGCAGGTAGGGAATGTTAAATGTTGGTACACATGAACTGCTCTTCGTGCGTTTTCAATAACCAAATTAAAATTAAATTCACTGAAGAGTATGCACTGACAAGTGTCAATTTTTAGTGTGCGTTTAACTTGGTGTTCTTTAAAAAAAAAAAAAACAGTGATCAAAACAGTAGTTTATTGTTACATTATGATGTAAAAAATGCTATTCAAAGATTAGAAGGAATGGCTGGCTTCTGCACTACCGAAAAAGAGTTAATATGTGTCCATCCGGTTCTCTTAAAAGTGCCCTGGAATTCGTACAAGCTTTTAAAAGTAATGTATTATGATAGTAGCTATTACTATTTCTATCCGCGTCTGGATAAGGAAAGAAATTGCAAGCTGGCTATTAAACAAACATACCGTGCAACTGGCGATTTCAGTTTTGGCATGAACAGCAAATGCTACAAGCTAAGATTTACAGTCCCTGTTTACACAAAAGCTCAGAAGAGGGTAAACACAGAGTGCTCGCTTCCAAAAACACGTACCGTGCTGGGCTGTCTTAAAAGTGCCCTGAAGTTCATACAAGCTTTTGAAAAGAATGTTTTTTGATAGTGGCTATTATGATTTCTAACTGCTCGCCTGAGTCTGGATAAGGAAAGAAATTGCACGCTGGCTATTAAACAAACATACTGAGCAACAGTCACCCCCAGGAAACATCTCTGTCTTTGCATGAATAGCAAATGCTATGAGCTAAGATTTACAGCCCTGATTACTAAGAATTAGCCACGGGGAGACGAGGACAAAGAAGGTGCGGGGGATATGCAAAAGAATGTCAGCTACATGAGAGGAGGTAGGAGGGACGAATGCTGCAATAAATTGCAAGCAGCTATGGGGGCCTAAGCTGAACACACACCCATTGAAACACAAGCAGGAAACCAAGGAAAAATAGTCCCCCAAACTAACAGATAAACAACCAAAGCGTAAAGATACAGTACTTGGTCCCTGCTCTGTGGGAGGACACGAAAAACAAACAGGAGGGACAAAGAGGCAGGACTGACCACTTGCAAAAAGGATTTTTGAAGGACACTGAAACAAACAAATGAAAAGCAGGGGGCAGGCTTTAAGCCCACACAGAGGTATATACTAAAGTATATGCAACAGGTCTCGAAAGCTCAACCTAAAAATGATGACGTGAGTCTCCAAACGAGGACCCCATGAGGGCTATGCACATCCCTAATACTTTTCAGAGTCACCAGTCTGTCTGGAAATAATGCTGTTTTTTGTGTGAAATGCAGGAAGCTGTGGCATATTCTATACAACCAATTGTTAGTCTGTAAGGAAGAATGCAAACTTAGATGGCCAACTGATGGGAGCTGGAGGATCTGGAACAATTGAAAATGAAACAGCAATTGTAAACTCCCTGTGTGCAACTATTGAAAACTGCAGGAGGTAACGTCCCTGAGCAAACTATCACACTGGTTTACTGTTGAGCTGCTGTCTCAACATCCTAGGGAATTAAGACATTGCAAAGTAGAGAAATTAATGCAAACACAAAATATTGCACTGGCAGAGAGAAGCGTGTCGACAAAAAAGTCAGAGCACTGAAATGTAGACAATATCTGATAGAAGTTTACCTTTAAAATATGTCTCCGTAAGAATTTAGGCAACCACCCCTTAAGAGCCAAGGAATGAACTTAAAGGATAAAGGGTGGGGAAGAAGAATTTGCTCTTTCAATCAGGTTTCTTTAATACTGGAGGAACTTAAGATAAAAGAGCTTCCAATAAAGAAGTACCAAAGAACGGCATGGAAAATAGATTTTTTTTTCCCCTTCTTGAAAAATATGTTGTCTTTGCAAATTTATTATTGGCGGACCTTCTTAATCCTAGGCAAAATGGGTGTAAATGTTGTAATTCCCACGATATATGAATGGCGCAGACATTGTCTTTACATCACTAAACATTTTGCGAAATTACCAGCATTGGACATGGATCAGTAGCTCAAGACTGCACTATTAAAAATGGCCAATAACTGGCTGCTGTTGAATTGACAGACTGCCAATAAGATATTGTATGTAAGAGGCAATAGCATTACCCTTAAGGATTTGAAAGTTCTAAATTAATTTCAGGATAGGTGGCTACATATCATCAATAGAGGCATGAGAAAAAATGTCCCTGCTTCAAAATTCACCGCTATGCAATATCTATACCTTTTAAGACCGTTGCTTACTCGGACAGGCTTGCTTTGTTTGAACTCCGTATCTTGTTAAGCAGCTACAAATCTTGAGAATCAGACACTCAACATGCTAGACAAACCGGACATGCTGATATACAGATTTCATATCAATACCTTTGAAATGAAGCGCTTCAATATCAGAAGCAGGAGGATGAGCATTGCAAGCATTCCTAGGGCGACTCCAGCAGAACAATAAAAAGCAGCGCTCCTAGAGAGAAAGAAAAATGAATCGTATAGTTATGAGAGACCAAGTAGGTAATTCATATAGATTAATAAACATTATTCAAAGGTGGTATTTTGGAAGGTGAGTAAATCAACGTAGGCGTACATATGTATTTATGTACAGGGAATTAAATAATTGGGAACTTCGCTACAAAGCAAGGGAGCCATGTACAACGGTGGCGGTAGACAGGAGATAATTCTTCTAGTTATGATCTGCTCAAATGCTGTAAACCCTAGAAAAGAAAAACTGACAAGCCAAGGTAAAGCTGCATGTATGCAACTGTCATGGATTGCTTTGGCAGGAGCAGTTGAAACATCGCTTTCTGGTAAGCGCATTTTTGTGAGTCTGGGTACAAAGGAGGTGGGAGACGAGGAACAATACATTGGAGAAATAAATGTTAACGTGACTGAATTTGATTTCAAGCGATTCTTAAAACGGCTCTTCAGGTCACTGCCAAACACATGGTAATGTATATGTAATACCGGCTCCTGTCCAGTGCATTGGCTATTTATGGAACACAGAATTAGGCTCAGAAGTTGTATTCTTATGAGCACATGCATACAAAAAGGATGCCATGCACAAAACAATAAATATTTATTTCAAATGCTCGCCAGCCATTAATTAATTGGTCACAGATCATGAGTGAAAGAAGATGCACAGTGGTCAATAGATACACAAGCCCTCCAAATACAAATGAATTCCTTCATATTATCTACTATAATAGTCGGGATAAAAACAAACATGTCCTCTATCAAAAATGTTTACTAACAAACTACATGGACAAAATTCTATTTCTGGCTGGCTCTCCTTCACCGCTGCCTGCTCTCAAGTAGTCAGAATTTAGTGCTCCAACTCCACCCTGCTCTCATGCCACAGAGTACACCAGGGACCGATCCTTGCCACTGTATTATTTACATCTACGTGGATGGAAAGAATTCTAAAGATCAAGAAAGCAGTTAGGAGGACTCCAAAATAAAGAAACCGTTACAGCAAACTTTTTTTTTTAACTAATATCAAATGTTTAACAACCAAGAACTCAAAACAAAACCACAATAATTCTCTAAAATGGTTTAAATAAAGTAGGTGTTTCTTCTTTTTCTTCCTTTTTACAATCCCACCAGCCACTCCGCGCTTCCCATGCCCAATCCCCTTCACAGTTACCATCTTTTCTCTCACCTCCCAAAATTCATCTACTGTACAGTTATCTCTTTAGAAACATATAGGCCAAATATGAACAAGTGAGCTTCACTGGCTATCCCACAGGCACGCAATGGGTCTGCAAAGCTTGTAAATCTAATCTAAACCCCCAACCATCCCACACTTTAAGCTCTCGACATAATATAGCCTTAGAGGCCACCGTAGCGAGATCTACTAGCCATTAAAGGCCTGCTCTAGCGTTAAAGGCCCGAGCCTATTTATTTTTTAACAAGGGAGACGGCCGTTCATGGCCGGTAGAGCCTGGTACGCAGGGCTCTAAGGCTATTAGAACATTTCGCTTCTAGAGGGCAGAATGCTCTAATTTGTAAAACAAAGGCTACCAGTCATTAGAAGCCCATCACACTTCATTGTCTTCAATGGACCACTCAACATTCCAATGTTCTAAATATTATTATGTCCGTGAGCTTGAAGCGTGGGATACTCGGCCTTTTAACGCTGCAGCGGGCCTTTAATTGCCGGTAGAGCCTGCTACGGCAGGCTCTAAGGCTATATTAAACACTCACCTACACATTTAAGGTTCCATTCTCTTTTGGATTCCGCTAGGACGATAAGGAGAAAGGGCATCTTTATCTGCTCTTTGTGAATGCAGGACTAATTTTGGTGTACAGATGGATAAATGACCAGCAATAGCTTACTATACGTCTTCGCAGGCCCAGGACTTATGCAGTACCTGCCAGCCATGCTGTCACAGCGAGCTGTGGCAATAATAGATGGTCAACAGATAACTAGATGTGGTATAGCATATGTAGCTTTCCTGAGGTAACACACACTCATTCTAGTTCGAGGGGTGGGCTACAGTTTTCTTTTCCTATTCATCTTTCGCCTGTATCGAAATAATCCTACATTCTATACAAACATGTATCCCATTCCAACCAATCACACTCCAAACCATTAATTTCACAGCAGGTACTGCAATCAACTAGGCTAAACCTCCACTGATGAATCAGCTAACTACCAGTCTCTGCTTCCTGATGACCACCTTTGTCAATAGCAATTTCTCGCACCTCTGTCTCCTCAATGCATTACTTTGACAACCAGTATTCTCTGTTTACACGTTTACTTTGGTATAATATAGCACTTTTTCTCTTCATTACTGCCACTCATTTCTCCTGCCCAGTTACAGGAACCCTAATCTTTTTAAGAATGTAAATCAAGCTACCTGCTTTACTTGCCATCTTCATCCTTATTGTAAACTAACTCTAGTCCCATACATATGTTCTATTGAAACTTTCATACACCGTGGAACCTGAATTGTTGTTTTCTCATAGCACAAATTCACACTTTTACAAGCTTAGACAGGTGTATCATTTACTCTCACCCTTCCAATCTCATGTCACTGCCTTCATTCAGAATCCATATTTAACTCACATCTAATGGAACCCTTCTCCTTTTGAACAAATGTAAAGGTAATTTTCAAGTCACTTTTGAGGAGTTATCATGCATGCCTATACATTTTTCCACTGCAAAAAGAACAATTGATGGACAGAATGCAGAACAATGTCATACATTCACCCCAGTACAGAGATCTGGGCCTAAATCCATCGTTTTTTTGCTCCCCATGCCATTCCAGTTTGAACCCAGCCGAATGCAAATCAGTCTTGACCCTGCGCCCAATGGGAACATTCCAGCCCGAACTGCCAGGCCAGGTCCTTCCTGGACTGGAGACAAGCATCCTAGAACCGGTTTCAGGGTTTCACCCCTCATCAGCCAGGATAGCTTGACTCCAGTGGCATGGAGAGCACGGGACCCACGTCTGGGCATACCCGTCCCACTCGGGGTGACAAATGCAAAAAGAACAATTGATGGACAGAATGCAGAACAATGTCATACATTCACCGCAGTACAGGGATCTGGGCCTAAATCCATCGTTTTTTTGCTCCCCATGCTATTCCAGTTTGAACCCAGCCATATGCAAATCAGTCTTGACCCTGGCCCCAATGGGAACAGTCAAGCCCGAACTGCCAGGCCAGGTCCTTCCTAGACTGAAAACAAGCATCCTAGGACCGGTTTCGAGGTTTCACCCCTCATCAGCCAGGATAGCTTGACTCCAGTGGCATGGAGAGCACGGGACCCACATCTGGGCATACCCGTCCCACTCGGGGTGACAAATGCAAAAAGAACAATTGATGGACAGAATGCAGAACAATGTCATACATTCACCGCAGTACAGGGATCTGGGCCTAAATCCATCGTTTTTTTGCTCCCCATGCTATTCCAGTTTGAACCCAGCCATATGCAAATCAGTCTTGACCCTGGCCCCAATGGGAACAGTCAAGCCCGAACTGCCAGGCCAGGTCCTTCCTAGACTGAAAACAAGCATCCTAGGACCGGTTTCGAGGTTTCACCCTCATCAGCCAGGATAGCTTGACTCCAGTGGCATGGAGAGCACGGGACCCACATCTGGGCATACCCGTCCCACTCGGGGTGACAAATGCAAAAAGAACAATTGATGGACAGAATGCAGAACAATGTCATACATTCACGCCAGTACAGAGATCTGGGCCTAAATTCATAGTTTTTTTGCTCCCCATGCCTTTCCAGTTTGAACCCAGCCATATGCAAATCAGTCTTGACCCTCCGCCCAATGGGAGAAGTCCAGCCCGAACTGCCAGGCCAGGTCTTTCCTGGACTGGAAACAAGCATCCTAGGACTGGTTTCGGGGTTACACTCCTCATCAGCCAGAATAGCTTGACTCCAGTGGCATTCAGAGCACGGGACCCACGTCTGGGCATACCCGTCCCACTCGGGGTGACAAATGCAAAAAGAACAATTGATGGTCATAAATCTGTCGTTTTTTCGCTCCCCATGCCATTCCAGTTTGAACCCAGTTATATGCAAATGTCTTGACCCTGCGCCCAATGTGAACAGTCCAGCCCGAACTGCCAGGCCAGGTCTTTCCTGGACTGGAAACAAGCATTCTAGGACCGGTTTCGGGGTTTCAGCCCTCATCAGCCAGGATAGCTTGCCTCCAGTGGCATGGAGAGCACGGGACCCATGTCTGGGCATACCCGTCCCACTCGAGGTGACAAATGCAAAAAGAACAATTGATGGACAGAATGCAGAACAATGTCATACATTCACCGCAGTACAGGGATCTGGGCCTAAATCCATAGTTTTTTTGCTCCCCATGCCATTCCAGTTTGAACCCAGCCATATGCAAATGAGTCTTGACCCTGCACCCAATGTGAACAGTCCAGCCCGAACTGCCAGGCCAGGTCCTTCCTGGACTGGAAACAAGCATCCTAGGACCGGTTTCGGGGTTTCACCCCTCATCAGCCAGGATAGCTTGACTCCAGTGGCATGCAGAGCCACATTTTTCCACAACAACCTCTTTTTACCATTATGTTTGCCTTTTCCCTGGTCTGATTGACCTTGGGAGATACAAACTATTTATAAGGTGCTTGAATTCTCTTTTTTTAAGTACCCTGTTATTCAGGGGCGGCGCCTCCACTAGGGCAGAGGAGCATCGCCCCACAGTGCGAGAAGCAGAAACATAAAATGGTAAAACTAACATTTTATGTTTCTGCTTCTCGCACTGCGAGAAAGCAGAAGTGTTTGGTTGGGGGCGGGCGGATGGGCAGGGCTGCTCTAGGGCAGAGGAGGAGTGGCTTTCCCACTGCTGAGGGCGCTGACTGTTTGGTCGGCCCTCTGGGACCGACCAAACCAGTCATGCGCACTCTGCCTTTTCTCCAAGTAGGCTGCATGCAGCCTACATGGAGAAAATGGCCTCCCAATAGGTGCCTGGCTGGTCAGAGTCCCGACCAATCACAACGCTGCCATTGCAGCATTGTGATTGGCTTAGGGGAGGGGAGGGAGGCTGCCTGTTCCTGCCTGAGGCAGGAGAGGAGCAGAAACAACGCGGGACCGGGCCGGTGAAGGTAAGTTAATGTTTTTTTTTTAAAACTAACCCCCCCTCGCAACCCTGCACGGACCCCGCCCCACCCGCGAGGCTTGCTGGCCGCGACTGATTATATTTCCTGGGAAACAACACTTCACCACTATCTGTCAATACTGCAAGAAAATCCCACTCTTGCACGAATACATGTTCCAAGATATCTATCACCCATTATTCGTCATAATCCTAGTACTAGGCACTTGATAGGAGCGCTTACATCGCTACACTTATGTCCTGGTTACACAGTGAGGCTTTCCTCAGGGTATGTTCTCGGCTACTGGATAGATGCTCCTTCACCAATGTCCTGAGAGGGGTTCCTACCAGATGCATGTAATTGTGGTGCAACGTTCCATTCGTCTGCTTAACTGCACAAAGCCGTTGTGCAATCACATTGTGCATCATTGTGTAGGGCTTGATCTAATAAGACACTTAGGCATGGGGCACATTTATTAATGTAACATGACCTACAGTAGCCTTAAAAAACAAGCATTGGCAAAGCCAATAGCTCTCACCTATACAAGATCCATTTGCTTTGCCAATGTTTTTTTGTTATGTTGCACATCAGCGCGAGTGGGGCTGCTGTGCAATGTCTGAAAGTAAAGGTAACAAAGTGACATGATGCGGCTAGCGCTGACCCCGTCATAGCACTTTTATTTTCTTTACATTCAGCCATGTTGTGCAAGCACAGCTCTGCTGTGCAACATGACTACAAACAATAACAAAACCAATAGATCATGTATAGTCAAGAATTATTAGCTTTGCCAATGCTTGCTTTTAATGCTAGGACTAGGAGCAGTGCAGCCTGTGGGCTGCTGTCTTCCCCTCCCTCCCTCCTGTACCCTTTGTCGGAGGATTGGAAATGAGAGATGGAGAATCGGGAGGTGCTAAATTTCCTGCCTGATATGCACTTAATGCTCTACACATACCCCCTATTACCAGGGCCCAGTCTTGATATTCCAGGCATAAAGAGCCATAGAGATAGCAGACTTATCAAAGGGGAAAATGATTAGAAGAGGATCTTGTGTTACGGCCAGAGCTACCAACCTGGGAACTGGAGAACCAGGTTCTAGTCTCAGCGTTAGCTCCACATCCTTGTGATTCTGGGCAAATCACTTAATCTGCCCGTGTCTAAAAAAAAAATTTTAAAGTGACATTCTGGTGCTCATAGAAAGCACTCCAATACCTGCAGGTCGAGTTCGTGCTTTAATAAACTGCAAAAACATTTTTAAAAGTGCAACGTTGAAAATTGAAAATCAGTGTTTGCATTGTAGCTCCGTCTGACTCCTTCGTAATTAGATAGAACAAGCATTTGCAATGCAATTGGTCTCGCATTTGTGAAAGTTAGAGCTCTTGGCATTGAAAATTACAATGCTTTTTTCTTTTGTATTTTTGTATGCAGTGAAGTGATGATATTTGCATAGCACTATTGCCATTCGTATGAACCTTGCAGCGCTGGAGAACCAGAAAATGGGAAATAGGTTATGAGGGAGGGGAGTCCTGAAAAAAGCAAACACTCATAGGGAATGCAAAATTAAGTAAAGCAGGAGAAGTGAACACTGTAGGGAGGTGGGCGGTGTGAGATGAGTGTGGTGAGCGGGAGGGGTCTCAATATTCTGAAGGGGGCCCCTACACCGTGGTGAGGCAGATAAACCCACGTGATCGGTTGGATTATTGCAAGTGAACCAAATACGAGCCGAGGAGCAAAATTAAACGTTTTCCACTGTTTGCATCAACCAGGTATTGCAGTACCTCCAGGAATGGCACACTTCCCCACTCGGGGAAAACAATGTTGTTCAAACAAAGACGAGAAAACGGAAGTAGCGCTTCACTGGCAAACTCTGTAAAGTGGCGCTAATGTGTGCGGTTGTGAATAAAATAAAGCTGGTCCCTTTGCGACAACTCTGTCTTGCTTCATTTATTAATTTATTTATTTTTACCGTATTTTGAACCTTTTTTGTTCTCTCCTTCCCGAGGCTGCACTTTGGAACCGAAAAATGTCAGAAAAAGACGACATTTGCAGCCAAAGCGTTTCTTTCTTTTTTGGATCCATTTCACAGGGAAACAAATAAAAGAAAGGAGAGGAAAGAGAGGGTAAGAGCCATTTGTTGAAGTCGTGGTTTTCAGCAAGTGAGTAGGAGTGAGACAGAGAGAGAGGGAATAAGAGGGAGAACGGCAGCTACCAGTGGCCGAGCAGGTGACGAGAACACTGTAGGGAGGTGGGTGGTGTGAGATGAGGGGAGAGGGTTCATCATATTCAGAAAAAGGGCCCCATCACCGTGGTAAGGTAGATAAATCCATGCAAACGATTGGATTTATTGACAGTAGACCAAAGACGAGCCGAGGAGTAAACTTAAACTGTACGCATCAACCAGTTATTGCAGTACCTCCAGGAATGGAACACTCCCCCACCCGGGGAAAACAATGTTGTTCAAAGAAAGACGAGAAAACGAAAGTAGCGATTCACTGGCAGACTCTAAAGTGGCACTAATGTGTGTGGTTGTGAATAAAACCAAATCTGGCCACTTTGCAACCACTGTCTTGCTTTATTTATTTTTCTCTCCGTCCCGAGGCTGCACTTTGGAATAGAAAAATGTCAAATAAAGACATCTGCAGCCAAAATGTTTCTTTCTTTTTTGGATCCAATTCACAGGGGAACAAATAAAGGAAAGGAGATGAAAGAGAGGTTAAGAGCCATTTGTTGAAGTTGGTTTTCAGCAAGTGAGGAGAAGCGAGACAGAAAGAGAGGGAATAAGAGGAAGAAAGAGCAAGGGGGGGCAGCTGCCAAGCAGGAGACGTGAACACTGTTGGGAGGTGGGCCATGTGAGATGAGTGTGGTGAAGGGAGGAGGTTGGGAAGGGTGGGGTTTATCATATTCAGAAGGGGGCCCCTACCCTTTGGTGAGGCATGGTGAGGCAGATAAATCCATGCGATCGGTTGGATTTATTGTGAGTAGCCCAAAGACGAGCCGAGGAGCAATCCTAATGTCATCAGCTAAGCATGGACAAAACATGAAGCGCGGCGACCGTGAAGCGGGCACCGTGCTGATACATGAGCCGAAGGAAAGCAAAAAAAGTGCCCGGGAAGGAGCATACATAAAAAAAAAAGAGTAAGACCACAGGTAACAGGGGCAGTCGGCTGGGAGGGTCCGAAACACCAAAAGGCGGGACTAATTAAGCATATCCCCCAAACAAAAGCAGGCATTTAGGAAGGGCACTAACAGGAGCCAATGAAAAGATAGGAGGTGCTCAAAGCACATATTCTGGATACAGCAGCAGCGTATGCGCTACCTAGACTCAACCTTAAAATAATGGTGTTAAATGCATAAAAGAGCAGAAACAATTTACATTTTCCCATGATGAGAATTTCAAACTGAAAATTTTTCTTGGTAGAAACTGAATTTATAAAGTATGATTCATGGAGGACACATCCCCTGCCGACTGCCTTAACCAGATCGATGGATAGTTTGTCTAGAATCACACAGCCTGCAGCTTTTGGGCTTTTCATGGGGGAGAGTGATAGTTAAACTGCTTAATTAAATCACTAATTTAAGCGTTTTTTCTAACCGTATTAGTTAGAAATTGGAAGACACAGCTTGACATTTGACCTCTGACTTTGAATGCCAAGTAAACATGACAAGATAAGAACAAGATTTAAAAGCCTGTTTACAGAAAGCAAGTTTTAAGTCAGCGAAAGCAAAGTAAAACAACAAGGTTTCTCAGAAGACACAGTAGGCATTTGACCTCTGTCTTTGAATGCCAAGCAAACGTGACAAGATAAGAACAAGATTTAAAGGCCTGTTTGCACAAAGCAAGTTTGTGGAAGAATACAGTAAACGAGGTTTAGGTAAGAGGAGGGACGAACTGAATCTGGCGAGCCAAAGCAAATAAAGCGAGCAAATAGAAAGCCAGAAAATGTGTGTTACAAACCACAAAGCCAATGGTAAGCAACGGGTGGAATGCATTTCTAGGTCAACTTTCTGAATGGCCCCCCAAGATGTCTTTAGCAAACCAGACAGCTGCGACCTAAAAAGGTGGTTAATAATTTTGCAAGACTCCAAAACCAAATCACAAAAGGGCGCATGAAATTGTGCAGGTTTGTGCATGCCTGGCTCACCGTGGAAGTCAGTATCATATCCAAGACACTACTTTATTCATTAGACCTACTGGAATGAAGGACTGTGATATCTTCAAAAGCTGTCCCTATATTACATTTATTTCAGTCCCAAAAGGAACCTTCACGCCAGAACACCTGATCCCATAAGGCTCATGCAAGAGGTCAGACTTTGAGGTGATGGGTACCAGACCATAGATTGTTGAACCAAACTACCTCAGATTCAAGAAACTTCTGAAAACTGAAGTCTTCAAGAAATCCATTTCCTGAAACCATTCTACTTAGTTTCACAATAGAAGAATGCCAGTTGATTGCTAACACCATATATTTCTGGACTCTAACTACGATTTGCCTAACGTCTTGCTGAACTATTCTATACTCTGCACAAAGAGTACTATAGGTTATTGCAAGATGACAACCAGCTCTTTACAAAACATGTAATAAATAAGGCAACCCTGTGGATGAAATGTTTTAAAATGAAAAGTCCTTTATTGTAAATATACTCTATACAATATCAATGTACGCAAAGTCCTATATTGAACATCTAATGTGTACATGTATTGCATAGTCACACTTTTGTTCCTTATTTTGGCGCTTATGGTTACTACCATACATCATCTAATGTCACAGATGTTAAAAAATAACCATTTTTATTATTTTATTAGAAAGTATAAGGCAACATTGAGAACATCTGAAATTGGAAGTGCTGTTTAAAAGTGTTAAAAAATGTAATAAGAGGCTCAGTAATGAATGAACACAACATTGTGAATTCTCGATGACTGAGTATCTGCGGCAGCCCCAAAAGAAAACAACTGTTCGCTTTAAAAACGAAGGACAAGGGAGGTAAGCGAAGTCTGACTTATCTGAAGATATTGTAAACCACTGAGATATCTTTCTACCCTGTCCACACTAAGGGAAAACTCGACATGACTAAATAAAATAGATGTTCCTTTGGAATAAGCATCTTTTAAAATGAACACGTAATCTCAGCTCCAGTTTACTGCTGTTAAGTTCTTTAGCACACTACATAGTGGCTCCTTCTCCAAATGACATATTGAAAAGGTAGGAAAGTTGACATTCGCATGGGGTGGAATTTATATTACGAAGTCAAACAGGGAGTGTTTTTTGAGGCTCAAAAGCAACATGACAGTGGACCTGGGGAAATGTATTTTCAAAGTGCATTGTGGTATATTGTGATGAACATAGTGGTCTGCAGTCTGCAAGGTACAGGGACATGATGTAATATAGAACTTAGAATGTTAAAGGGGATCAGGGATAACTTGTCAGTAGCTTTGGCAGTTGCTCCTGGTTTCTGTAGGGTGAGGTGTCTTCATTAAATACTGTTTTACCTACTCTAAACAAGCTGTTGGAGTCACGTTATTTTGGTGTGGTGGCTTTACGCTACATGCATCTGGGGTCCATACTCCACAGGCATTTTTCACCTTAGAGCCCCGATTTTAACTTTGGAGGAAGGAGCAGTAGCTGGCATCCCGGCCACAAAGAGAGTCAATTAGATGATAGTATCCCCTGCTTTGCCAGGGTCACCTGCATGCTAAACTCTATCTATGTAAGAAGCAGAGCTAGCTGGTGGTGGGCCCCACCTCTCCCTTCATGGAGGCTTAGCGAATCACTGGGCATTTTACCCAGAGCTGCACTCATGCCTAGTAGACTATAGGAATGTTCAGGCATTCCGAGCCCTAATGAGTAAACAACTCATGTTGCCTAAACCCCCGAACACACCATAATAATCCCTAAGATTAGGGATAGGAAAAATAATTCTATGGATTTCCATGATGCCTTAGGAAAATCCTAGGGATTTCAAATGCCTCTGCCTGTCACTGCAAGGCTGCAGGCATGTCAGAATTGTTTTGTGGGCAAGAGGCAACAAAACTAAGTGGGCCTTCATAGGACGAGAATCTTTTTGAGTTTAAAAAAAAAAATGTATGCACGTAAAGAGAAAATATGGCATATCCTGCATCTTGTGCCAGATAATGATATTAGTACTGATAGCTGTCTTATATAACAAGCATTTGCAATGCAATCGGTCTCGCCTTTGGGACCTTATATGTATTTAGCTATGCAGCACATTAGCTTGGGTGCTGAAACATCTACTGTTCTTTAACATGGAAGGGGAAAATAAGCACCAAACTGCGTGACACGCTAGGTATGGGAACACACGGAGAGAAATATTGCCTTTCAGCTGGAAATGGTATAGTCCAAACCTCTGATTTTAATATAAAATCAGGGCCTTCGGTGGTCATATCACTGAAAATACAAGATTTGAAAAAAATATTATTGTCTACGGGTGCTCATGGAAGACAATTTCTATGGACTGGAATCTAGAGAATGCTAAAGATTCTGGTATTTTACTGACCTCTGCTCATCATTTTCTATCAAGAAAGTTAAAAAGAGGCAGTTGCCAGAAAAATTTAATAAAGAAAGTCCCTAAGCAGAAAGCAATTCTGGTATTTTACTGACCTCTGCTGGTCGTTTTCTATTAAGACAGTTAAATAGAGGCAGCTGAACAGAAAAAAAAGTCCGGAAGCGAAAGCAGACAAGTCCTAGGGCTGATCTCCAGAGCCCACAAAATGCATACACATATAAGTATCTACTAAAGTATATACAAGAGGTTCTCGAATGCTCGACCTAAAAGGGCGAGCTTGCTTCAAAATCTATTAATAAACGTTTCAGGAGAAACAGCCTGCTGGTGATTACACCTCTATTCATATATCTGTCTGCCATTCTCCACTGCAACTTCGCTGCTCCTGTAACCAAGGGCAATTACTGCTGGTGGCCACAAAGGGTGTTGGTAGGTCTGACATCTCAGTGGGCGCAGTGCCTCCACCCAGGTGTAAATGAAAACTTAAGTGGCTACATTTTTTTTTTTAAATAGAAGATGTGTCTAAAAGAAAGGTTTACATTGATGCAAACCGTGGAATGCAAAGCAGTCTTACGAATGGGTAAAATGATCGACAAGCAGCCACAGCTAAGAGGTGTTTGCAGTGTAGCTGGCTTTTATGGCCCTGTCTTCCTGCGCATATAAAAGCATGCATTATTACTTAGGTCTTCAAAGAATATGCTGGGCTATCTGCCAAAAGAACAGTTCACTTCAATTCAACCTCTATCACGGTTTGTAGTTTTGAGCAATGTCATGCAGGTGCGAACACGAATTTTAATAAAATTTGAGGACATCAAATATTGCTAATACTTACCTACTCAGGGAATTCGCATACCAGAATAGAAAAAGACCACTGCAGAACATCAGGAAGAGTCTTATGTCAAAGTCTGAAAAAACAAATTCATGAAGTTGTTTATTGCGAATGTGGCTTTCAACTGACCGGCTGGGACATGGCCAATTGTTTGGATATGAATTGTAAACTTAGCAAAATAAGTGCACAGTAACAAAACATGGCTTCTGAAACAGATTTTTCTGCCTCGAAGGTTTTAATGCAACACATTTAATGACAACAAAGGTAAAACGTCACAGAAATTAATCATTTATTCAGTTTACATATACTGTCGTTCACTTTTATTTAATATATTCACTTGGCCAAATAGACTGTGTTAGTTGATGTCCTCATGGAGACTAAGTCCTCTAATTAAAGCAAATAAAATTTATATTTTAAAGGAAGAAAGTGCAGGACTTCAACAGAGGTTATTTACTCAATTAAGATTAAAAATACAGTGTCATAATACTTCACTGTGGGGGCTGCGTGCATTATCTTATAGGACTCGGACCTCCTTACATCAACCCTGCCAGTGGCTCACTGAAAAGGTGCATCAGTATAAAGAACAGAAAATCAGCATGGAAACTCTACACTACAAAGTTTATCTGCTGCCTGGCATCCAACTGCGACGTGACATTGAGTTATAAAATGTCTGAACATCCGTCTATACTGTGGAGATACTTTCAGGGACTTTTTAGGTCAAAGGCTACTAGTTTGCTAAGAGGTCTTGGGGACATTCAGACAGCTTCCCTGGGAAAGTATTCCACCCATTGCTTAACAAAGGGTGTTTGTGTTTTTTTAACCCACAGTTGCTCGCTTTCTATTTGCTGGCTTTATTTTTTTTAGGATGCCCAGCATGTCTTCGTCCCTTCCGTGGAGCATAGCCCGTTTACTATATTCTTCCACGAGTGCTCGCTCCCTGTAAACAGGCCTTTAAATTTTTCTCTCATCTTGTCACATTTGCTATGCAATCAAAGACAGGGGTCAAATGTCAGACTCTGTCTTCTGAGGGAGCTTTTATTTTTCTTTATCTGACTTCAAAGTGAGAGCATTTATGTGACAATCATGCTGGGTACTGGGGTGTGCTGAAGGAAGGCTGTAAGATCTTATTTTTTCCTAGCAGACACCAAAATTTAAATATTTCAGAATACAACACAATCAGGAAAGCACAAATGATACACATTTTTTTTATAATTCTGAAGTGTAGTGGAAACAAATATTTTTATACAATCAAAACACTAGGTGGTTCCATTTCCACATACTATTGTTTGGGCACTATATAGCTTTATTAGTAAACAGTATGCCTGTATAAATGTAATAGTCATTTCAGTCGAAAATGTGTTGTCTGTAACGGCAGTGCGCCACAACACGCCTGACTCCACAACACTCTACTCCACTTCAAGACACACTACTCTACTCTACAACCCTCCACTCTATGACACTCCAGCACACACTACTCCACTCTACTTCACTCTTTGCCATTCCAGTCCACTCTATGCCACTCCACTCTATGATACTCTACGTCCCTCCACTCTAGAACACTCTACTCCACTTTATGCCATGCAACTCTACTCCATTATATGTCCCTCCACTCTACACCTCTCCAGTCTACGCCCCTCCACTCTATGCCACTCTACATCACTCCTCCTGATGACACTCCGCTATATGCCACTCTACACCAACTCTAATCCACACCACTATTTTACACTCTAAGCCACTCCATGCCACTCTCCTCTATGCCACTAACTTTTAGTCATGCTGAACAGCAGCCACACTGGTGCAAATAATGGCTAAAACACATTGGCAAAGCCAATGGCTCTTGCAGAGGCAAGACATATTTGCTTTGCCAATGCTTTTTCTTGAGAACCTGTCACCCCCACAAAGTGCTACCCACTGCTTTTTGACTCAGGTTACCAAAATAAAGCATGACTTCTACACAGTCAGTGAGAAACTTTAGTTGGAGTTTAATTAACTAGGACTCGGAGGGCAAGACTACACATAACTTTACACTGACGATGCATATTATATATATATCTATATATATATAGATATATATATAAATATATATACATAGACACGCACACACAACAGCCAAGTTCATTGGAGGAGGGGATTGTTTGTGATATATATATGTATATATATATATATAAATACATATATATATTCATATATTCACCTACTGGGTCAGGGTTGAGCTCGCCAACTGCAGAATTTTATTGTATGGCTTAAACAGAATAAAGGTTGAGGCAACTCTCTTTTCAGGAGTGCTTTAAGCTTCTCACAGTTGACAGGAAGTGTAAGACCAGTACTGGTTTTGAAAGATCTATTCACAATGGTTTATTCTTTGACCAAAACACGAAGTGCAATCTGAGAAAATGAATCACCAGTTTTATTTTATTTCACTGTAAGCTTTCATTTAAAATAAGCACCCCTCTTTTAGGGGAAATATTTACTGGGTAAAAACAGGACAATCAGTCACTTAAAAAGTATTCTTCACTAGTTTGATTGATAATTTTAAAATGTCTATATTGCGGACTTTATAGGTTGCTAGAAATGGCATTCCTGGTTGGCTGAGGTATGCACCCAGGGCAGACAGGAACCACTACTCTAGTCAGAGTAAGCTAGATACACACTAAAAGATAACCTGTTCTCACCCTCTGGAAGCTTGGCATAGAGCAGTGAGGCTTATCTAAAGAGACAATGTGTAAAGTATTTGTGCAACACACACAGTAACACAATGAATACACTACAAAACGACTCAACAAAGGTTTAGAAAAATAGACTATTCTGAACAAAACAAGACCAAAACAACAAAAATCCGATTATAGAAGTTGAGATATTGAATTTTGAAGGAATAAATGATGCAAGGCGCTTAGAAGCAAGTAGCGCTAAAGTTACTTTAGGTTGCGCAGGACCGGCGCAAAGTCAAAATTCGGGCCGACCGTGATGGAGCGCTGGCCCAGAACCCACACGTCCGGTGAAAAAAGTACATTTCCTGGTCGCAAACAGTGAGATGCGTTAATGTCGAGGCCCTCAGGTGCAGTATGCGTCGATCTTCTCCACACAGTGAAGGCGATGCTTCAGTTGCGAAGATAGGTGCCAGATTTGAGAGGCGTCAAGCGATGCGCCTGATTCTGCCACACAGTCAAGGGGATGTGTCAATCTCACCAAACTGCATCGTCAGCGATAAACTGTCCAATGTGTCGATCTCTGGAGACAAAGCGTGGTTCCGAGATGATGCGCTGATTTTACTCCAGCACCGGTCCCGCTACACACAGACAGGAGAAGCGGCAAAATCTGTGTTCCCAGGCACAGGAGCAGGGGTAGAGACTTTGATAGCCCGGAGTCTCAAGCAACAGGAGGCAAGCCAACAAGCCCTTGGAGATCACTTGGAGTGAAGGCAGAGTCCAGCTCTCCTTCAGAAGAGTCAGAGAGTAGCAGGCAGCAGGGCAACAAACAGAAAAGCAGACCTTTCAGATGAGCAGTTCAGTTGAGTCCTTTAAGCAGCACAGTTCTTCTGGCAGAGCTTGAGCTACAAGTTCAGTAGTGTTTGTTTTAAGGGGCTCAGAGACCCAGTACTTATATCCAAAAGTGCCTTTGATGTGGGGGTGACTTCACAGCAGCTCTCTGAAGTGCAGAAGTATCCCATTCAGCTCAGTCCTGTCTCCGAGGCTATCTGTGGGGGTGGGAGGGGGCAGTTAGTTCTTTGTGTGGGGACAGGACACTGTCTATTCAAGTGAAGTGCTAGCCCCTTCCTTCCATTGTACCCAGGCAAGGCCACCAGAATTGAGATGTATGTAGATGGGTACTCAGACACACCTACCCTTCCTGTGTTGTGGCTGTCTAGAGGGAATGCACAAAATGGAGCTGTCACCCACCCCAGACGTGTATTGGAGACAGGCTGTCAGGCACACAGAGCAGTAAATGCAGAGCAATGTTCAATTTCTAAAAGTGGCATTTCCAAAACAGTGATATTAAATCCAACTTCACCAGTAATTCGAATTATATGAAACATGAGAAAGCTACTCCCTTCTGATCAGCAATGAATTTCAAATGTTAGCATATGAGAGGAGTAGGCCTCGGGGCGTGGCCAAGCCGGCTACCATGGCGAACATGCTGAGTTAGAGCTCCGCCGCCAGTGCATGCATCCTGCTTGATACAACGCGCCCAACGGTCAGAAAATCGACCCCACAGCTATCGGAACACCGCGTGAGCCCAGCACCGGGTCCCGTGCCTGCTGACAGCCAAGCAGAGCTAAGAAAACGGGCTCAAGGCACCAACGGCCCTGAACACAAAATGGCGAACGCCAGACTCCGGGACTAATACCCGCCCTGCGAGCCGGCTCTCCGATCGCGGATCCGGCGGAGACCGCCCTCAGCGGCGAAAACCACCCCCTTGTAGAGGTGAGGAGGGGGTAGAACGAGGCATACTAATCAGCCCAACAACGGCCGACCACCAGAGCCCGCCAAAGCTCTGACACCCCCTCCCCCGCATCGGATGCTGGTGAATGCGGGTGCGGGAGCGGGGTTAACTTCGCAGGACACGCAGGGGCCTCCAGCGGAGGCGGCTCGCGCCGGCACCCCCAGGCACACAGGGACAGCTGAGGGAGCGAGGACCAAGGCCGCGAAGGCGCCGAAAACTCAGCGCCCAGGCGTGCCTGGAGTCAAAATGGCAGACGACGCGCTGGGTCAAGGATCCTAAGATCGACGAATACCCCAAGGCAGCGCCCGATCCACACCAGACCCCAACAGCAGCCTAGCCAGGGGGGACGCAGCGAGCCGGCATAGACCTCCCTCACTGGTGCATGCTATTCCAATTGCAGCGGTGAGGCTGGGGAGAAACGGGGTATATTAACTAGCCCCTCAGCGTTCGTCCACTGCAGCCCGCCACAGCTCTGACCCCTCCCCCCAACATTAGATACTGGTGGATGCGGAAGTGGGATCAGACACGCAAATCTTGAAGAGGTCTGCGCCAGCGTGCCTGAACTTAATATGGCAGCCAGAGCGCCAGGTCAGGCGCCCTGAAATTGCTGAATACCCCAGCGGACAACGAGGAGTGACCCAGCGACAGCACCCAATTCATATCAGGCCTCAACAGAGAATCGGCCGGCGGTGAGACTCAGCGGGCGCGCCCCGGTCCCGCCGCCCCATATACTCCCATATACTGAACCCACAAGAGCAAGAGTGCTGGAGTCCGCACGTCGCAGAGGAGCACCGGGGAGCGAGAGGGGCAACAGGCACCATAGTGGCAACGCACAGAGATCGGGCAATGCAGCGAGGAAGAAACTCAACAGGCGGTGTGTGAGGGCCCGTGGAGGCGCACCCATCAGGCGGGAGCGGAGTACAGGTTCATCGGGCGACGAGTCGGCGGCTACCAAATGTCACTGCAGATTCCTGACCAGAGGATTGCCCCCGGAGGCGACGTGTAAGGCCTCAGAGTCTGAGACAAGAAAGAGGACCCACGGCAGAGTGAGCAGAGCAGGACGAGGACCGCGCGAGAGCCACCTATAGTACGCCATCCAGTGTAGAGTCTCGCCGCACAGCGTCCCTCCCCCTGCGGAGAAGCGACTCGACTCCCCAGTCAGGTCCAACGATCCTCAGACCGTCAACATGGGCAGACAGCGTGCTGCCACGGGTCCGACGCCACCAGGGACATGATACCTCTACGGGCGCTAGACCCCTCCTAAAAGACACCACGACCCCGCAAGAACTGACCCTCTCTGAAAAGATGGACAAAGTACTGGCAGCCATCGAACATTCGAGGGTGTCAATGGAAGAGAGACTTGGAACCATCACCACAGATATCACCTTGCTCAGGGACGACCATTGCAAGCTCGCAGACAAAGTGTCAGAGGGCGAGAAAGTAATTGCCTCCATGCAACCCTCAGTTAAAACCCATCAAGAGTCTATACAGACCCTATTAGGGCGCATGACAACCATGGAGGAACGCATAGATTACCTTGAAGGTCGCTCGAGGCGGTGCAACATCCGAGTCCTAGGTCTTCGGGAGGGAGTTGAAGGGACGACCCGTAGAATATATGGAGGCATGGACCAAGTCCTTTACGCCGGCCGCAGATCAGACCGCATTCTTCTCCATCGAAAGAGCGCACAGAGTACCAGCGCGAAGACCCCCACCGGGAGCCCCGCCCCGCCCGATGCTGGCGAAATTTCTACATTTCAAAGCACGGGACGCGGTGCTTAGAGCAGCCAGACAGCACGGCCCCATCCAAGTGGAGAACAAACAAATAATGCTCTTCCCTAACTATGCCCGAGCGGTGCAGCGCCAAAGAGCCACATTCCTTGATATCAAGCGCCGTCTGCGAATGGAGCAAATACAATATTCATTACTGTTCCCGGCCCGACTTAAAATCATGTACGAGGGGTCCACCATATTTTTCACAGACACAGAAGAAGCCCATGACTGGGCAGATCAACACTGTCAGTAGCATCCCAGCGGGAATGAAGAGGTCGACAGGCGTCCAAAGACACAGCGTGGCATCAATGCCCGCCCGAAACGACAGAGCAGAAGGACCACCCCCTGCACGAAAGCCCGGTCCATGGGATCTCCGGATCTGGAACAAATCATGACCGAGCGAGAGAAAGCCCTACAGGCTGCCGCGGAGCTTCGACCGTCCTCGCCTACCACAGACTCGGACGGAGGTCCGCATATCTTCTCGTCAAGAGAGGAAGAGGGCAGTGACGGAACGGTATCCCGAGTGGACTCAATAACCCCGCCGTTAGTCACTCCGCAGACAGCAGATACATTGATATGATTAATAACCAGCAGACCACACACGCAGGGTAACCCAGTAAGTCACACTACAATGAAAGTCAAGGTACGTGGCAAGCCGAGCAGCTCCACAACCGATAGCTTACTTATCCCTAGACACACCAGGCTCAAAATGATCCTACAAATGCCACTGGTGAGTGACGCCTGACAGCAGTGCGTTGCCGCCCCCCTAATATTACACAGTTCTCTTCGAGCGCTAGAATGAGTTTGGACGTATCGACGTTTGCGATAGGTCCCCAGTATTGGGATAGTTCCCCATCCCCATCGTTCTCCCATAGAAAGTTACCCTTCACTGCACAGTACACGCATACGCGCAAAGTTGAGGCGCTACAGGCACAATTAGGCCACAAGATCAGGCTCAGCCAGGGATGTGGTTTTCGATACCGCACGGCGCCCAGTGACCCCAACCCCCCTGGACTCCCCATACCGCAACATGGCACATAAGGGAAATGTCACCATCCTCACCTTTAATGTTCGAGGAATGCACATGGCGCGCAAACACTATGCAGTGTATGCATATATTAAGCGGCAGAATGCGCAGATCGCACTGCTGCAAGAAACACACTTAGTAGCGAAAGAATTAGACAAGCTACGCGAGCGCTGGCGCGGGATCTTTTGTGCCACAACATATTCAGCCTAAGTGCGGGGGACCCTTATATGGCTGCGCCCAGGGATTCCATTTCAGGAACTATCCAGATCAGTAGACACGGAAGGTAGATATACGCTCCTACATGGGCTTCTGGACGGCCAGCCCGTGGTACTGGGAAGTAGTTACGCACTGAACACAGATCAGGGGAAATTTTGGGACATGCTCTCACGCCCATTAAGTACGTACATCCAGGCCCCATGGATACTGGGAGGGGACTTTAACTGCATGCAAGACATCTCCTTGGCAGATCCTATCCACCGCATCCAGCCTCCCCCATAGTAGCGCAGGCCGCGCGCTTCGCAACCTGGGCAACACATTGGGCCCTGACTGATGCATGGCGCTCCAAACACCTGGATCTCCAACTCTATTCATTCCACTCAATCCCACACGATCTTAAGGTGCGCTTGGACTGTTTCCTCTGCTCCCCTCCTATCCTACCCAAAATACAGGAGGCCGAATACCTGGGTAGGGTCCTGTCCGATCATGATGCCCACACGATCACCCTGACGTGGCACCCACCTAGGCCCCCGGTCCCCATCCGGACCCTGCCCAAAGAATGTTTAGAGGACCCAGTATTTAGACAAACGCTAACGACACATATACAGGACTATTTCCAAGAGAATGAGCATACAGCGTCCACTTGAGCAACGGAGTGGAACGCATTCAAGGTAGTAATCAGAGGCACATGCATACAACATATTTCTGGGGTACGCAAAACCCTAGAACGAAGCATAGCTGAAAAGGAGCGCGTACTGGCCACATTAACACAAGCAGCAGATAGGGGGGAAGCCACATTGACCCAAGTAACAGATGCCTCAACAGCGTATGCAGAGGCATTGGCAGACCTCCGTAGATATCAGTTTAGGGCGCACACAACGAAGATGCACAAAGAAGGCAATATGGTAGGTGCGCTGCTGGCCTGGCTGGTGAAGCAAAACACCACCCTTCCTCGATCACCACGATTCGAAATGCAGCTGGCACATTAGTACACTCGCAAGTGTCCATCCTAGACGTTTTTCAGCAACACTACACACAATTATATGCGGCCCCCGCCGAAGTGGACCCAGAGCCACTACACCGCTTCTTAAATACACTCCCCCTGCCCAGTATAAAGCGGACTGATCGGTGCGAGTTCGACAAGAAAAGCACGACGTCGGATGTCAAGCAAGCGATACAGGCGCTGGCTACATACAAGGCGCCCGGCATAGACGGCTTCCCGCTGGAGTTCTATCGTACATTTTCCACGCATCTGGTGCCGCAGTTGGTAAAAGTATACCAGTCGGCCCTAGAGGAGGGAGCACTACCACAATCTAGGAGCGAATCAGTAATAGTTTCCTTTCCTAAACCGGACAGGGACCCCCACCTTGTGGGATCATAGCGGCCTATAGCCCTGCTGCCAGCAGACTATAAAATCTTTGGGAAAATACTGGCGGAAAGATACTCCATGCTCCTCCCAATCCTGATACATCCGGATCAGTGTGGGTTCGTACCAAGTAGAAACACCTCCTACAACATTAGGTGCCTTTTTCATATTCAGGACCAGGCGCGCAATCATTTCCCGCGCGCGGCATGCCTGGTCTTGGACCTTGAGAAGGCGTTTGACACCCTAAGCTGGCCATACCTCCTCCGGGTCATACAACAGATGGGAGTGGGACCTCACCTGCTTGCATACACTAAGCTCATAAACACTAATCCGTCTTCTAGAGCAAGCTGGGGCCATACCTGTTGTCATCGTTCCCAATACTTAGGGGCACTAGGCAGGGTTGTCTGCTCTCCCCCCTACTCTTTACGATGGCAATGGAGCCACTCGCAATCCGCCTTCGCAAGGAGGGAGAAAAATGGGGCAAACCTATTGTGGGGACGGTCCACGCGGTGTCACTATATGCCGATGATGTGCTCATCTACGTCCGTGACATCACATCAGACCTCAACCCTATACTAGACACGCTGCAAGACTTTGAAACAGTGGCGGGGCTAAGGGTCAACTGGACTAAGTCTACAATATACCCACTCTCAGGCGGCCTCCCTCCCCAGCACTTACTAACGGGTGGTCAACACATACCATGGAGTACTCAAGCAGTCCGTTATTTAGGAGTACGACTATATCACACGCCCCAAGACATGTACGAGGGAAACCATCGTAGGGCTCTGGCAGGGGTTCGGTATCTGTGAATTTCTGGAAGGAACTCCCACTGGCTCCCGTAGGGAAAATTGCGGTAGCCAAGATGATACTGGTGCCACAGCTACTATATTTCTTTCCCTATCGGAGCATGAAGCAACAAAAACTACCTGGGCAAATCGGGAAACAGTGGAGAGAATTCTTAAAGAGGAGCACCAATTAGAAGCCTGGGGGATCCGACTACAGATTTATCACGCAGTCGGGTACCCAGAACCCCTACTCCGACAACATCAAGGGCCTAATGACTGCAGGCCAAGTAATAAGGGTAATTTTGGAACTATAATCTCAGTGCTTAAAGGGGCACGCAGTACCTCCATTGAGGCCATGGAGAGCAGCGGAGCAACCATCTGGAACGCACAGGACAAAAGAGGAGAGGACGTACCAAATGACTGGTTATGGATAGCAAAAACCATAAACTGCAGACCCGAGAATCAATGACAGAGAGCAGAAAAGGCAAAAAATATTTCTAATTTAAAATTCTGCTCCTGGAATATAAATGGGCTTGGTGCTAAAACCTCTGACAAAGTCTTATTGATGTACCTGCAACAATTCGATTTAATTCTTCTACAAGAAACATGGCTGGAAGATCCGTATCACCTACAAGGTTTCAAATCATACCATCTCCCGGGAACGCGAAGTTCGAAATTTGATCATTTGAAAGGTGGCCTTACGACTTATGCCTCAATTAAAACTATAACGTCAGTGAAGGAATTAACAAGCAGAAACACTCCAACAAATGGAATAAAAACAATACAGATAGAAATATCAGGCCTCAGAGTCAAACAACAGCTAATACTTGTTAATACCTACATTCACCCCAATAATAAAAAAACAGGCGCAAAACTTCTGGTAGCCGATCTGACCAAGCTAGTCACTGAAGAGGCGTCGTCAAACTTCATCGTTTCAGGCGACTTCAATATGTGCCTCATAGGGGGTGCCGACTCGGACAGGCCGGCAGCAGACCGCCATGTAGCATGGGGGATCCCACGCCAGGATGCGTGCAGGTGGGGTAAGCAATCTAAGATCTCGACAGACCTTTTGAACGAACTGGAGAACCTGTCCTTGGTAGCATTAAACGGCCGATCCGCGGGCGACCGCCCACAAGCCGCAACTTTTCATAATGCACTCACAAATACTGCAATAGACTATACTTTCACTTCTTTATCGCTGTTTAGTTCAATAAAAGGTTTTAGGATTGGAACGCTGGATCACAGCGATCACCAACCTCAAGAGTTCACACTCGACGCTCATGGAACGGCAACTACTCACCCAATTGAAAATTTAAATTTAAAGGTCACATCGAATCACCGGCAAATTAAATGCAATACGAGCGACCCAGAAAAACTTCTGGCCCTATCAAAAAAAAGATGGGAGGAAAGTAAACAGCTGAGTGAGAACAGGTTTACAGCTTGGGAGAACTTCATTAAAAGTTTCGACCCTGCCAAGTCCAAAAATGAGTCAACAAAAGAAAAAGCAAGGTCAAAAAACGAATGGGGGGCTCCACGCAACCTGGCAAGCAACCAAAGAATTTATCTCTCAAGACCCCAGAACGCCGAACTAAGGCAAATAAAGAGCGAAATCAACAGAGCTCTGCGCAGTCTCCACCTACACGGCCCAGTCAATAACATACAGTTCGAACTAAGGAGGCTAAAGGCACGCAGAAACAAAATCATATGGCTTGCTAAAAAGGAAAAAGCTGACACAACATGGGCAAAATTGCTAAATGATGCAAAAAATAACAACAGCACCAGGTTTTGGCAGACAGTCAACGGCTTAGAGAATCCAACAGCTCCGGGAATAAATTCACATATAACGGAGGACATTTGGGTGAAGTACCTACAGCGCCACTTCAATTCGGAAGCTGGCGAAATAAAACAAGACACTTCGCTGTACCAATGCGACCGGCAGTTCCTCAAACTCCAAGGACCGGAACTCGTCCCCTTCTTTTCAAACAAATAGCTTGTGAATAGAATTTCAAAAAGCCGGAAGGACGGAGCGCCTGGGCCCAATGGTCTACCACCAATCATATATAAGCAAGATCCGGATTATTGGGCTGAAGTGCTACTACCCCTTTACAACAATATTATGGAACTCGAAAGAATTCCCGAATCTTGGAAGGGGTCAATTATTTCACCGATCCATAAAAAAGGCAGTATGACCGAGCCAAAAAACTACAGGCTCATTGCATTAATAGATATCGAAGCCAAATACTACGCAGGCCTCCTACTGAATGAACTTACCGATTGGGCACAGGAAAAAGCCTTAATTCCCATCAACCAAACTGGCTTCCAAAAAAGCATGGGGACCACGACAAATATTCTTGCTCTTTCGCTCTTGATAGACGCTACTAAAAACATCAACAAGCCACTATTTGTTTGCTTCATTGACTATAAAGCCGCTTTCGATAGTGTGGACAGGTGGATACTCTGGGCGAAACTCTCGAGGTGGGGAATAGCCACAAACCTCCTGAACCAGTTAATTTTACTTCACTCCGAAACATGGGTCCAAATTAAAGTGGGAGCAGGGGATTGCTTGTCAAGGAGAATCACAACTACTAAAGGGCTGAAGCAGGGCTGTGTCCTGGCCCCGACCCTGTTCAACCTCTTCATCTCTGATCTCACCATTAAGCTGGACAACTGTAACCATCACGCCCCGAACCTGGGGGGCTTAACTCTTTCAAATCTACTATATGCCGACGATCTGATACTTATCAGTTGTACTCCAGTCGGCTTGCAGCATTTGATAAATACCACAAGTGATTTTGCAGAGATTAACGGGTTAAGTATAAACCTTGAAAAATCCAAAGTTATGGTATTAAACAGACGGAACAACAAATACCAACACCGTTGGACGATGGGGGGTAGGTTGCTGGAGACGGCCGAGGAATATAAGTACTTGGGAGTAATATTTGACAGGAATGGCTCGTTCATTAAACAGAAAGCAGCCATCAAAGGCAGAGGGACTACTCTGGCAGTTGCACTAAAAAACATCAAGCACAAAATAACTGGCCTCAATCTTCTTCCTCTGCTAGAAGTGCTCCGAGCAAGACTTTTACCTATGATCACTTACGGTAGTGAATCAATGAGAGGGAGAGACGAGGTTACCTTGGACATTGCGGTCACCAAGGCTGTGAGAATAATATTCAATCTCCCACAGTTTACATCGCCAGCTCAAATAAGGCTAGAGTTCGGGCTCCAAAAGCAACGAATATCACGGAAGGGCGCTTATGCCAATTGCTGGTATAAAATAAAGGGAGCCGAGCCAGGTACAATGAACTCATATTTGTGGAAGGAAATTACAAAGAAAAAAGACAGTCCGGCCATGGGTTACCTTCAATCGGCAATTAGGCTGCTTGCTTTACAGGACCTATGGGAAACCAGTATGTCCCAAAAAAGTTTCAAGGACCTGGTAAATAAATCAGTAAAGATTGTATCCCACGAAGAAGACAAAGCAGCACTTAGCAAGAGTACCCATGGTTGGTTTGTAATTCAGAGCTATGTGAGGGCTAAGCCACAACCATACCTAGGAACAGGCTTCTCGAGAATCACCAAAGAAAGATTCTTGCACCTGAGGTTGGGAATTTTACCCGCAAAGTGTCACCTTCCACCATGGAAACGCACAGACGCAACGAACCACTGCAGATTATGCGGAGACATTAATGAGGATGTTTTATATCTACTATGTATCTGCAAAGGCTTGGGAGCGGAACGAAGACAGCTATTAAAGCCGCGCCTGATCGAAAGCCAGGTACGAACGTGCAGGCAGGCGGTAAAAGCTTGTTTCAAGGGCAGCAACGTCCGGTTGGCCTGTAGCCTTGTTCGGTTTATGAGTGCAGCAAAAGCAAAGCTTTCCCTGGAAGTCCTTTAATAAACTGGTCATCAATTTGGGCCCACCGTCTTCTGAGCAGTGTACAATAATCTTGTTTTAAAGAGATTGTCTTTGGCAATTATGTTTATCACTACGGTTCCTTCGTGCTCCTTAGTAGCCACTTTTTTTTTATTCTATCAAGTCACCCCAGGCTCAGCAACATGGGCTAAGGTATAAGCCTATCACAGATATGGGAATTACCTGGTAAGGGGTGCTACGAACTGGGTGAATAAACGACACAATGTACTGCAAACTGGAACTGTCAACAATGAACTTTTCGTTGCCCGCTCACAGATTTTAATTCTATCGAAATCCCTAACACTAATTTTAAAGGAAATGGCATTGCAAAGGGACCCTCAGGAAATAATACTTAAAAAAAAAAAAAAAAAAAAAATGCACTTTTTATGTCATTTTATGCACCTTATTGGCTGTATTGCATGTCAGCTTTTATCCTTCTTGTAATTTTATGGAATCATTGCTACTTTTTAATGTATTTAACTAATTCTAGTATTATATGATGTTGTTTGTTTTTATACACATGTTTTTTACTGATTGCAAAGGTTTTAATTAATCACGCAATAGAGAGATTAATTACTACTATATTTCTTTACCAATCTTCCAGTGGTCCCTCCCCGCTCCATTTTCCGTGAGCTAGATGCCCTCCTTGTTACATTAATTTGGGGAACGGGGCGCAGACGCATAGCCCTCGCCAAACTACAGTTGCCTATGGATCAGGGAGGTTTGGGTGCACCCTCCTTCGAGGCAAACGTTCTGGCAGCCCAGCTGCAATGAGTATCGCGGTGGACGCAGGTCGCGCAATGACGGAAACGCACACAATGGCAGGACAGATTACAATCCCAACCATACACCGCATGCTGCGGCCAGGTGATGAGCCCATTCAAGACTGCCCTCTCCAGATGGCAGTGGCGCACACATGTTTGAAACGCATACACACGATGAGCCGCACCACCCGTATGTACTCCCCCATACAACCACTGGTAGGCTTTCCCAGAGGCCGCACACTACACAGAATGAGCATTGCGCATATGGACTGAACACGCAATCACAGAAACAGGTGCCCAGTTTGCAAATGGGCAACTGCAGACATTCGCTGAACTCGCCGCCGATATCGATCTTCCAAACGGGCAATTTCTCACACATAGGCAGCTATTTATAGATTGCCACCGCATGTGGCATGCAATAGACACGGAGCCGCCCACACATCCAGTATTACATGCAATCTTGCAGATGGGTCCAGGACGACACCTAGTGACATGGCTGTACAAAGCGGTGAGGACGTTGGGCGCGACCACTCTCACCCCTCTCCAAGAAAAATGGGAGGAAGAACTCCAAAGGCCCCTCCACGATAAAGATGGGAACGTGCACTGGAGTTCCCAAAAAAGGTGTCCCGAAACTACAGTTTCAAAAACATACAATACCACATTTTACACCGCGCATATCTAATTCCTGAACGTCTCCAACGCTATTACCCCAACACGCACTTTACCTGCCCTAGGTGCCCGGAACCTGGCGCATCCTTCATCCATATGTTTTGGGACTGCCCGGCACTCCACTACCACTGGACCGCAATTCATGCCACCCTACTAGAGATCACAAGACTTACAGGTCTTAACACTTGGGAGGCCTGTGCGCTAGGCATGACCAGGCGCCAAAAGCAACAGAAAGTGGAGACGCCCTTTGCCTCCCTAGCGATCCTACTTGCGAAAAGATGCATAGCCATGCATTGGAGAGCCCCGAAAGGACCCCCAATTGAGGCCTGGAGGGGAGCGGTAAGCAAGTGGGGGGCCGCAGAAGAGGAGCTGCTTAGATCTGAGGAAATTTGTGGTACTCGCAAGCACCACATCTCCATGAAATGGGCGGCATTACTCCACACCTCCAAACAGCATGCAGTAGCTGAACCATCTGCGCAGGCCACCCCACCCCCAACAGACAGGGCACTCCGAATGAGCGCACAGCACACACCCGCCGAAAATTGATATCTAGACAGCCGTGGCACACAACCTGGGTATGAAAAGCGACTAGCACATCTCATATAGACCCCCACGCCCCACAACCTGAGCCGTATGAACTAAAAACTGACGCCGACTAATTGACCTACTAGCCTTCACTAAAACGAGGCACTTCCCATGCAGTATATCCCAGTTTTAGTTACCCATGTTGACGAATTATGTTCCCTATTGTATTTAGACACAGCACGCTGTGGTCTATATGACCGGCGCAGCAGGGCAGCACACGAGAGACAGTACGTCATGCAGGAAACGATTTGAGGTTGAGCGGATTACAGTGACACACCGTTCCCAGAAACAAAGACGTTTGAAGAGTCCTAAATTATGTCCATACCTACTGTTACAATACCTGAGAAATGCATGACATGTAGAAAATGTACTGTACATCTTCCAATAATCTATCATGCTGTATGCACCCTGCATAATGATGAAATGCCAATAAAAAGAATTTACAACAAAAACAAATGAGGAGTAGGCCTCATAGTAGTGAAAAGCAATTTTAGCTGTTTGTCACTACCAGGACATGAAAGACTTAAAAGTACATGTCCTGCCTGTTACTTATATAGCACCCTGCCCTTAGGGCTACCTAGGGCCTACCTTAGCAGATTTGTGTAATAAACTGGTAGTTTAATGCTTGGCAAATGGTTTTAAATGCAAAGTTGAAGTAGCAATAAACTGCACACACAGGCCTTCAAATGGCAGGCATGACACAGGTGGGTTTGAAAGGCTACTTGTGTGGGTGACACAACCAGTGCTGCAGGCCCACCAGTAGCATTTAGATTACAGGCCCTGGGTATATGGCATACCACCTTACAAGGGACTTATAGTAAACTAAACATGCCAATCATGTGTACACCAATGTCACAATGTTTAGGGGAGAAGCACATGCAATTTCGCACTAGTCAGCAGTGGTTAAGTGCTCAGAGTCCTAAAGCCTACAAAAAGAAGATCATAAAAACGGAGGATGAAGGCAAAAAGTTTGGGGTGACCCTTCAGAGAGGACAATTTTCCAACATGACCCCCTTCTGCCTAAAGCCAGGGTAGACTAATCTATACCTTGATGGGCCTCACAGCTTAGAGTGATAGTATATACCCATTGGCCCACTACTGCAGGGGCACTTGCTAGTTATAGGCGTTTCTGAACCCAGTTGGATCCCTCTGTCTATGCTCTCTAGGGCCACTGAGCTAACCTATGGAGAATTCTTCTCCATACCTGTGGACCCCATCTGTGCAGCACATAACTTTAATCTGCTCACAGATGCATCCCAGTAGGCAAATAGTACCACCATGGCCAAAAATGTGATGTGGCCCATTCCCCCCCTTGGGTCTGACTTCTGTCCCCAACACAAGGAATACTCTGTCCACAAGAACAGCAACCAACAGAGGTTACTGAAAGATGCCAGTGTCAAGAGCCAGGGCCCAGGCCACCCAGGGGTCTCTGTCCTCTGTGGTTTCTCAAAGAGTGGGGGACAGTAGCCCCAGGTGACTTGCACCTTTTTTCCACTCTCCCTCCTATCCGTTCAAGGGTGGTATCCTGAAACAGGCCTTTCAACCCAGGGTCTGTACTCTTAGGCTGAATATGTGCCTGTAAGCCAGGACTTCCAGGGGAGTACAACTACCCCCCTAAGGAAACATACTCTGCATGTGTTGTGCAGGAGTCTACCTGGTTCAGGTTCCCAGCCCTCTGTCCATATGACAGTGCATGGAGTTACCCCAGGCCATAAGTGGCCTCACCAGGGTAAGTTTTGGGGTACTCTGATCTCAGAGCTGGCAACCCCTGCCACAATGTGGATTGTTTCCACCTCCTACTCTTAGAAGGTACATTGGACTTCCCTTCCCCAACTATACTGGGAGTTGTCTAGGTCACAGCATACCTCCCTCTCACTGTTGAGAGGAACCTGAACCACCCTCCTTAGGGTCACTCCCAAATGCCTTCTCAGAAACTCTGGTACTCAACCAGAGGTCTGACTGAACGTGTGCTTTCTGGCAATCAAATTGTACAGCCCTCCCTTCTAAAGTGTTTATCACGCTACTCTTACCCAACCATCCAGTGCCTTGCAAAAGTACCCCAGAAAATCGTTCCAGGACTAGTGAGACAGTTTGACTGTACCTGTATTTAAACCTGCACTCTGCTGTGGTGAAACCATACTTCTTGACAAGGGTCTCCTTCATAGTGAGATGCCTCAGCCTGTCCCCCTTTTACAGGGCCAGTAGGGTATCCCTCCCATCACCAGGAATATGACTCCATATGCCAGCTTCCCAATCCTCCTCAGGGATCCTGTGCACCTCAGAGTTACCTCATATGTCTGAAACCACCAGTCTATGTCATCCCGCACCTTGAAGTCAGGAACCAAGTCTCTGGGTATGTGGGCTTTGTCTTCCACACTGGACACAGTTTTGCTACCACCATTTCTGCCAGACTCTGCCAGCTGTTTAGCCTTCAAGTCCAACTCCTGAGACTCAGTTCATGAGCCAGCAAGATCTTTTTCTCTGCTAAGGCTCTCTCTGTCGCAGCTTTTTTCTCCTCTGCAGCCAGCTGCAGCCTCAGGTCCCTCTCAGCCGGTCTATCCTTTAACTCCTCAGGAGACAGAGTTTGGGAGAAGACACTGCTTCCTGCATCTAGGAGGGTCCAGAAGAGTCTCCCTCTATGTGGGATCCCCTCTAGCCTCTGGAGCCTTTACCCAGTCATTTTTTTGTTCCTCTCCTTCCTTCCTAGGGCCACTGCCCCCTTGGGGCCCTGATGCTGATGTCAGTTATAACTAGGATGCTACATTCTCTACAGTAGTGAAGCAGCCCTCCTCACACTCCTCCTGTGGTGCAGATTGCATTCTGCAGGCCTCCACTCAGGCTTTAAGGGCAAACTGACACTCAAACTTGTGATCACCCTCGGGGATTTGCAGCCCTCTCTCTCTGCACAACTTCCTCAGCTCAGTCATGCTGTAGCTCTCAATGGCATTGATATCCAACTGCATATGTGACAAGTCCCTAGTAGATACACTGCACTCTGTCCTATGGCAGGGGTCGTGGGTCCTCCCTTCAGCTCCGGGTTCTCCTCCTCTGTTGTTGTTTGCAGCCTCCTGCCTTCTTCATAGGCTCGGAGGGCTATCTGTATATCTACTTTGAAAGCTTTCCTGCCCACCTTCAGCTCCCTCTCCTTGCAGAACTCCTTCAGCTCACTCCCAGTGTGGGTTGCTAGGCAGTTGACATCCATGGATATCCTGACAAGGAATTATAAGTGCAACAACAAAAAGAGTCCCAAATTGATGAAGGAGTCAAATTATGAAAAATTACCAATTGAGAGAAAAAAAGAGAACTAAAAAAAAATCGTAATGGTCTTATGCATAGACTACAAGTGAACACTGAAATACTATATGGTATTGCACAAACACAAGTCCTGCCCCTCTGCTGCCACCAATGTTAGAAATGGTATTCCTAGTTATTTATTTTATTTATTTATAGGTTTTATATAGCGCTAGCTAGACCCGAAGGTATCAGAGCGCTTTACAGAATCGAGAACAAGGCAATAATCCAGCGTATGACGCGCAACAATCTTAGGTTCAAGTACACAAAACAATATATACACATGAAGAAAAAAAATATTAGGCAATGCGGGTGTAATACAAAAACAATATATACATGGAAAATAGTTAGGCCATGAGGGCGGTTACTGATTGTGGACAATTCGCAGATTGTGAGTCCAGAGGAAGACCTTCTAGGCAAAAGAAGCAAACAAAGAAAACAGCCAACTGTTCAACGGGGTCTGAACTGAGAAAGAGAGACTAATAGAACCAAGTTCAAGAATTGCTCAATTGTTCCAGTATTTGTTTAGGAGATGGCGTTTCAGGTCTCTTTTGAAGCCAGTGAAGGAGGGGTTGCATCGCAGGTCCCTCGGGAGAGAGTTCTATTTGCTAGGAGCGTTACCCGAAAAAAGAGTGAGCCTGGGTTGATTTATTTTTTAGTTTGGGAGGAACAAGAAGTGTGTTGGAGCTTCTCAGAGAAGCTGGTTCTTCCTGCTTTTGTGAGTTTGTTATCTAAATAGTCAGGGGTGTGTGAGTGAATGGCTTTGTGGGTGTATCAGACAGTCTTGTAATTTCATCTTCCTTCGATGGGTCCTTAAGGGTCTTAAGTGCAGGAGTGATGTGTTCATACCGTTTAATATCCGTCATAAGTCGGGCTGCCGTGTTTAGTACTGATCTGAGGAGAGCGTTGGCTGAGGTATGCACCCAGGCCAGGTAGGGTAAGCTAGATACACACTAAAAGATATCCTAATCTCACCCTCTGATAGCTTGAAACAGAACAGTCATACTCATCTAAAGAGGCAATGTATAGAGTATTTGTGCAACACACAGTAACACAATGAATGCACCACAAAAAGACTCCACACTGGTTTACAAAAACAGATTATTGTATTCTGAACATAAGACCAAAACAACAGCATTTGCAAAGCAATAGGTCTCACATTAGTCAGAGATAGAGCTAGTGGCGTTGTAAATGACAGTGTCTTTTATCTATGTGTTTTGGTTTGGAGTGTAGTGGATGTATGAACAGAGACACAGCTGCAGTACTGCCTAGTGGACTTAGAATGATGAATTACCACTGGGTCTAGAGAAGCAGCCGCAGCAATGGCGAGAGGACTAAGAATGAGGAATTACCACGGAGGCCAGAGAAGCAGCTAGCAGCATTTGCTAGAAGACTGTGAATGAGGAATTACCACTGGGGACAGAGGAAGCTGCAGCACTGCCTAGAGGAGTAAGATTGGGGAATTACCACTGGGAACAGAGACACAGCTGAAGCACTGCCTAGAGGACTTAGAATGTAGGGGTTACCTATGAGACCAGAGAGCAGCTAGCAGCACTGTCTGGAGGATTTAGAAAGGGGGAATTACCGATGAGACCAGGGAAGCAGCTAGCAGTAGTGCCTAGGGGACGAAGAATGATGAATTACAACTGGGAACAGAGACACAGTTGTAGCTCTGCCTAGAAGACTTAAAATGTGGGCATTACTGACGGGACCAGAGGACTAGCTGAAGCACTGTCTATAGGACTTAGAATGAGGAATTACCAAGGGGACCAGAGAAGCAGCTAGCAGCACTGCCTAGAAGACTAAGAATGCAGAATTACCAGTGGGATCAGAAACGCAGCACTGCCTATAGGACTTAAAACGTGGGAATTATCGACTGCACCAGAGAAGCAGCTGCAGCACTGTGTAGAGGACTTAGGATGAGGAATTACCGACGGCACCAGAGTAGCAGCACTGTCTGGAGGACTTAGAATGGGGGAATTACCGATGAGACCAGAGAAACAGCAGGCAGCACTGTCTGGAGGACTTGGAATGAGGAATTACCAGTGGGAACAGAGGCACCGCTGCAGCACTGCCTAGAGGACTTAAAATGGGGGAGTTACTGACAGGACCAGAGAAGCAGCTAGCAGCACTGTCTAGAAGACTAAGAATGAGGAATTACCACTGGAACCAGAGAAGCAGATAGCAGCAGTGCCTAGAGGTCTAAGAATGAGGAATTAGAACTGGGAACAGAGACACAGCTGCAGCACTGCCTAGAGGACTTAAATGTGGGAATTACTGGCGGGACCAGAGAAGCAGCTGCAGCACTGTCTAGCGGACTTAGAATGAGGAATGACTGATGAGACCAGAGAGGCAGCTAGCAGTACTGTCTATAGGAGTTAGAATGAGGAATTGCCGAGGGGACCAGACAAGCAGCTAGCAACACTGCCTAGAGGACTGAAAATGAGGAATTACCATTGGGAACAGAGACACAGCTGCAGCACTGCCTATAGGACTTAAAATGTAGGAATTACCGATGGGACCAGAGAAACAGCTGCAGCATTGTCTAGAGGACTTAGAATGAGCAATTACAGACAGGACCAGAGTAGCAGCTAGCAGCATGTCAAGAGGACTTAGAATAAGGAATTGCAGATGGGAGCAGAAAAGCAGCTAGAAGCACTGCCTAGAGGACTTAGAATGATGAATTACTTATGGGACCAAAGAAGCCACTGCAGCATTGTCTAGAGGACTTAGAATGAGGAATTACCACTGGGACAAGAGAAGTAGCTGCAGCACTGTGTGAAGGACTAAGAATGAGGAGGAATTACTACTGGGACAAGAGAAGCAGCTAGCAGCACTGGCTAGAGGACTAAGAGTGCAGAATTACCACTGGGAACAGAGATGCAGCTGCAGCACTGCCTAGAGGACTAAGAATGGGGACTTACCACTAGGAACAGAAACACAGCTGCAGCACTGTCTAGAGAACTTAGAATGGAGGAATTCCTGACAGGACCAAAGAAGCAGCTGCAGCACTGTGTAGAGGACTTAGAATGAGGAATTACCGATGAGAACAGAGAAACAGCTAGCAGCACTACATAGAGGACTTAGAATGAGGAATTACCACTGGGAACAGAGACACAGCTGCAGCATTGCCTAGAGGACTTAGAATGAGGAATTACCTATAGGACCCTTAAAGAAAAAGGATAAGCCTGCAAGACATCCTGAATACCCTCCAGTCCTACGGACAAATCAGATTTACGGGGAAGGTGAGTATCCTGAACAGTGACAAGGAAGAAAAAGACTTGCAGTAATAAATATAAGAATGTTGATTAAACAACAATGTTAATGCTGTTCTGATATGTTGGGAAGAATTTTCCATATTTCACAGGGACCCATGATATACTATGACCCATATACTGGGCCCGGCCTCTGAGCAACCAACTCTGTGCAACGCACAGCTTTCTGCAGCACTAAAATGTCAAAAGTGAGACTATTGGCTTTATCAAGGGAGTGCGCATATCAATATGTATAAAGCAGATCTATCCTCTCCAAAAATCATCAATAATTGTATTTAGATGTTTATTTCAATAATTCACAAAATGCAATGTTTATTAATATCGATAACAAAAATGATATTTAATGAACTTTAATTAAAAAACATGTATGTGACTCCTTTTTATATAGTTTTTATTATTACTTTTTGTTGGTAAAAAAATTAAAATAACATTTTGCTTTTTTGGTTTAAAAACATAAAACAAACATGTCTCAGACTCCTTATTTTAATGTTTTTCATGCAATCACGAAAAACAACCACATCAGGACCTTATGTCTTTTATTATACCTCTTCAGGCCACATAAAATGGAACCACATTACCAGACCCTAGATGGCGCTTCATTCCCAGCTATAGAGGAAAATCTTCATCCTGGGAAATGCTTTGAAAAAATATGCTTAGTTCTCCTGGGGTCATGTATTCAATTCAATGACTTACTGTTGGTGGGGAGCTGCAAAACATCCTGCTGCCCCCATATCATTAAAATAATGTTTGGTGGTTCCCCTTCCCCTTTTTAGAGACATCACCAAAATAAAAATGTAAATAACTCTTGCAGGGCATTATGAGTGCCTTGAAGGAGCAATGAATAATAAATGAGTGGATGCGGCTCTCTTTGGTTTATTAAAAAAAAATCTGGATGTCCCGGTCCCACCAGACACCCACCGTTTTTTAATAGGAGACTGCAGGAGGTGCCCCATGGACCTTGCCTGCTCCCTGTACGTGGCCCCATTTGTCAGGGTCGAGCAGGAGCCAGCAATTGTTTTAAATATGTATTTTAAGGGGTAACCTAGTGCCCACCCGGGGCACCACACACCTTTATTTTAGTTGGGGTGCTCTGGGGAGAGGACCAGGGCCCACTCTGCTTTGCTGCCTCCCATCTCCTGCAGGAGTTGGTCTGTTTTTTTTATTTTTGAGTGGGTGCCCCTGCTGGGGCACCCCACAGCAAGTCCCTCATTGGGAGTTGCAGGGGGAGCATCCCTGCCAGCCCCACTGCTTGCATCCATCGCAGGTGCAGCAGGAGCCAGACTGGCTCCAGCCTTGCTATATATATATTATACTGGCGGTCGCCAGTAGATAGTTATAGTTAGGACCTAGCTTCCATAGGAAAAGCGTTTTTTCTTTTCCCAATAACTTTGGCGCCAATTGACGAATCTTCGCGAAATTTGCAAAACTTGTGGCCCGCTCCGGTCAGCTCCTATCCTGAAAGTTTCGGGTTGATTCGCCAAGCGGGGGCCGAGAAAAAAGGGGGGTCCCAAAACGTGTTTTCTCCTTGTTATTTTCCATAGGAAACTTTAGACACGGCTACAGCTCGAACTGCTGAACGGAATTACACCAAATTTGGCAAAAAGGTAGCCCTTGGTTCAGAAAGAGCCCTTTTTTTTTTAAATGGTGTAAATTCGGTCAGTAGTTGCTGAGAAAATCAAAAATAAAAGTTTCGATATCTAGAGGCACGGAGGATCCGCGGACCCTCCCGACCACAAGCTTTATTCTAATTGGCTGTCAACACTCCAAACCAGTGTTGGCAGCCATCTTGTGACTGTAGAACCGAGTCACAAGAAAACAGTAGAAAAAACGTTAAAAAACAAGAAAAGGGGGCAGGGTAGAAACACCCTGACCCCTAGACCTGCTCAGGGGGTCCCACAAGGACCCCCAGGGCCAAAAAAAGCATTAAAAAAAAAAAAAAGGGCAAAATTCGCGTAGGATCCGCGAATCCTGCCGTGAAAATAAAAAAAACAAAGCGCGGGCTTCCGCGCTTCGTTAATATTTAGCCCCCGGGTGGGCCAAGTCCCGGGGGCATGCAAAATTGTAATTGCGGGGGCCCAGGGGGGCCCCCGCAGCCCCGGGGACCGCCACGCCCGGGGCTTGTTTTTTATAATGTGTGGAGGGGCCTCCAAGGCCCCCCCAAGCCCCGGGGACCGCCACCCCCCGGGGCTTTTGTTGAATATTTGCGGGGGGCACACGGCCCCCCTGCAGCCCCGGGGACTGCCACCCCCCGGAGCTTGTGGTTTAAAAAAAAAAAAAAACCTATGTGGGGGGGGCTCGAGCCCCCCCACACGCCCCGGGGACCGCCACCTCCCCGGGGCACTAACTATGTAAATTTGGGGGTCCGTTACGGACCCCCGAGCCCCGGGGACCACCACCTCCCTGGGGCTTTCAAACTGAAGGGAGGGGGGCCGCGCGACCCCCTCCTGGAGCCCGTGATGGCCCTGGGGAACGCCACCCCCCAGGGCCGGCTCCTGCAGAGTCCCGGGGTGCCCACCCCCGGGACACTGCTGTTTGCTATGGCAGGGCGGGAGCCTCGCGGCTCCCGCCCTGTCATAGCAAACTGTGGTTTGGGTTTTGGAAGAGAGAGCAGGAAACCTGCTCTCTCTTCCAAAATCCAAACCACATTGCTTTTCCACACGGGGAGCTGCATGTCAGCAGCTCCTCATGTGGAAAAGCAATCCCGGCTCCTGCAGGACGCGGGGAGCCGGCGGGACCGTGGGGGCATTGGGGCTCCCCCCACGGTCCCCAACGAAGAGGCCAGGCCCCGGGGGATGGGGTCCCCGGGGCCAGGAGTGGCCTGGGAGGGGGGCCACGCGGCCCCCCTCCCCCATAATAATAAAATTAAAAAAAATAAAAAACACGCAAAGGCCGGCCCCGGGGGATGGGGTCCACGGGGCCATAAATGGCCAGAGGAGGGGGGCCACGCAGCCCCCCTCCAAATATATATATTTTTTAAAATAAACACTGGCCATGCCCCGGGGAATGGGGTCCCCGGGGCCGAATATGTCCTCGGGAGGGGTGCCACGCGGTCCCCTTCCATTTTTGAAAAAAATAGAAAAAATAGGGGTCAGGCCCTGGGGGATGGGGTCCCCAGGGCCCATAAAATAGGAAATGAAGGGGGGGCCACACAGCCCCCCTTCTAAAAAAAAAACGGAAAAAAAAAAAAACGCTAGCATTGCACCGAGGCCCCGCCCCCTCCCAGCAACACTCTGCAAACGCGCCCTGTGGCGCGTTTTAAGTTGGGGGATGAATTCCTCTTTAATCCGGAGGGTCCCTGGGGGCCAACTAGCCCACCAGGTACCTCCAGTAAGCGCCACAGGGCTGCCTTGCAGAGAGGTGGTCCAGGCCACGCCCCTTTTTACACCTCTCTGCAACGCAGCTCTGTGGCGCTTACTGGAGGTAGTTGGTGGGCTAGTTGGACCCCAGGGACCCTCAGGATTCAAGGGGACTTAATCCCCCAACTTAAAACGCGCCACGGGGCGCGTTTGCACAGTGGTGAAGGGAGGGTGCGGGGCCTGAGGTGACATGTGTGCAAACACGCCCTGTGGCGTGTTTTAAGTTGGGGGATTAAGTCCCCTTGAATCCTGAGGGTCCCTGGGGTCCAACTAGCCCACCAGGTACCTCCAGTAAGCGCCACAGAGCTGCGTTGCAGAGAGGTGTAAAAAGGGGCGTGGCTTCGGACCACCTCTCTGCAACGCAGGCCTGTGGCGCTTACTGGAAGTACCTGGTGGGCTAGTTGGGCCCAGGGACCCTCAGGATTCATGGTGACCTAAACCCCCACCTTAAAACGCGCCACGGGGTGCGTTTGCACAGTGGTGTGGTGAAGGGAGGGGGCGGGGCCTCAGGTGACATGTGTGCAAACACGCCCTGTGGCGCGTTTTAAGTTGGGGAATTAATTCCCCTTGAATCCTGAGGGACCCTGGGGGCCAACTAGCCCACCAGGTACCTTCAGTAAGCGCCACAGGCCTGCCTTGCAGAGAGGTGGTCCGAGGCCACGCCCCTTTTTACACCTCTCTGCAACGTAGCTCTGTGGCGCTTACTGGAGGTACCTGGTGGCCTAGTTGGACTCCAGGGACCCTCAGCATTCAAGGGGACTTAATCTCCCAACTTAAAACGCGCCACGGGCGTGTTTGCACAGTGGTGAAGGGAGGGGGCGGGGCCTGATGTGACAAGTGTGCAAACCCGCTCCGTGGTGCGTTTTAAGTTGGGGGATTAAGTCCCCTTGTATCCTGAGGGTCCCTGGGGGCCAACTAGCCCACCAGGTACCTTCAGTAAGTGCAACAGAGTTGCGTTGCAGAGAGGTGTAAAAAGGGGCGTGGTCTCGGACCACCTCTCTGCAACGCAGCTCTGTGGTGCTTACTGGAGGTACCTGGTGGGCTAGTTGGGCCTTAGGGACCCTCAGGATTCAAGGGGACTTAATCTCCCAACTTAAAACGCGCCACGGGGTGCGTTTGCACACTTGTCACATCAGGCCCCACCCCCTCCCTTCACCACTGTGCAAACGGGCCCTCTGGCGCGTTGTAAGTTGGGGGATGAAGTCCCCTTGAATCCTGAGGGTCCCTTGGGTCCAACTAGCCCACCAGGTACCTTCAGTAAGCGCCACAGAGAGGTGTAAAAAGGGGAGTGGCCTTGGACCACCTCTCTGCAACGCAGCTCTGTGGTGCTTACTGGAGGTACCTGGTGGACTAGTTGGCCCCCAGGGACCCTCAGGATTCAAGGGGAATTAATCCCCCAACTTAAAACCCGCCAGGGGGCGCGTTTGCACAGTGGTGAAGGGAGGGGGCGGGCCTGATGTGACATGTGTGTACTTATCCAATCACTCCGCCAAAACCCAAGCACTTATAAATTCACCATGCACTCTCCTTGCATTACTCTAATCATCCAGTCAGTACCCATGCACTCATGCAATGACCCATGCACTAACTCATGCACTGCTACAATACCGTGAGCACTAGTGATGCAGTCCAGCCATCGCCCTGTCACTACCCATGCACTCCTCCAATCACTCAGCGAGCACCATGTACTCATCCAATCACTCCGCCAAAACACAAGCACTTATAAATTCACCATGCAATCTCCTTTGCTGTACTTTAATCATCCAGTCACTACCCATGTACTCATACAATGACCCAGGCACTAACACATGCACTGCTACAATCCCCTGAGCACTACTGATGCAGCCCAGCCATCTCTTTGTCACTACCCATGCACTCCTCCAATCACCCAGCCAGCACCATGTACTTATCCAATCACTCCGCCAAAACCCAAGCACTAATAGATTCACCATGCACTCTCCTTGCAGTACTCTAATCATCCAGTCACTACCCATGTACTTATGCAATGACGCAGGCACTAACACATGCACTGCTACAATCCCCAGAGGACTACTGATGCAGTCCAGCCATCTCCTTGTCACTACCCAGGCACTCCTCCAATCACCCAACCAGTTCCATGTCCTTATCCAATCACTCCGCCAAAACACAAGCACTTATAAATTCACCATGCAATCTCCTTTGCTGTACTTTAATCATCCAGTCACTACCCATGTACTCATGCAATGACCCAGGCACTAACACATGCACTGCTACAATCCCCTGAGCACTCCCGATGCAGGCCAGCCATGTCTTTGTCACTACCCATGCACTCCGCCAATCACCCAGCCAGCACCATGTACTTATCCAATCACTCCGCCAAAACACAAGCGTTTATAAATTCACCATCCACTCTCCGTGCAGTACTCTAATCATCCAGTCAGTACCCATGTACTCATCCAATGACCCAGGCACTAACTCATGGTAAATACAGAGGAGGTCATGCTAATCACAGGGGTACCCCAACGCATAGTGTTCCCTAGTGTATGTAGGTGTTTTCACAATATTCTAAGTGTCTTTTAGCATAGCACTGGCTCTAGGGCCGGTTAGTCAGAGTCAGTTACCACCAGTACCCGTCAGCAAAAAGTTGGGGGCACAGGAGGACTTTCTGCTCCTCTGTTGGTTCTTTCTGCACATCTCTTGCTTCTTCTTGCACTTTTCTTCGTCTTTCTGGACTTCTGTTGCCTCTTTGTGCATTTGTCTTGCTTCTTTGTGCGCTTTTCTTCCTCTTTCTTCACATGTCCTACCTTTGTAGGCATAGTTAGAAATTAGCATTTAAAAAACCTTTGAAATTCACTGAAAAAACCATAGGTTTCAGGGACGTTATATTTAGAAATTAGCGTTTAAAAAACCTTTGAAATTCACTGAAAAAACCATAGGTTTCAGAGACGTTATAGTTAGAAATTAGCATTTAAAAAACCTTAGAAATTCACTGAAAAAACCACAGGTTTCAGGGACGTTATAGTTAGTTGGACATTTCACTCGTACAAAACCAGAGAAATTCCCCCGTTATAGTTAGTTCAGCTAACTATAACTCGCGCCCCCGCAATGCACTGCTGATGACGTCACATATTACATCATTCATGACATGGTCAGTGACATCACTGATGACATCACTGATGACATCTCAAATGACATCACTGATGACATCATCCACGTGAAAATCTGATGCACCTCCTCACACTCTAATATAACCTTTGATACACCCACTGTAAAATACAGACTACCATTTTCGAAACCATCGACACACCAATCCAGTTACTACATGCGCACTCACTGATTCCTAGGTCTACACACACACATCCACTCATTCACCCATACAATCACTCATACATGCAGTCACTCATCAATACAACACTATCATATGCACTCATACACCTATACAGACACTCACACACCGCCACTCATCCATGGAGTTACTCACACACCTAGTCAGACATGCAAAGAATCAATCACACTCCCATTTACTCACCTATACAGATAGTAACGCATACTTACTCTCTTATATAATCACTGATACAAGTACACACTCATCCATACAGCCACTCTCACAATCATTGACTCTCACGTATAGTCATTTATACTCCAACTCTCACATACACTGCCTTTTCCCTATGTAGTTACTTGGACATGTACCACTGAGACGTCCATTCACTCACCAACACACCCAAACACACACTCACCCACCCATACAGCTGTTTCCACATGCACTCTTGAACCCATACACCCAGTGAATCAACCACTCACACATCTATGCAGAGTCACACACCTCCCACTCACCCACACACTCAGTCTCCCATACAAATTCTCAAGCAACCAATCAATAACCGATATAGACACTCATGTAGCTACTCACCAACCCATGCATTCAGTAAGACACATTTAATCACTCACTTATACAGTCAGTCACGCACCTACTAAATCATCCATCCAGACATTTGTACACCCACTCATTCTTCAATACACCTTGGCATATATATAAAACATATTTAAACTTTACAGAAACACACAGTCACTGGATGATGTCATCAGTGATGTCATCAGTGATGTCATTTGAGATGTCATCAGTGATGTCACTGACCATGTCATGAATGATGTAATATGTGACGTCATCAGCAGTGCATTGCGGGGGCGCGAGTTATAGTTAGCTGAACTAACTATAACGGGGGAATTTCTCTGGTTTTGTACGAGTGAAATGTCCAACTAACTATAACGTCCCTGAAACCTGTGGTTTTTTCAGTGAATATATATATATATATATATTCACTGAAAAAACCATAGGTTTTAGGGACAGTTCTAGTTAGTTGGACATTGCACTCGTACAAAACCCGTGAAATTCCCCGTTATAGTTAGTTCAGCTAACTATAACTCGCGCCCCGCAATGCACTGCTGATGACGTCACATATTACATCACTCATGACATGGTCAGTGACATCACTGATGACATCACTGATGACATCTCAAATGACATCACTGATGACATCATCCAGTGACTGTGTGTTTCTGTAAAGTTTAAATATGTTTAATATATATAGGGAAAGGCGTATTGAAGAATGAGTGGGTGTATAAGTGTCTGAATGGATGATTTAGTACGTGCGTGACTGACTCTACAAGTGAGTGATTAAACGTATCTTACTGAATGCATGGGTTAGTGACTAAACTGTGTGAATGTCTGTATCCGTCTGTTGGTGTGTAAGTGGATGCATGGATTTGCGAATAGCTACATGAGTGTCTATATGGGTTATTTATTGGTTCTATGAATATCTGTATGGGTGCCTGAGTGTTTGTGTGGATGGGGTGTGTGCGACTGTGCATAGATGTGTGAGTGGGTGATTCACTGGGTGGATGGTTTCAAGAGTGCATCTGTGATAGACTGTATGGGTGGGTAAGTGTGTGTAAGAGTGTGTTAGTGAGTGAATGTATGTCCCAGTGGTACATGTGTGAGTAACTAAATATGTGAAAGGCAGTATATATGTGTATTGGAGTATATAAATAGCTATAAGCGAGAGTGAGTGATTGTGATAGTGGCTGTATGGATGAGTGTGTGCTTGTATCAGTGATTGTATAAGAGCGTAACAATGTGCTAGTATTTGTATGATTAAGTGAGCTGGTGTGTGTATAACTGTATAGGTGAGTAAATGGCAGTGTGTTTAATTATTTGCATGACTGACTAGGTGTGTGAGTACCTCTATGGATGAGTGGCGGTGTTTGAGTGTCTATATAGGAGTAAGAGTGCATATGATAGTCCTGTACTGAGTGACCATAAGTATGAGTGACTGTACGGGTGAGTGAGTGGATGTGTGTGTGTAGACCTAAGAATCAGTGAGTGGGTATGTAGTTATTGGTGTTGGAGTGTCTATGGTTTTGCGAATGGCACTCTGTAATTTAGATTGGGTGTATCAAAGGTTATATTAGGGTGTGAGGAGCTGCATCAGATTATCACGTGGATGATGTCATCAGTGATGTCATTTGAGATGTCATCAGTGATGTCATCAGTGATGTCACTGACCATGTCATGAGTGATGTAATATGTGACGTCATCAGCAGTGCATTGCGGGGCGCGAGTTATAGTTAGCTGAACTAACTATAACAGGGGAATTTCACGGGTTTTGTACGAGTGCAATGTCCAACTAACTATAACTGTCCCTAAAACCTCTGGTTTTTTCAGTGAATTTCAAAGGTTTTTTAAATGCTAATTTCTAACTATAACGTGTCTGAAACCTATGGTTTTTTCAGTGAATTTCAAAGGTTTTTAAAATGCTAATTTGTAACTATAACGTGCCTGAAACCTACGGTTTTTTCAGTGAATTTCAAAGGTTTTTTAAATGACAATTTTTAAATGTATTAATTTTTATATTAATTTTTTTCATACTGATTTACTACATTTTTAGAAACAATTTCTTTTACATATTTTATTTTTTAAATTACATTGTAATTACATTATACATTACATTACAAAAAATACTTTCTCAGAATGAATTACTTTAGTTTAAATACTTTGCACATAGGCAATAGACTTTTAAGTACAGTAGTTACAGTTGTTGCAATGGGCAACACATTTTCAAACACAATGCAACATTCAGCTCAATGTGAATTTCTAGTTAAATGCAATTAGTTACTTTATGGATTACTTTTCTAACCACAGGACTGGATCCTAGATTCAGTCCTGGTACATCTCCTGTAAACAGTTGAGTAAAAGCGTTTTGGTTACAGTCGTGATTTTTAAGGAATATTATTGTATTTTAAAAGTTGACACTTAGAAACTTTTTCTCATAGAATCACCAATGTTATCCTATGGAAGGAAATTCACTTAGCAGGTAAAAACTGTTATCGTTACTTTTTCTTACTCAGTGTTGAATCCTGGATCCAGCACTGGTGCATCTCCTGTAAACAGTTGAAAGAATGCGTTTAAGTCATACAGGCGATTTTTAAGGAATATTTGTAGTTTGTGAAAATCGACACTTTGAAACTTTTCTGCTGAAAACCAGACAATGGATTCCTATGGAAGAAAATATAAGTTACTGGTAAGTACGGTTAAAATTACTTTTCAGGACCAGTACTGGGCTGAAAGATACAGCACTGAGGTCTCTCCTTATAACAGGTGAGTAAATCGGAATTCGTATTTCGGCTGATTTTAGAGGAATATTTGTATGTTTCAAAAATCAACACTTAGAAACTTTTTCAGCAAAAAGCAGGCAATGATATCCTATGGAAGGAAATTCAAGTTACTGGTAAGTACGGTTAAAATTACTTTTGAGGATCAGTACTGGGCTGAAAGATGCAGCACTGAGGTCTCTCCTGATAACAGATGAGTAAATCGGAATTCGTATTTCGGCTGATTTTAGAGAATATTTTAAAGTTCCAAAACTCCACACTTAGAAGAATTTCCAAGTGAAACCAGTCAATGTTAGCCTATGGAAGGAAATTCAAGTTACTGGTAAGTACGGTTAAAATTACTTTTGAGGATCAGTACTGGGCTGAAAGATGCAGCACTGAGGTCTCTCCTGATAACAGGTGAGTAAATCGGAATTCGTATTTCGGCTGATTTTAGAGGAATATTTTAAAGTTCCAAAACTCCACACTTAGAAGAATTTCCAAGTGAAACCAGTCAATGATATCCTATGAAGGAAATTCAAGTTACCGGTAAGTACGGTTAAAATTACTTTTCAGGATCAGTACTGGGCTGAAAGATGCAGCACTGAGGTCTCTCCTGATAACAGGTGAGTAAATCGGAATTCGTATTTCGGCTGATTTTAGAAGAATATTTTAAAGTTCCAAAACTCCACACTTAGAAGAATTTCCAAGTGAAACCAGTCAATGTTAGCCTATGAAGGAAATTCAAGTTACCGGTAAGTACGGTTAAAATTACTTTTCAGGACCAGTACTGGGCTGAAAGATGCAGCACTGAGGTCTCTCCTGATAGCAGGTGAGTAAATCGGAATTCGTATTTCGGCTGATTTTAGAGGAATATTTTAAAGTTCCAAAACTCCACACTTAGAAGAATTTCCAAGTGAAACCAGTCAATGTTAGCCTATGAAGGAAATTCAAGTTACCGGTAAGTACGGTTAAAATTACTTTTGAGGATCAGTACTGGGCTGAAAGATGCAGCACTGAGGTCTCTCCTGATAACAGGTGAGTAAATCGGAATTCGTATTTCGGCTGATTTTAGAGGAATATTTTAAAGTTCCAAAACTCCACACTTAGAAGAATTTCCAAGTGAAACCAGTCAATGTTAGCCTATGTAAGGAAATTCAAGTTACTAGTAAGTACGGTTAAAATTACTTTTCAGGACCAGTACTGGGCTGAAAGATGCAGCACTGAGGTCTCTCCTGATAACAGGTGAGTAAATCTGAATTCGATTTCGGCTGATTTTAGAGGAATATTTGTATGTTTCAAAAATCAACACTTAGAAACTTTTTCAGCAAAAAGCAGTCAATGATATCCTATGGAAGGAAATTCAAGTTACTGGTAAGTACGGTTAAAATTACTTTTGAGGATCAGTACTGGGCTGAAAGATGCAGCACTGAGGTCTCTCCTGATAACAGGTGAGTAAATCGGAATTCGTATTTCGGCTGATTTTAGAGGAATATTTTAAAGTTCCAAAACTCCACACTTAGAAGAATTTCCAAGTGAAACCAGTCAATGTTAGCCTATGTAAGGAAATTCAAGTTACTGGTAAGTACGGTTAAAATTACTTTTCAGGACCAGTACTGGGCTGAAAGATGCAGCACTGAGGTCTCTCCTGATAACAGGTGAGTAAATCGGAATTCGTATTTCGGCTGATTTTAGAAGAATATTTTAAAGTTCCAAAACTCCACACTTAGAAGAATTTCCAAGTGAAACCAGTCAATGTTAGCCTATGAAGGAAATTCAAGTTACCGGTAAGTACGGTTAAAATTACTTTTCAGGACCAGTACTGGGCTGAAAGATGCAGCACTGAGGTCTCTCCTGATAGCAGGTGAGTAAATCGGAATTCGTATTTCGGCTGATTTTAGAGGAATATTTTAAAGTTCCAAAACTCCACACTTAGAAGAATTTCCAAGTGAAACCAGTCAATGTTAGCCTATGAAGGAAATTCAAGTTACCGGTAAGTACGGTTAAAATTACTTTTCAGGATCAGTACTGGGCTGAAAGATGCAGCACTGAGGTCTCTCCTGATAACAGGTGAGTAAATCGGAATTCGGATTTCGGCTGATTTTAGAGGAATATTTGTATGTTTCAAAAATCAACACTTAGAAACTTTTCAGCAAAAAGCAGGCAATGATATCCTATGGAAGGAAATTCAAGTTACTGGTAAGTACGGTTAAAATTACTTTTGAGGATCAGTACTGGGCTGAAAGATGCAGCACTGAGGTCTCTCCTGATAACAGATGAGTAAATCGGAATTCGTATTTCGGCTGATTTTAAAGTTCCAAAACTCCACACTTAGAAGAATTTCCAAGTGAAACCAGTCAATGTTAGCCTATGGAAGGAAATTCAAGTTACTGGTAAGTACGGTTAAAATTACTTTTGAGGATCAGTACTGGGCTGAAAGATGCAGCACTGAGGTCTCTCCTGATAACAGGTGAGTAAATCGGAATTCGTATTTTGGCTGATTTTAGAGGAATATTTTAAAGTTCCAAAACTCCACACTTAGAAGAATTTCCAAGTGAAACCAGTCAATGTTAGCCTATGAAGGAAATTCAAGTTACCGGTAAGTACGGTTAAAATTACTTTTCAGGATCAGTACTGGGCTGAAAGATGCAGCACTGAGGTCTCTCCTGATAACAGGTGAGTAAATCGGAATTCGGATTTCGGCTGATTTTAGAGGAATATTTGCACAATGGTGAAGGGAGGGGGCGGGGCCTGAGGTGACATCTGTGCAAACGCGCCCCGTGGTGCGTTTTAAGTTGGGGGATTAAGTCCCCTTGAATCATGAGGGTCCCTACGGGCCAACTAGCCCACCAGGAACCTCCAGTATGCGCCAGGGGCTGCGTTGCAGAGACATGTACAGAGGCCACACCCCTTTTTACACCTCTCTGCAACGCAGCTCTGTGGCGCTTTCTGGACGTACCTGTTGGGCTAGTTGGCCCCCAGGGACCCTCAGGATTGAAGAGGATTTAATTCCCCATCTTAAAACGCGCCACGGGGCCTGTTTGCACATATGTCACCTGAAGCCCCGCCCCTCCCTTCACCACTGTGCAAACGCGCCCGTGGCGCGTTTTAAGTCGGGGGATTAACTCCCCTTGAATCCTGAGGGTCCCTGGGGTGCAACTAGCCCACCATATACCTCCAAAAAGCGCCATAGAGCTGCGTTGCAGAGAGGTGTAAAAAGGGGCGTGGCCTCTGTACACCTCTCTGCAAGGCAGCTCCCTGGCGCATACTGGAGGTTCCTGGTGGGCTAGTTGGCCCCCAGGGACCCCCAGTATTCAAGGGGAATTCGTTCCCCCTCTGCAAACGCGCCAGGGGGCGCGTTTGCAGAGTGGTGAAGGAAGGGGGCGGGGCCTGCGGGCCCGATCGTTTTTTTATTTTTTTTTAAATTTTTTTTTGGGGGGGGAGGGGGCCGCGTGGCCCCCCTCCCGGGCCACTACTTGCCCCGGGGACCCCATCCCCCGGGGCTGGCCCTCTCGTTGGGGACTGTGGGGGGTCCCCAATCCCCCACAGTCCCGCCGGCTCCCCGTGTCCTACGGGAGCCGGCATTGCCTTTACACATGGGGAGCAGCTAACATGCTGCTCCCCATGTGGAAAGCATCGGCTTTGGATATTGGAAGAGAGAGCAGGTTTCCTGCTCTCTCTTCCAATATCCAAAGCAGCTTGCAATGACAGGACGGGAGCCGCGAGGCTCCCGTCCTGTCATTGCAAACAGCAGTGTCCCGGGGGTAGGCACCCCGGGACACTGCAGGAGCCGGCCCTGGGGGTGGTGGTCCCCAGGGCCATCAAGGGCTCCAGGAGGGGGCCGCGCGGCCCCCTCCCATTCAGTGCACAGCCCCGGGGAGGTGGTGGTCCCCGGGGTTCTGGGGGTCCAAAACGGACCCCCATTGTAATTTTCTTAGTGCCCCGGGGAGGTGGTGGTCCCCGGGGCGTGTGGGGGGCTGGAGCCCCCCACACAGGTTTTTAATTAAAAAGAAGCCCCGGGAGGTGGTGGTCCCCGGGGCTGCGGGAGGGCTCAGAGCCCTCCCGCACCATTCTACATAAAGCCCCGGGGGTGGTGGTCCCCGGGGCTTGGGGGCCCTTAGAGGCCCCCCACACATAAAATTAACCCTCCCCCAGCATGCCCCCGGGACTTGGCCCACCCGGGGGCCAATTAACATCGAAGCGCGGGAGACCGCGCTTCGATTTTTTTTTTTTCGGCAGGGTTCGCGCTCCCTGAGCGCATCCTGCCGATTTAAAAAAAAAAATATATATATTTTTTTTGCCCAGGGGGTCCTTGTGGGACCCCCTGAGCAGACCTAGGGGGTCCTTGTGGGACCCCCTGAGCAGACCTAGGGGGTCAGGGTGTTTCTACCCTGCCCCGTCAGGGTGTTTCTACCCTGCCCCCTTTGTGCGCTTTGCGCACTTGTTTCTGTCCCTCGGTTCTACCGAGGGACAAAATGGCTGCCAACACTTCCTGGTTTGGAGTGTTGACAGCCAATTAACATAAAGCTCGTGCTCGGGAGGATCCGCGGCCCTAGATATATCTATCTTTTTACTTTTCATTTTCTCAGCAACTACTGAACGGATTTACACCATTTAACAAAAGGGTTCTTTCTGAACCAAGAACTACCTCTTTGCCAAATTTGGTGTAATTCCGTTCAGCAGTCAGGCTGTAGCCGTGTCTAAAGTTTCCTATGGAAAATTGCATGGGGAAAACGCGTTTTGGGACCCCCTTTTTTCTCGGCCCCCGCTTGACGAATCCCCCGAGACTTTCAGGGTAGGAGCGGACCGGAGCGGGCCACAAAGTTTGAAAATTTTGCGAAGATACGTCAACCGGCAAGAGAGTTATTTCAAATAGAATGTCGCGGATTTCCTATGGATAATAGGTTGTAACTATAACTATCTACTGGCGACCGCCAGTAGATTATATATATATATATATATATATATATATATATATATATATATATATATATATATATATATATATATATATATATATATATATATAATATAACACACACATATATATTATCTACTGGCGATCGCCAGTAGATAGTTATAGTTACAACCTATTATCCATAGGAAATCCGCGACATTCTATTTGAAATAACTCTCTTGCCGTTTGACGTATCTTCGCAAAATTTTCAAACTTTGTGGGCGCTCCGGTCCGCTCCTACCCTGAAAGTCTCGGGGGATTTGTCAAGCGGGGGCCGAGAAAAAGGGGGTCCCAAAACGCGTTTTCCCATGCAATTTTCCATAGGAAACTTTAGACACGGCTACAGCTCGAACTGCTGAACGGAATTACACCAAATTTGGCAAAGAGGTAGTTCTTGGTTCAGAAAGAACCCTTTTGTTAAATGGTGTAAATCCGTTCAGTAGTTGCTGAGAAAATCAAAAGTAAAAAGATAGATATATCTATGGCCGAGTAGGGTCCGCGTACCCTCAGCGCACCCTGCGCGCACCGTCCCGATCACGAGCTGCATGTTAATTGGCTGTCAGCTGGCTGTCAACATTCCGATTCAGGAAATGTTGGCAGCCATTTTGTCCCTCGGTAGAACCGAGGGACAGAAACAAGTGCGCAAAGCGCACAAAGGGGGCAGGGTAGAAACACCCTGACCCCCTAGGTTTGCTCAGGACCGCCTGGGCAAAAAAAAAAAAATTTTTTTTTTAAATCGGCAGGATGCGCTCAGGGTGCGCGAATCCTGCCGGAAAAAAATCGAAGCGCGGTCTCCCGCGCTCGATAGCATTTGCCCCCGGGTGGCCCAAGTCCCGGGGGCATGGTGGGGGTGGGTATATTGTTTGTATGGGGGCGTCAAAGGGCCCCCAAGCCCCAGGGACCGCCACCCCCGGGGCTTTATAAAAATGGTGCGGGAGGGCTCTCCTGCCCTCCCGCAGCCCCGGGGACCGCCACCCCCGGGGCTTCTTTTTAAATAAATAAGGTGTGGGGGGGGCTCCAGCCCTCCACACGCCCCGGGGACCACCACCTCCCCGGGGCACTTACAAAATAAATGTGGGGGTCCATTACGGACCCCCAGAGCCCCGGGGACCACCACCTCCCCGGGGCTGTGCAATTTAAGGGAGGGGGGCCGCGCGGCCCCCCTCCTGGAGCCCTTGATGGCCCTGGGGACCGCCACCCCCCAGGGCCGGCTCCTGCAGTGTCCCAGGGTGCCTACCCCCGGGACACTGTAGTTTGCTATGGCAGGACGGGAGCCTCGCGGCTCCCGTCCTGCCATAGCAAACTGCTTTGGATATTGGAAGAGAGAGCAGGGAAACCTGCTCTCTCTTCCAATATCCAAAGCACATTGCTTTTCCACATGGGGAGCTGCATCTTAGCAGCTCCCCATGTGGAAAAGCAATGCCGGCTCCCAAGGGACGCGGGGAGCCGGCGGGACTGTGGGGGGATTGGGGACCCCCCCACAGTCCCCAACGGAGAGGGCCAGCCCCGGGGGATGGGGTCCCCGGGGCAAGTAGTGGCCCGGGAGGGGGGCCACGCGGCCCCCCTCCCCAAAAATATATATATATTTTTTTTTTTAAACCGGAAAGGCCGGCCCCGGGGGATGGGGTCCCCGGGGCCTTAAATGGCCTGAGGAGGGGGGCCACGCAGCCCCCCTCCAAAGAAAAAAAAAAAATCGAGGCCATGCCCCGGGGGATGGGGTCCCCGGGGCCAATACAGGCCCAGGGAAGGGGGGCCACGCGGCCCCCTTCCCGTTTTTTTTTTTTTAAATTTAATTAAAAAAAAGGGGTAAGGCCCGGGGGGATGGGGTCCCCAGGGCCCAAAAACAGGAAAAAGGAAGGGGGGCCACACAGCCCCCCTTCAGGGGACAAAAAATAAGTAAAATAATAAAAAAACGATGGGCCCCGCAGGCCCCGCCCCTTCCTTCACCACTCTGCAAACGCGCCCCTGGCGCGTTTGCAGAGGGGGAACGATTCCCCTTGAATACTGGGGGTCCCTGGGGTCCAACTAGCCCACCAGGAACCTCCAGTATGCGCCAGGGGCTGCGTTGCAGAGACGTGTAGAGAGGCCACGCCCCTTTTACACCTCTCTGCAACGCAGCTCTGTGGCGCTTTTTGGATATACCTGTTGGGCTAGTTGGCCCCCAGGGACCCTCAGGATTCAAGGGGAGTTAATCCCCCGACTTAAAAAGCACCACGGGGCGCATTTGCACAGTGGTGAAGGGAGAGGCGGGGCTTCAGGTGACATCTGTGCAAACGCGCCCCGTGGCGCGTTTTAAGTTGGGGATTAAATCCCCTTCAATCCTGAGGGTCCCTGGGGGCCAACTAGCCCAACAGGTACATCCAGAAAGCGCCACAGAGCTGCGTTGCAGAGAGGTGTAAAAGGGGTGTGGCCTCTCTACACGTCTCTGCAACGCAGCCCCCTGGCGCATATTGGAGGTTCCTGGTGGGCTAGTTGGCCCCTAGGGACCCTCAGGATTTAAGGGGACTTAATCCCCAACTTAAAACGCGCCACGGGGCGCGTTTGCACAGATGTCACCTCAGGCCCCGCCCCTCCCTTCACCATTGTGCAAATATTCTTCTAAAATCATCCGAAATACGAATTCCGATTTACTCACCTGTTATCAGGAGAGACCTCAGTGCTGCATCTTTCAGCCCAGTACTAATCCTGAAAAGTAATTTTAACCGTACTTACCAGTAACTTGAATTTCCTTCCATAGGATATCATTGCCTGCTTTTTGCTGAAAAAGTTTCTAAGTGTTGATTTTTGAAACATACAAATATTCCTCTAAAATCAGCCGAAATCCGAATTCTGATTTACTCACCTGTTATCAGGAGAGAGCTCAGTGCTGCATCTTTCAGCCCAGTACTGGTCCTGAAAAGTAATTTTAACCGTACTTACCAGTAACTTGAATTTCCTTCCATAGGCTAACATTGACTGGTTTCACTTGAAAATTCTTCTAAGTGTGGAGTTTTGGAACTTTAAATTATTCTTCTAAAATCAGCCGAAATACGAATTCCGATTTACTCACCTGTTATCAGGAGAGAACCCAGTGCTGCATCTTTTAGCCCAGCACTGACCCTGAAAAGTAATTTTAACCGTACTTACCAGTAACTTATCTTTTCTTCCATAGGAATCCATTGTCTGGTTTTCAGCAGAAAAGTTTCAAAGTGTCGATTTTCACAAACTACAAATATTCCTTAAAAATCGCCTGTATGACTTAAACGCATTTTTTCAACTGTTTACAGGAGATGCACCAGTGCTGGATCCAGGATCCAACACTGAGTAAGAAAAAGTAACGATAAGAGTTTTTACCTGCTAAGTGAATTTCCTTCCATAGGATAACATTGGTGATTCTATGAGGAAAAGTTTCTAAGTGTCAACTTTTAAAATACAATAATATTCCTTAAAAATCACGACTGTAACCAAAACGCTTTTACTCAACTGTTTACAGGAGATGTCCCAGGACTGAATCTAGGATCCAGTCCTGTGGTTAGAAAAGTAATCCATAAAGTAACCAATTGCATTTAACTAGAAATTCACATTGAGCTGAATGTTGCATTGTGTTTGAAAATGTGTTGCCCATTGCAACAACTGTAACTACTGTACTTAAAAGTCTATTGCCTATGTGCTAAGTATTTAAACTAAAGTAATTCATTCTGAGAAAGTATTTTTTGTAATGTATAATGTAATTACAATGTAATTTAGAAAATAAAATATGTAAAAGAAATTGTTGCTAAAAATGTAGTAAATCAGTATGAAAAAAATTAATAAAAAAATTAATACATTTAAAAAATGTCATTTAAAAAACCTTTGAAATTCACAGAAAAAACCGTAGGTTTCAGGCACGTTATAGTTACAAATTAGCATTTAAAAAACCTTTGAAATTCACTGAAAAAACCATATGTTTCAGACACGTTATAGTTAGAAATTAGCATTTAAAAAACCTTTGAAATTCACTGAAAAAACCATAGGTTTTAGGGACAGTTATAGTTAGTTGGACATTTCACTCGTACAAAACCCGTGAAATTCCCCGTTATAGTTAGTTCAGCTAACTATAACTCGCGCCCCGCAATGCACTGCTGATGACGTCACATATTACATCACTCATGACATGGTCAGTGACATCACTGATGACATCTCAAATGACATCACTGATGACATCATCCACGTGATAATCTGATGCAGCTCCTCACACCCTAATATAACCTTTGATACACCCAATCTAAATTACAGACTGCCATTCGCAAAACTATAGACACTCCAACACCAATAACTACATACCCACTCACTGATTCTTAGGTCTACACACACACATCCACTCACTCACCCGTACAGTCACTCATACTTATGGTCACTCAGTACAGGACTATCATATGCACTCTTACTCCTATATAGACACTCAAACACCGCCACTCATCCATAGAGGTACTCACACACCTAGTCAGTCATGCAAATAATTAAACACACTGCCATTTACTCACCTATACAGTTATACACACACCAGCTCACTTAATCATACAAATACTAGCACATTGTTACGCTCTTATACAATCACTGATACAAGCACACACTCATCCATACAGCCACTATCACAATCACTCACTCTCGCTTATAGCTATTTATATACTCCAACACACATATATACTGGCTTTCACATATGTAGTTACTCACACATGTACCACTGGGACATACATTCACTCACTAACACACTCTTACACACACTTACCCACCCATACAGTCTATCACAGATGCACTCTTGAAACCATCCACCCAGTGAATCACCCACTCACACATCTATGCACAGAGTCGCACACACCCCACCCACACAAACACTCAGGCACCCATACAGATACTCAGACAACCAATCAATAACTCATATAGACACTCATGTAGCTATTCACAAACCCATGCAGCCACTTACACAGCAACAGACAGACGGATACAGACATTCACCCAGTTTAGTCACTAACCCATGCATTCAGTAAGATACGTTAAATCACTCACTTATAGAGTCAGTCACGCACCTACTAAATCATCCATACAGACACTTACACACCCACTCATTCTTCAATACGTCTTTCCCTATATATATTAAACATATTTAAACTTTACAGAAACACACAGTCCCTGGATGATGTCATCAGTGATGTCATTTGAGATGTCATCAGTGATGTCATCAGTGATGTCACTGACCATGTCATGAGTGATGTAATATGTGACGTCATCAGCAGTGCATTGCGGGGGCGCGAGTTATAGTTAGCTGAACTAACTATAACGGGGGAATTTCACGGGTTTTGTACGAGTGAAATGTCCAACTAACTATAACTGTCCCTAAAACCTATGGTTTTTTCAGTGAATTTCAAAGGTTTTTTAAATGCTAATTTGTAACTATAACATATCTGAAACCTATGGTTTTTTCAGTGAATATATATATAAATATATATATATATACACACACACACACACACACACACACACGTTTTTACTCCGTCAACACATCAGATTCCTCTCAAAAGAACGGAGCACGGACCAAAAAGTAGTGCAGCAAGATAATTCCTTTATTGCTTTACGACCTCTACAGCCATGACGCGTTTCAGCCCGTCAAGGGCCTTGATCACATGACACGCTCTGTCAGGTGAGTAGTTTTTTTATACCATTTGTTTCACTTTCTCTTTTTTTCCTCCCGTTTTTTTCTCCAGTGCACAACCAGTGTTTATTTAAAGTGACCAGTGCACAAGTTTAAAATCATGGAAACAAAAGACAGATTCAATGGGTATTGGGGGAACTTAGCTAAGGAATTTTGTTAAACAACGAGTGTTCAGGTAAAATACCATAACTGGATAGCTTTGCTTAAAATTTCCCTGTGGTTGATATAGAGTTATAACAACCAATCTAATTTCACCTTAGTTACCATTTTGCTGAAACCTTTAAAACCCAATAGTTAAAAGGCCAAATTCATAAATTACATAAAATCAATGATGTAATACATTACGGTATAAATACCTAGTTGTTAAAATCGGAACTAACAATCATTTTAAACATGTCAGATAAGTGCAAATTTTGCAAAAACAGTACCATCGATATGTTCAGTTCCATGTAAACTTGTTGACTTAAAGTGCTTGTGCTAGTGCAAAAATATTATATTAGTGCTAAAATTTCTAAAACCAAGTGTAAAAAACTGCTAACTCACCCTATGTGTAAGAAACTTGTGTAGGTTGCGGCAGGCAGAGTATATTGACTAATGTCTAAAATATACTACAGTTCGTAGATGATAGTTTGAAGGCCTTCTATAAGGTATGACTTTGAGATGTTAAGTTGTCACTGGGCATTCATAAACAAGTATAAAGTTCCTCAGTGGCGTTCAGACCCCTTGGTTGTTTTGTATCGAGGTTAATGATGTAGTTGGCCTCTAGTAGTCTGAGAGCTCTTTCTCTGTCACCCCCTCGTTTATTGGGTGGGACCGAATCTATCAAAAAGTAACTCAGGCCATTGGGGTCCGCTTTGTGTGCCTCACTGAAATGTCTGGCTACTGGATACGCCTGATCTTGATTTTTTATCGCTCTTATGTGCTGGAGTACCCTCTTGTGTCCCTGTAATATCGTGCTACCGACGTAGCGCAGTCCACAAGGGCACTCCAGCACATAGACGACATGATCAGATTTGCAATTGAGGGACTTGGTAATGGGATTTACTTTGTCACTGAAAGGGGTTTTGTATGTAGTTTGGTTAATGCCGTGCTGGCACGCCATACATACTTTACACTTGAAAAAACCCTTTCTTTGGGTCAGCCACAAGCTTTTACTGGGACCTCTAGGATCATTCTGGACCAAAATGTCTTTCATGGACACTGCCCTGCTATATGTGATTGCTGGTCTTCTTGGGAGCAGGTGACCAATCATGGGGTCACTTAAAACTAGGGGCCAATTTTTGGTTATAAGCTTTCTGACTTGTTTTTCTATTTTAAAATGATTCTGAAAGTGTCCCCTTCGTTTTGTTTGCTTGTATCCTTCGCTAATTTGTTGTTTCCCTCAATATCTTTTTTGAGGACAATTTCCCTGGGTTTGGCCCTACTTTTTTGGATGGCAGCGTCAAAGCAGTGTGTGGTGTACCCCCTTTCCTGAAATCTCAGCTTACTGAATTCTTGCTCTGTAATAAGATCTTTTTCACAGCTGCAGATACGTCTTAGTCTAAGCATCTCACCATACGGGATGCTGCGGATGAGATGCTTGGGGTGTGAGCTACCTGCGTGTAGTACTACATTGCCCGCTGTAGGTTTTCTATGCATTTTGTTTCTAGCTTACCATCCTCAACAAAGACCTGAACATTTGGAAGTTGACACTTTCATGGCTAATAGAGGCTGTGAAGTGTAGGTTCAAAGAATTGTTGTTAAGTCCCTCTATGAAACCCTCTGCCTCACTTATTGATCCATCCCAGATTAAAAAGAGGTCATCAATGTACCTCCACCAGGTCTTTATGTTTTTGATTACGAAAGGTGTATGTTCTTTTAGCAGGACCAACTCCTCCCACCAGCCCATGTGGAGACAGGCATAGCTGGGGGAGAAGCTGGCCCCCATCGCTACACCTCGCAACTGCTGGTATAAGGTGTTTTGAAACATAAAATGATTGTTATATAAACAAAATTCTACCATGCTTAAAAGCATAGAACTGTGTTGAGCATAGTCCAAAACTCTCCTGGCCAGATAATATTCAAGGGCCTTTAAACCATCCCTATGGTTTATGGCCGTGTATAGGGATGTCACGTCTAGTGTGATTAACAGATATTCAGGCCGCCATGGATAGTCCATCAGTTTAACTAAAAAGTCACTCGTGTCCCGAATATATGATGCCAAATTCTGGACGTGTTCCTGTAGATAATAATCTATATATCTGGAGGTGTCCTCGAGTAAACTCTTGCGTGCAGAAATAATTGGTCTGCCCGGTGGTACTTGGGCATTCTTGTGTATCTTCGGAATGAAATACAAGATGGGGACTACTGGTTTGTCATTTTTCATATAATTGAATTCATCCGAGTTAGTAATCCTGTGTTTTTCCACCCAATTAATTTCATGCTAAAATCATTGATTACTTTACGCAATGTTGGATAATCACTGCGCCGATAGCAGTCCGTGTCTTTAAGTTGTTTCATTGCCTCAGTGATGTAGTCACATTTTTTCCATAGGACTACATTGCCGCCATTGCGGACGACAATGTCTGGATTTCTTTTAAGTTTGGACATCAGTGCATGAAATTGGATTTTCTGTCTGTTGACCTTTTGTTTGATGGAATTTTGTATTTTATAGTTTAAATCCTTTAAACCGCCCACAACATTGTCGTGAAAACTGTCAATCGAATCTTTGATCATTAACGGATTAAATGTAGAGCGTGGCTTGAACTGAGTTTTTGGTTTTATTTGCATTTTACTGTTATTCTCCCTTTCATCATTTGCTGTATTGGAGCTGGAGATTTGATTTTCTTCCATTAATTCTTGCATATCTGTAAGTAATCCAATGTCTGATGGAGTAAGGCTGTATTGATTTTCTCCCTGATCTTTAGGGATAGTTTGACTATATATATATATATATATACATATATTACATATATCACCTACTGGCGGTCGCCAGTTGGTATGGTTGAGACCTAGTTTGCATACCAAAAGTGTTCTTTGACTTGCCTATATATTTGGGTGCTGTTTGACGAATCTTCCCAACATTTTTCAAAAGAAGTGCGCCAGTGATTCTAGCTCTGCATGGAAAGTTTTGGGACGATCCGTCAAGCGGGGTCTGAGAAAAAGGGGGAGGGATCAAAAAAAGCGCGTTTCCGATGTTAATTCCCATAGAGATTTTAGACACGACTACAGACCGACCCGCTGGATGGAATTACACCAAATTTGGTAGAAATGTAGCTCTGGGTCCAGAAAGCCCTCTTTTTGTTATCTGATGTAAATCCATTCAGGAGTTTGGGAGATAATAAAGAAAATCCAAAGTTGTATATATTGGGACGTGGATTCCCTGAGGATCCGACAGTCCCCGTGCTGATATCTGAATGGCTGCCAACACTTCAATCAGGAAGTATTGGCAGACATTTTGGGGTTCAGCGTCAATCGAGTCCAAACAAACCGCTAAGAAAAAAAGAAAAGGGGGCAGGGTAGGAATACCCCCTAGCAATGGTCCCTCTAATTTTTTTCCTCTGTGTACGGCAGTGTATGGTCTCTGTGCGCCGCAGCCAAGGCTATGTGCGCCAAGTATCCGACCATGCATGCAAGTGCAGCGACAAATATCAGTGCAAATACTACTCCAAACTTCTACTTAACGTGAAAAGAAGGTGCATTTCCACACATACATCACCATGTGAGGGGTCTTAAGACAGATTTGCAATTTAGATATGAATGCCATGGTCTTGATGGACAGTCCTTCCAAGAAATGGCAAGCCATGAACGCCCCACAAAAAGCACTGGTTGAAGTGAGCCGACCCTAAGCCCTCCCTCTGTATTAATTCTGGTAAATCACAGAAATTGCTCAACAGTGCTTATTCACCTGGAAAGAGCTCATGTTATTGGCCTCACACCATCACTCTCTGTGGTATGTGGAGAGGCCAAAGTTTGGAGGTGCATGTAGTTTTGACACCTCTAGGACCCATTGACAGGCACTGTGCGAAACTAGCACTGCATTCTGCCTCAACTCCAGAGCTCTCAATCAAGTCCCGCCATAAAAATGCACCCAAAACTTCTTTTCAAGACACCTGAATGCAACTCAGTTCACAGTATGCACTGTACAAATCATATGCTGCATAAAAAAAAATACCTATTCACATCATCTGGAAAAGCAAATCCTCTTAGGAAACTCATGATGAAATACGTGAAGCATCCATATACCTAAATGAATTTTGTTTTAAATGGACTTTTAATGGGGTGACAGAAGCCATGAAGCAGCGCACAAACCACAGTGTTGCCCATAACAAAAGCTGAAGTCAAGGGGCCATAATGCCTCTTTTTGTTGGAGTATCCTGGCTGGGAGCCTCACAACTAGATGCAATGGAGGGGAAACAAAGGCTCACATCTTATCACTTCACAGGTACTTAATGGAGAAATGCTTTTTACTTTCCTCAGTCCCTGTATATTGATATATATATATATTATTTTTTTCGGCGAGTAGCACGCTACTCCTGAACCCAACAAGCATTTGCAATACAATAGGTCTCTCATTTACGCGAGTTGAAGCTATTGGCATTGTAAATGACAATGTCTTTATTTATATTTTAAAAACCAAAACATAAATAAAAGGCATTATCATTTACAATGCCAATAGCTCAAACTTGCGTAAATGCGAGACCTATTGCATTGCAAATGCTTGTTAGTGCAGCTGTCATTGCACAGAATATAGCGTTCTGGCGATGAATCCAAAAAGAATATGGATGAACACACTCTTCTGCGCATCACTGTTTACATAAACACAAACGATGATGCCTTTGTGAGGTGACAGATCTGGTGAGAGTGCATATACCTTTTCTGCAGTCATAGTGTTTGCCAGTAGTGCTTCAATAATGCAGCAGCTTCCACCTTCATAAACGAGGCACTGATTTCAGGAACACGTCATTAATGGGGATGCCCATTACATGGTGCCAGGTCCATGTTTTTCAGCCCCTTCGTCTTCCTAAACAAACAGATGGCACAGAGTAGGTAGAGCAGAAAAGAGGGCAGAAACAGGCGATGGCAGCTCTTTGCTGTTCTCGTTATTATTAATATCACTGTCGAACAAGAGCCCCGTGGGAAGAGGAAGCAATGTGGGAATGTCCGAGAGCTGATGGGCTGACATTAAGAGACTTGCAGGGAGTGGGGCATAAAAGTCTGAAGTTATTGAACCGGAAGCAGTCACATTTTCCATCAGAAGTTCGCAAAGGGCACGGTTTGAGAACACGGTTTGAGCTGCAATAACCAAGTCCGATGAGTAGAAAATGCCTGGTAGCTCGGCAGCTGCCCTTTCGAGCTGTGCTAGCGCGAGGCAGGGGTGTGCGGGGCTAGCTGGGGGTTCTATGCTGCAGGCCCAGCTTCACGGCGTAGTGGGTAAAATACGACAAATACTCACTTGGCTTTAATATGGGTCAAATGTTTGTAGTGTTTTGTTTTCTATAATTGAATCAGCGTTGATCGCATATTATTTAAAGAACTAAACACCAAATTGTCATCGGCTACACTGAAAAAATTAATTTTTGGAAGGCTCTTTTGCAATACATATTTATTTCACGGGATAATTATCTGTTCGCTAATTGTGCTGATGACACATTACGGTTTGATTCCTGTGGTTAGATTTGGCCCGCGTGGCAAAATAATTAAATAAATAAACAAGCGCAGCTGAAGCGGACCGCGCTGAAAATAACAAAAAAAGAGTGCTCACCGACTTATGGAGACCGTGGGTGTAACGCCGCAAGCAACCGATCCAGTCCGGATGGGCCGTCCTAGAAGGAGACAGGGCGGTAACAAGGAGGGACTAAAAAGCCTCATTTACAATCAAAAGCCAGCGTTTAGCATAGACGATGACGCCAGCCAATCAAAAAGATGGGCGGAGCTTTAACTCCACTTCTAAAATCTCCTCTACTACAGTATGCCTCGCAGAGCGAGCAGCGCATGCGCGCTGCAACGCTAGGTCTGCAAGACCTAAAAAAGGGAGAGGGAAAAAAAAAACCACACACACAAAATGAAGAACGTATACCCCTGTGAACAAAGACAAGAGGGGCAGCCAACTTATACAAAGACGCAAAATACCTTTCGTTTTCTGAATGGGGTACTCACGCACTTTAAAATGTCTTCCATTCAAAGAGTCCAGCGGTGTCAGATAGAAACAATAAAACACGTGTTTCGTGATGGGTTTATCCATTCTGTGCAGGCCCACCTGCTTAGCACCAACAGGTCTACCTCCTAATTAAAACCACGGCTGGAATCCTGGACACGACAGCGAGCAGCGATTAAAAGTACACAGCTGAATGTTCCAAGACTCGGGCATTCATTCCTTCGTCTGCTGGACTGACCTCCCACGAAGTACAGTCTGTTCTCATTTTTACATTTAATGAGGGGTGGGGGAGTATTTCTTTCTATTGCTTTTGAGGAAATGTATGAGGCCATTACCTCAAATCTCAATGTTTGGTACTTTGGAAAACTACTAAAGGTAAGACAGAAAACGGTTGGCAGCCAGGAGCACTGAACAGGTTTATATGTCAAGCACAGATTTATCAACCAGATGGAATCACAAGGTTTAAGAGCCAGAGATGCTAAGACCTCTGGACTCAACTGCAGATCTTAACTGAAATGTGGTACCAGACTACACGTATGATGGAGGCACGGGCTACTGCAGGGGTTTCAATGAGGGCCCAGGATGGCTGGATCCATGCCACACTTTTATACTAGCCAAGTACAGTAAAGGTAAACAGAACTCATTTACATGGTTGTTGGGTATCCTGAAAATTTAGCAATGACCTGGCTCCACATTTGGCACCCCTAGTCTAGTGGTTAAGCTGCTGCCCTCAGAGCATGGAGAATCAACTTCTAATTTTGGTGTTGGCACTTGACCAAATATCTTGGGATTCTGGACAAATCACTACATCTACGTAGCTAACATTGTAAATATGTGTAGTTTAATTTTAAAATGTATGTGTGTCATGCAACTTACACCTGCAACACCGTTTTTACTCCCTGTAGCGGGTTGTGCGGATCCGTCAGTGTAAATTATAAATTCATACTGATCTAGAGGCAGAATTTCAGTGGGCAGAGGACATTCTTGTTCATATTGCAGGAACGCTTGTGTTGCAAGTTTTAGAGCTATTGGTATTGTAAATGGCAATGCCTTTTGAAAAATTAACAGGTATTGTGATTTATAATAGTAATTTTCCACCAGTACCATAACTACCACTATTATTATTACTATCACCACAGAGTAGTAATAGTAATAATTGTAGTGGTGTTTATGGTACTTGTGGTGGTTGTAGCGGTGGTGGTAGTGGTGGTGGTATTGGTACTGGTGGTGGTGGTACTGGGGGTGTTAGTGGTGGCGGTACTGGTGGTCTACGTGGATTTTATTTAATTACTTATGCTACTGCTGGAATATTTTGTAACAAAAAATAGAAAAACTAACAAACATCATTTGCAACGCCAATAGCTCAAACTTTTAGTAATGCCAGCCCTATTGTATTGCAAATGCTTGTTTTATTTTGCAAGCATGAGGTGCATCATCTACTTCCCAAAATACAATCTTAGATTTGTAGACACTCGTAACAGTCCTATGGTAGGAGGCAGTTGTTCAGCCAGTGTAAGGCTAATAGCTCACACAACTTTGCATTTTGACACCTGAAGTTTTAAATTACAATAAATGTAGTAGACCTCAGGTAGGAGACTTGAGTTACCAGTAACTGTGGAAAGAGCAATAACTTTAGAAACTGGTGCTTTATTTCACCTTTTCCGGGGTGTGAAGGTTACGTAACTGTTTTATTGCGTTCGAATGGGCACAATGGGGCTTATTTACAAGTCCCTTGCACCGCCGGTGCTTCAATTTTTGTGTGGGAAAAAGTGATGCAGCGGCGGCGGCGCAAGGGGCTTGTAAATAAGCCCCAATGTCCTGTTTCTCTGGCTCTAAAGCAGCTTTGCTGACCTGGTGCTCTGGCTCTACAACGGCTCTGCTGACCTGGTTCTCTGGCTCTAAAGCAGCTCTGCTGACCTGGTTCTCTGGCTCTACAGCGGCTCTGTTGACCTGGTTCTCTGGCTCTAAAGCAGCTCTGCTGACCTGGTTCTGTGGCTCTAGAGCGGCTCTGCTGACCTGGTTCCGTGGCTCTACAGCAGCTCTGATAACCTAGTTCTCTGGCTCTAGAGCAGCTCTGCTAACCTGGTTCTCTGGCTCTACAATGGCTCTGCTGACCTGGTTCTCTGGATCTACAGCAGCTCTGCTGACCTGGTTCTCTGGCTCTGAAGCAGCTCTGCTGACCTGGTTCTCTGGCTCTAGAGTAGCTCTGCTGACCTGGTTCTCTGGCTTTGAAGCAGCTCTGCTGACCTGGTTCTCTGGCTCTAGAGCAGCTCTGCTGACCTGATTCTATGGCTCTAAAGCAGCTCTGCTGACCTGGTTCTATGGCTCTACAGCAGCTCTGCTGACCTGGTTCTCTGGCTCTAGAGTAGCTCTGCTGACATGGTTCTATGGCTCTACAGCAGCTCTGCTGACCTGGTTCTCTGGCTCTAGAGTAGCTCTGCTGACCTGGTTCTCTGGCTCTAGAGTAGCTCTGCTGACCTGGTTCTCTGGCTCTACAGCAGCTCTGCTGACCTGGTTCTCTGACTACACAGCAGCTCTGCTGACCTGGTTCTCTGGCTCTAGAGTAGCTCTGCTGACCTGGTTCTCTGGCTCTACAGCAGCTCTGCTGACCTGGTTCTCTGCCTCTAGAGCAGCTCTGCTGACCTGGTTCTCTGCCTCTAAAGCAGATCTGCTGACCTGGTTCTATGGCTCTACAGCAGCTCTGCTGACCTGGTTCTCTGGCTCTAGAGTAGCTCTGCTGACCTGGTTCTCTGGCTCTACAGCAGCTCT